>BSBK01006673.1:277500-627500 GCA_027943335.1 Chamaecyparis obtusa | reverse complement strand
ATGAAACCCTCTTTCCAGTGACACCCAGAAAGGCAGCACCAAATGTAAGTGCCAAAATCTCAATAGAGATAGATAGCAATAATTCAAAGTGAGATAGCAAAGTAAACCATAATTCCAACTGGCTACGAGTAGGAAACTAGGACCCAGCCGCAATAAAGACCTTCTCAAATCCATACTCCCTTTCATTTCACTAAGAAATGAGTGAAGCAATAAAAACCAGTTAGAGTTTGTTATGCCACGATGAAACTTGCTTTCAAAACCCTTGCTTACAGATAGAAGAATGCTTTGATCATACAAACTGAGACTGACAAATCCCCAAAATAGAGGTGAGATCAAACAAAGTTAAATGCCATAGTAAATGCCCAACTCAAGTGGAGTGGCCGGTACATAGTTTTATCCACTAGCGGTAGAGTAAGGTGCGTATGGTACTAAATCAAATTCAATGTGAACTGCCAGCACATGGCATAAAATCCCCATGCACGATGCAATAAACATTGCCATTACAACATTACAACTATTACAATAAAACATATGTAATATTCCCTCAAAGATGGTCGATACCCTACTAAGTGTTATTCAAATTTAATTGTAATCTACACAACATAAATATATATAAGTCCAAAATGAAACCCTTATAATCACTTAATCAATACTAAATCCTATTTAATGATAACATCAAAATGCCTTCTTATGCCCTGGAAATACAATATAGTTCAGACCAGGACAAACTTTCCTTGCACAGAGTTAGCATTGTTATCAATAACAAAAGGACTAACTAGGATCTTTCAAGGCATCACCCAATACTAGCAAAATAATTCTATATAAAACTTACAAGTTCCAGTAAAGTCTCAAAAGCAACATTCTGAGATGTAACCATAACTAATTACTCAAAACAATAATCAAACTACTGCTAGAGTCTCATGCTCAAAATGTCAGTAAGAGAATCAAGTCCTAACAATAAAGCAAACATATCAAACAGAGATGAACTCAAACAAAAGTGTTCCAATCCAAGAATAACTACTAACTAGAGGAAGAGGTCAGGGCTTGACAATATAGACATGTAAACCATTTTCTTTTCAGCCATAAATTTTGCCTCTTAATCTCCATCATTGATTTTGCTTCTTCGACCTTCCTCATAACTTGTACCTTCAAATATTTTCAATCTTCTGCATCTGATCATCCTTTAATTTTTTTCAGTCGTAGATCTTCATAAAAAACTATTTATTTATCCTTGGAATCATCTAGATTCGTCCAACTCATCATCTCATGTCAGAAATCACATGTTCCTCCTTATTTCTTCCTTCTTGGTCAATACCGTTATATGTCAGTTTCTTCCTGCTTGGTTAATACCTCACTCAGTGTATACTACAACTGCTTTGTGTAGACTAAGTTCTTCATATACCATCAAAATTAACTTGTACATTCTTGATCTTCAATATTTATCATAATCATGTAAGCCAATTAAATCACTATCATACTATCATAGACTCTTGAATAAGTTGCCCAGTAAATACCTTATTCATAAATTACTCATACATCTCATCTTCATGCTAATATCTCCTTTCTTTCACCAACATTACCTTCTTCAGATGTTTTGCAACTATCACATGATAAGTAAAGTCAAAACTAGTTGTCATCAATGATAATATAACAATTGATCTAATGTCTCACATATCCCTTAGTAGCTTGGTGATCATCTTCACATTCTCCCATTTTCTTCTCTAAGTAGTATATTAGTTGTAGTTCCAACAATCTCTCCCTTTGGCATTGGTAGCAACACAATATGAAATATACCATAGAATACCAAACATATCTTAAGTGTCTACAACTTGGTCTTTATGTTGTGACTTAGTTAGCTCTCCCTGAGCTTATGATTTTTATATGTTTAATCACTACACAACATATATCTCTTCTATAATATTTCTCTTTATTGTTCAATGCATATTCTACCCCTTTCAGTTAGCTTCTTTCGTAACTGATATTTCATGCATAATTATCTCTCCCTTTGACAATAATACCAAAATAAGCTCTTTAGTAGATAAATAAGTATTTATTTTCTCCTTTACAGATTCTTGTACCTTCTATGTACATATATTCTCAATTCTAGCTTGTCTTCCACCTTCTTCATAACCTTAGGAATCCCAAAGTGTGAACATCTTGCATCCACATGATTAGATTTTATAATAAATAATACATTGACTCAGCCCCATATCATGTTAGTGATTGTTAGATAGGAGATGGAACCCTAATCTACTTCTTAGGTATCCTTTGGTAAGGGTTTTTTGGATATATTTGCAAGTTTTTCTTGTGACTTCACATATTCCAATGTGACCTATTTCTCCTGAACTTTCTCCCTTAAGTAGTGATATTTAATAGATATGTGCTTTGTCTTTGAATGCATCAGTTGATTCTTTGAAATGTTGATAGCACTTGTGTTGTCACAATAGATTATCACTGGATCTATGACTTCTTCATTCATACCTTCCAAAAATTGTTTTATCCATGCAATATTAGAATAGTTAGCAGCAACAACTACTAACTCATCTTCCGATTCCAAACTGTTAAGTTTACTTTGTTAAGAGATTACTCTATTACAAATGCTAGTAAGCAACACTAATAAAATTGACCTATAGATAGAAACTATCTTTTCTCAATCAAATCCTTGTGCCCTCTTCTATCTTCACTTTGATTCTCCATCGTCCACTAGCATCAACACTTTATCAAATCCTTGTTTTGCCACTCGGAATCTCTTTGTTCCTTCTTCTCTGCAATAGTCAGCAACCCTTCAAATATTTAGTTTTCTAGCCATTTCTCCGTATAAGATCATCCTTTGTAGAGACATATTTTTCCTCTTAATATCATCTATTACATTTTCCTTTAAACAATCTTGACCATTCAATTCATTATACATCGAATCTGAATCTAAGTAACATGTTTCCTCTTCACTTAGGAACTTGAACTTTCTAGAAACTCGTTCCATCTCTTTTGCCACTTAGATCTTGCCATAGACCTTCATCTCAAATTTTTCTATTTGTAGATCTCTTGTAACTAAATTTCCTCATCATCATGATCATCCAGCTCATCATAGCTAATCATTAAATGTTGATTTAATTCTTATTTAATATTTTTTCCTTTCTCGGTGTTCTTCATTAAAATTTTAGTAACATTTCTTAGTGCCTAAACCTTTCTTCTTTACCAAGTGACCTATCTTTTTACCTTTACCTTATCGAGTGACTTTTCCATCTCGGTAGCAAAAATAACTTTACTTACCAAATTCTCAAATCTTCATCACCATGCTTTACCAAATTAACATACTCATATGTTAGGTAGAAAAAAAATATATCAACATAACCAAATCATCATCCAATCTATATCAGTTTCCCAATTAAGTTTTTCAACTTCTCATTTCTTCTTCTCCTTAACTCATTCATCTTATATCATTATTGAAACATATGGAAACATAATATAAATAAAAAATTAATTGCTTGACATCAATGGCAAGACTATAGGTGATCTAACCTTTCTACTATCATGTATTCCTCTTATCTTGGTCGGTCTTCATCATCAACTCAATTAGATAATCAATCTTTAACATTACTATCAGTTATGGTAATAATCTCCCTCTTTGGTATTGATGGAAACACTAAAAAAATTCACTATTCAATTGATGATCGTATCCTTTCACTGTCATTCATATTCTATGCTCCCTCTGAGTAGTAACTTCCCCTTTCCCAATCTTTCATCCATAGTCTTTCTCTTTCTGTCGGGATTACTTTCCATTTTGATTGCATCAACAACATTCTCTTATTCATTTCCATTCATCTTATTGATAACACTCATATCTGTTTGGAGTTTTTCATCTCTTTCATGATAATCTATCATCAATTACTATTCTTCCATTCTGGTAATCTTCTTCCTTACTGTATTCATCTCCTTATGATCTTTTATATTTCTCCCTCTATGATGGATATTTGTTCATCTCCCTCTTTGACAAAAATACCAAAGAAACATAAAATTCTTGAATTATACCTCAAGTGTATATATTTTCCATTGCATTCATAAACATACTTCACATCTTCAGGCTTCCCCTAAGGAGTGAACACTAGCATCAACTCACAAGATAGATATTCTATTGAGTCCTTGAATTGATGCAGCATGCATCTTTCCTTAATGAACATTAGATAGGGGATGAATCCCTAATTTATCACATAGATACTCAAAATAATCCTTTGGTAATGGTTTTGTTAAGATATCAACTATCTGTTCTTTAGAATTCAAATACTCCAATGTCACATGTTTATCTTGCACTTTCTCTCTAAAGTAGTGATAGTTAATAGATATGTGTTTTTTCTTGGAATGCTTCATAGGGTTCTCTTATAAGTTAATAGCACTAGTATTATCACAATAAATTGTAATAGGATAAATAATCTCTTCATGCATACCCTACAATAGTTTTTTGATCCATACAATATTAGGAAAATTTATAGTTTTTGCCACATATTCAGCTTTGGTAGTAGATTGTAAAATAAAGCTTTGTTTCTTTCTTAGCCATACCACTAGTGTTTCTCCTAAAAAGAAAGCTCCACCACTCATGCTCTTTTTATCATCAATATTTCCAGCCCAGTCAGAATCAGTATATACCTTAAGATCAAAATCTCCTCCTCTTGTGTATAACAGGATGAAATCTTTAGTCCCTTTCAAATATCTGAATATCCTCTTAACTATAGACAAATGTGTCTCTTTGGGGTTTGCAAAAAAACCTAGCAACAATATCAACTGAATGTGATATATCAAGTCTATTATATACAACATATTTTAGTTTACCAATCATGGATCAGTAAAGTGTCGAGCATTCACTTCCTCATTGTCATCTTCCTTAGAAAATTTACAACCAGTACCCATCGGTGTTCCAACTGGTTTTGATTCTTCCATATTGAATGTTTTCAAAATCTCTTTGATATACTTAGATTGAGTTATGTATGTCTCATCATTTACTTGTTGAATTTGAATTCCAATAAAGAATTTAGTCTCTCCTATCATAGACATCTCAAATTATTTTCTCATCTCCTCAGTAAATGACTTGGCTATTATCTCATTACCACCAATATAATATCATCAACAAATATCTTAGCAATCATAATTTCATCATATTTACTACATTTAAAGTATAAATTATTGTTATCACTGTCCTTTCAAATCCATTCTTACCTAAATAATAGTGCATTCTTTCATAACATGCTCGGGGAGCTTGCTTTAATCCATATAAATCTTTATGTAGTTTGTAGACCATATTCTTATTGTTCTTGTCAACAAATGCATCAGGTTGTTCAATGTAGACTTCTTCTTCAAGCATTCCATTTAGAAATGTAGATTTAACATCCATTTGATAAACTTTAAATCCTTTGTAAGTTGGATATGCAAGTTATATCCGAACACCTCCTAATCAAGGAACAGGGGAAAAAATTTCACCATAGTTAATACCTTCTTCTTGTGAATTCCCTTTGTAGACTAATCTTTCTTTTTTCATGATCACATCTCCTTTCTCATTGATTTTATTTCTAAAAATCCATTTTATTCCAATCACATTCTTATCATTAGGTCTCGGTACTAGTGACCAATTGTTATTCCTTTTAATTTGATTAATTTATTCTTTTATATCACTCATCCAATCCTCATTTTCTTGTGCATCCTTTACCAAGCTAGGCTCAAATTTATAAATCAAATATGTGTTATATTTTAACTTACTTCTTGTCATGACTCCTACATTCTTGTCTCCAATAATTCTCCTCGGTGAGTGGTATCTTCTCACATACTTTGCTAATATAGGTTTTGTAGATTGATCATCATTGTTTTCATCTCTAGGTAGAGGCTCATCTTGTTGATTAGTTATTTCTTTCTGTTGCTCGGTTGTGTCAACTAAGTTTCCATCTTATACATAAACAAATATGTTATAATCCTCTGGTTCCTTTTTGCTACCCTCTTCTTTCTTTTCTATAGATTCATCAACTCTTACATTTGCACTTTCAAATATTATGTTAGAATCCTTGATTAAAAATTTATATGCTTTAATCTTTGATGAGTAACCAAGAAATATTCCTTCATGACCTTTAGAATAAAACTTTCCATTTATAGAATCTTTCAATATATAAAACCTACTTCCAAATGTTTTGAAATAACTTACATTTGGTGTGTGTCCAAACCATAGTTCATATAGTGTCTTGTTTGTACCTTTATTTAATTGTATATGGTTGTGATGCAGGAGCATCCTAGGTGTAAGAGCAATCTTGCATCACCCAAAAATATTTCTAGTTTCTTTTCAATAAGGGCTATCTTGTGTAGAGTTGCTATTTATGGAAACTTGCTATTTTTAGTAAGTTGGTCATACGATCTCAGAATGTTCTGATTTTACATGTGGAGGTTCATCTCAATCATATCAGCCTGCCAGTAAAGTTTCATGGCTAGATCAGGCCTAGTTTTGAAGATAGTGAAGATTTTCGGTATTAGCAGCAGGGTATAGAAACTTTGCACTCAGTTTTGAAGGCTTTGGAGGCCCTGGATGAGGTCAAAAATTTGGGTGATAGGTGCTTGCACAAGTGAATCCTATAGAGCACTTCGTGGCCTTTCCGAAATGGGGTTATAATAGTCCATTGGGTCAACTGGTGATGACTTATGGTCTCCGAAAGTCGAGTCACCTGAAATGGTGGAAAATAATTTTTCTTCAAAAAAAAATTTCAGGTTTCAAAAGTTATTTTGAGCTGACTTTGATGTAATAAATTGAAAAATAAAATAATTCTAAGTTTGGTCGGCCCTAAGTGCTAAATTTCTAGAACCTTCTTTGGCGATGGAAAATGCCTATATAAAGAAGGCCTGTAGTGTTGTCTAGGGCAATTCTGGGTAGTAGATCTGAGTATTGATTTGAGGCTTTGTCCTATAGAATATTGTAAGGGAATGCCCATGTGGCTTTGCATATTGTAATTCTAAAAGTTTGTAATTCCACATTTGTGGAGATAATAAGAAGCCAATTTTTTGTTCTTGCATATTGTTGTTGTTTCTTTGTTTCTATTATGTGTTTGTGGTATTAAGGGGAGCACCCTTCATCAGGTTGGGAGAGTAAACTATAGTACTATAGACTGTATCCAAAATGTTTGTGCAACCTTCTTATCAAACAATAAAGTTCTAGCACAGTCAACAATAGATCTATTTCTTCACGTAGCTATCTCATTTTGTTGTGGAGTCCTCAATGCAGAGAATTGTCTTTTAATTCCATGGTCATTACATAAGATAGTAAATATATTAGAGATAAATTCACCTCCTCTATTAGATCTCAAACACTTTAGTTGTTTTCCTATTTCCTTCTCAACTGTAGCCTCATATGACTTAAATATTTCAAATGCATCATATTTTTCTTTTAGAAACATGACAAACATCATTCTTGAATAATGATCCACAAGAAATATAAATTATCAATCTCCATAGTAAATTTGAACTTTCATAGGAACACAAAGGTCAGTGGGAACCAATTCCAAAATACCATTTGTAGAGTAAGATTTTCTTGAAAAACTAGACTTGGTCATCTTCCCAATTTGACATTCCTTGCACATTACTTTCTTAGGTTTGTATAATCTTGGTAGTCCTATGACTCTACTCTTCTTACTCAGATTGATCAATTTATCAAAATTCACATTACACAATCTCTAATGCCATAAATATAAATCTTCATTTTTAACAAACAATAAACTCTTTGCATCATTATCAAGATAAAATAGATTACCTCTTGATTGTCCTCTAGTTCCAATTAGATATCCATCAACACCATAGATCTTCACTTTTCTGTTCTGAAATTCTAGTTAGTGGCCAATATTGTTTAGTTTTGCAACACTCAACAAATTATAGTTCAGTCCTCTAACCTAATATGCATCATTAAATTTCATCTTTTCATTCAACACAATAGATCCTTTACCTTTCATAGGGAATGGAGCATCATTGCCAAATTTGAAAAATCCTCCTTCATATTCTTCCAGGTTCTTAAACTTGTCAGTATCACCAATCATATGATGTGAAGAACCACTATCAATATTCCAAGGGTCTAGTTTACTTACATGAGAAACAAGTGTTTTTCATCTTAATACATTATCTCATTTGATTCTTCCTTTACTGCAACATAGACACCTTCATATCCTTCCTCGGTATCATCAGATTCATCATTAGTTACACCTTCCTCAGCTACCTAGAAAGATTTCTTATCTTTTTTCTTAAAGTCTCTGAATCGTCAGTGTTGATTGTCTCTTTTGTCATTCTTATCATTCCTGTCATTGTCAGGACATCTATATGTAATATGTCCAATCTTATTACAATTAAAATATTTGAATGGTAACTTTCCTGTATACTTTCCTTTTCCTCTAGGTATCTAGCTCAAATGTAGTCAACTTATTGATTAGGCTTCAAGAGGAACAATATTGTTCAATATAGATCTCAATTCCTAAATTGTAGATACTCTAATATCATACTTAGAAAAATGAGTTTTCAAGATCTTAATTACCACTTCTTCATTAGTCAGTGATTGTAATGTCCCCAGTTGAAATTATTAATAAATATGGGACAATTAATTTATTTCCTTAATTTACAATACCTGATTTTGTCATGATGGTCAATAGGAAGATGAATATGTAAAAATTGTCACTTTTTATTTATGGTACAAACATTATAGAAGACAACACTTGATCCTTGATTATTTTTTAGAAGGATATAATTTTTTTTTCTAAAATAATCCTTTGATCCTTGTAATAAATTTAACTTTTAGTTTAAAGTAATAATGGCCATGTCTCAAATATTGGTAAGTTCATGCAAATCTAAAGATGTTTATATACCTCATATGGCTTATTGATTCTTGGGGTAAGGTGTTGACTCTAATCTTCTAGGCATGTGTAAGGAACTGATAACCTCAATGTAGTTCTCTCTATATAGAGTAGAGGTATTCCTGATATTAGCCAACCAATTCCGCAATGAAAAGGCAATGAATGCCTTCTTATACTTTAATTTGCAAAGATCACAACTCTTCATAGGTGATGAGCCTCCCTTCCCATCCTAATCATATTTCTTATTTTATACTAAATAGTCATTGAATAGTCTTGACTAAATAGCTTCCTTTATTCACAATCATGGCTTTTGATTTATGTAGTAATAATGATTAGTTTTGTATTTATTATCACATTCTGTTCCATTGTACATTTCATGCTTAATGTCTTAATGCCTACAATTGTTGGTTGTAGTCAAATAAATCTGTGTATGTTTTTATATTCAATTATATTATTTTATAAACATTTGAAATCCTTGCTAATGTGTGTGCATCCCTTAAGCAGGAGACGATGAACAGGGAAGCTAAAGTCAAAGAGTGAAACATTGGTCCTTCATGCCAGGCGAATTTATGTCAATTGTAAATATTATGATCATGTTTATTTTATTTGGTCATTTCCTTCCTTAGGTTCGAGCGAGGCCCTTTTCATAAAATTGTTATAATTCATTAATTTATTTATTTAATAATTTATTAATATTAATATCATTATCATATTATTTAATGATTAAATTTATTATATTAATAATATATTTTTATAATAGACTATATAATATTATTATACATTCATTACTATAAAATGTTAGTATATTATATTCTTTCATTACAATATAGTTAATAAATTATATTATTATTATTTATTTATTTTTATTTTTTTTATCATTTATTATTAAATTTCATTCAAGAAGGGGGACATTACAGTGATCCACCAGCACGTCTAATGGAATTCACAACTTCCTTGATTCTGCTGCTATATTGTGTGATGTTCTCTTCATATTTCATCCTCATTTCATCATATTTTCCTCTCAAACTATCAACCTTATCTTTTTGTACATGTTGATCTCTTCCATAGATAAGTGTAATCCTATCACACATCTCTTTTAAATTAACACAATCCTTATTATCATTGAATTTATCATCAGAGATTGAAGAAGCAATCTCTATCATAACTGAGTTGTGTTCCATCTTTTGTCTCATTTGATCAACTAAAAAGGGTCTAGTAGGCGATGGAGTGTAGTCATTATCAATCAAATTTAGTGCAGAGTCTCCAATCCCAACTAGATACAATCTCATTCTTCTTTTCCACGTAGAGAAACTTTCCTTGTTCAACTTAGGTACTTCTCTCCTATACATCTTCAAATCTTTTACTCAAGTCTTTTAAACTTATGTCTTCTGAGTAATTAGCTCTGATACCAATTTTTGGATTATGGAGAGGGGGGTGACTCAATAATCCTTGATCCAATATACCTTCAAAAATTTTCTCTAATTAACTCGGTAGAAACTCGATAAAAATGCACTTCACTATTACTGAAATTAGTAAATAAACTATAACAATCAATAAATCATTCACAACATGTAACACCAATATTTAATGTGGAAACCCAGCTTTGAGAAAAATGACTGTGGGAATTTTCACCCGCTAAGAAAATGCTCTTCTGAAGTACACCCTATTAAGAGCCAATCTGGTTAAAAATTACAAAACATATTGTTGGGTGTGACCCGGTTAAGGGATTTACCTCAGATCTATTAGGATATTAACCCTTTTAGGAGTGGCCTTGTTAAAAGGCTTTAAACACTCTTTAGAATGTCACCTTTCTCAAGGATTTTACAATAAGGCTATTAAGTCTACTCCGTTAAAAGATTTCTCTATTACAAATGCTAGTAAGCGACAGTAATAAAATTGACCTATAGATTTGCAACTATCTTTTGTGAATCAAATCCTTGTGCACTCTTCTATCTTCACTTCAATTATTCATTATCTACTGGCGTCAACACTTCATCAAATCCTTGTTTTTCCACTCAGAATCTCTCAGTTCCTTCTTCTCTGCAATAGTTAGTATCCCTTCAACTATTCAATTTGCCAACCATTTGTCCATATAAGATCATCCTTTGTATAGACATCTTTTGCATCTTTATCTCATCTATTACATTTTCCTTTAATCAATCTTGACCACTCAATTCATTATACATTGAATCTAAATCTCGGTAAAACATTTTCTTTTCACCTAGGAACTTGAACTTTTCTAAAAACTTGTTCCATCTCTTTTGTCTCTTAGATCTTCCCATAGATCTTCATCTTGAATTTTCCTATATGTATATCTCTCCTAACTAACTTTCCTCATCATCATGATCATTCAACTCATCATAGCTAATAATTAAATGTCGATTCAATCCTTATTTAATATCTTTTCCTTTCTTGGTGTTCTTCATTAGAATTTTGGTAACATCATTTGTGGCCTAAACCTTTCTTCTCTATCAAGTGACCTCTCTTTTTACCTTCACCTTCGATCAAGTGACTTTTCCATCTTGGTAGCCGAAACAAATTTACTTATCGAATTCTCAAATCTTCATCACCATGATTTACTAACTTAATATACTCATATTTTAGGTAGAAAATAATTATATCAACATAATAAAATAATTGTCTGATCTATATCAATTGCCTAATTAAGCTATCTAGGTTCTCAACATCTCATTTCTTCTTCTCCTTAACTCATTCATCTTATATCATTACTAAATGAAATGGAAACATAATATAAATAAAAAATTAATTACTTGACATAAATGACAAGACTATAACTAATCTAAGCTTTCTACTATCATGTATTCCTCTGATCTTGGTTGGTCTTCATCATTGACTCCATCAGATAATCAATCTTCAACATTACTATCAGTTATGGTAACACTCTCTTGACCTAAAGAAGTTTATTTTTTTGTTGCAGAAGGAAAGTTGGTAGGGAATATAGTTTCAATGGAAGAAATTGAAATTGATCCAGATAGAATTAAAGTGATTCAAAAACTCATCCTCCCAGCTAATAGAAGTGAAGTTAAATCCTTCTTCAAGCAACTAAAATTTCTTAGAAGGTTTGTACCAAACTTCACCGAGATTTAAAAATATATTGTGGGCATGATGAGTGAAAAATAGGTATTTAAGTGGGATGAAGAAGAGAAGAAATCCTTTAAATCTATTAAGGAGGAAATTGCACACGTGCCTACCCTGAGAAATCCAGACTTTCAAAAGTAGTTAATTATTTATTCTTATGCCTTTGAGCATATGATGTCTAGTATTTTATTATAGAAAAATAATCCGAATGTGTAAGTTCTCATATCTTTTATGAGTGTCCCACTTAAAAATCATGAACTTAGATATTCACTATGAGAGAAATAATATTTTATTGTGGTTAAGGCTATGAAGAATTTTAGGTATTATATATTGCATTCTCACTCTATTTTTTTTGTACCTAACCTAACTTTGACTCAACAAGATGTTGGACTGAATAAATGGGCTACCTAGGTTTCCAAAATACAAGAGTTTGATCTATACATTAAGCTAAAAAAATTAGATTTAGGTCAAGGATTATGTAAATTAATAATGGAGAACAAAGGTTATGGAAATGAGGAACTTCTGAATGCTTTACTAGTCAGCCTACAAGATTTCGGGTGCATTAAAAATCACATACTTTATTTCTTGTAATCTCAAGTTCCACTTTTCCCTTGGGGATATATGATCAGGTCATTATCCATATGTTATATAATATGCTTCATCCACAAAAAACATAAGAAGATTAGATGGAAACTTTTTGAGGTGCATGGCTAAGGAATGATGAGGCTTCACGTGGTTGGGTTTCTTCCATGATCACAAGCTTCAAAATTTTTAGAATTTGTTACTACTGGATAGACATGTTTAGAGATTTGTACACATGGGAAGCCAACTGTGAGAGATATAAATTATTCTCTAAAAAGCCATAATTTTCAGCATTACCACTACAAAAATTTGTTATAGATGAACCCTTCAATAAATGGGGTTTAGATTCTATTGGACATCTCATACCTTCTTTGAGTATAGGACACACACATTTTATGACACCCAAGGATTAGTTTATTAAGTTAATGGAGGAAATCCTAGTGAATAAGACAACTTCAAAAAATCTATGTAATTTACTTAAATAAAATATCTTAGTGTACTTTGGAGTTCCTCAGAAGATTGTTATAGATAATGCTACTAATTTCTCTTTGTAATAATCAGCCATGTTTTGTCATGATCATAGTATCTTCCTATCTCATTAATCATACTATTACCCATAGGGAATAGACAAGATGAGTCAAACAATAAGAACTTAATAGCTATCATGAGGAAACTAGTGAGTGACAATTATAAGGATTGGCATAAACAGTTGTATAAAGAACTCTAGGCTAACATAACTACACCAAATAGAGAAATTGGGATGACACCTTTTGAATTAGTATATAGAATAGGATCTCAGTAGTTGTTTCCTTTGGAGTTGGCTATTGCCAAGTTACCAAAGGTGATAGAGGATCAATATTTCCAAAATTATTTCAAAAATAGTGTGGTATACTTGACCAAGATAGAGGAAGAGAGAAATGAACTGGTGTACCATATTATAGATCATCAAGCTCAAGTTAAAAGGATCTTTGATCAAAGAGCTAGACCCAAGATGTTCATGCAAGGAGATCAAGTTACCATGGGACAAGATGAGAGAACCCAAAGGAGCTCATGGTCTATTTGATTCTATCTAGAAAGGATGGTTCAAAATCAATCTAGTATTGGGCACTAACTCTTTTAAATTGGACTACCTAGATGGAACTATTATACCCCTACCTTATAATGGACAAGATCTCAAGCTCTATTGAAATTATAACATAGGAGTCCAAGGTTCATGTACATAGTAGTTTGATAGGTTTTAGTGTAGGTGTCAGTTTTTCTTGTGTAAAATTTTGTGTGTCATGGTTCTTCTTTACATTTTATGGGTTTGCATAACCAGAGATTATAAGTTCATCACCTAGTCCTTCATAGTCTTGATTCCCAGTAAGAGCCAATTTTTACTACCTATTTTTGCATGTGTAATATTTATCCATATTCCCCTTTCAAGAAAAAATAGAATGTGTTGATTCTCTATAATTTGGTGTCTTATTTTCCTAAGTCATCATTGGGTTATTGTGAAATCCTTTTGTTTTCAGCCTTTGTATAACTAAGTGTCACCTTTTTGAACTGTCTTCTTCAACCTGTGTGAAACATTTAATGGTTCAAAGGTTCAAGGATCATCCTATGTATGCATGTCTCAAGTATTTATCAAGTGTGGATTAAAAATGTTTCGAATAACATTAGTCGATAATGAACCTGAACTATTGTACCCCTCGCTTAGTTCAAAGTTCACAGTTCATATTATGCATCTCATTTTCTTTTATGAGTCCATGTTTAAGGAAAGATTCTAAATGATAAAAATGTTGTAAGTGTTGAACTTGAACAATTGAACCTTTTTCATTGTGGTTCAAGGTTCAAGGTCAACTATGTATGAAAAATATGAAAGGAGGGTAATGGGTGGCGATAATGAAAGGAGAGTAATGATTATTGAAAAAGGGAATATTCTAGGCATATCGAAGATTTAAATTTTTTAAATTTTGTGAATTGAAAGAAATCATTACATGGTAAAGGCCTTATATATGGAAATGAATAATGCCTAGTGCAAGTGTTAGAATTACGTCATTTTTTAATTAATCTAGCATGAATTAATTAATGATTAAAGTTTGGAAAATCTTGTATCCATATTTTTTGCTTTTATAGATATCAAGTGAGTTGTTTCTCCATTAAGAAGCCTTAATTTTTCACATACGAACATGATAATAGAGATAAAAAAATCATTATATGTAGAGCTTGTGGAATGTTTTTTCATGAGAGGTGCTAACAAAGTTAAAATTGAAGGTTTGATTGCCAACCCATCAAAGAAACCTACTATGAACCCATCCCATGTTCACATTACTCACTCTAGGAGTAAGAGAAGAGCCAAAAAGAATCCTAACAAAAAGATAATTGTTGATTTAGATACCATGGAAGAAGTTGAAAATATAATATATGATTAGACTCAAAAAGAACCCATGATGAAAAAAACTAAATTGGATAAGCAACCTGAAGATGGAAAAAACATCATAAGTTCCATGGTGGTACTAAACACAACACCAACATAGAATCCTCTAGGGAAAACTAATTCAATTGATACTCCCAAATGGATGGAGGTTTTTATCAGTAAGAAGAGGAATTTGGTGTCGATATTTGTGCCCTTGGAGAATATGGTAAGAAAATATTTGGGAAAAACACCTAGGTCCAAAAAGTTGAAAACCACTTTGAGAATTAATTATGATGGTGATACACAAAATTGGGTTGTAGAGGTAACCTATCATCTAGATGAGAAGGAAGTAGAATAATCTATAGCTAAAGAATTTTTAGTAGATACAGTTGATATTGGTAGTGCCTCAAGAGATACAGATGTACACCTCTTGGAAGCATGCACCAGAAGAATGGTCAATAGATTATGGAAAGATGAAAAGAACAAGAAGGAATTGAAGAAGGATTTACATTTAATGGATGAATTTATTAAAGTGATCCATCATCCCATTTGGAAACCAAAATCCTATTTTCCTACCTTCGTTGATCCTAAATCCCTTGTCAAGAAGAAGATGTTGGATTAAATTGAGAGAAGTAAGATAATAGTTGAGGTATATCATGATTTGTTAGAAGTAGTGATTCAGGAGGGTGTCAGGTCTATCAGTGATCTAAGCAAGGTCTATGAGGACACCACATTAGTAATTAAGGATTTATAAATAGAGATGGCTTCATGGAGGATGGAAGAAACTAAGTAGCTAGTGGTGGTTTCTCAGATGAGTGAGGGCCAAAAATAGAGTCTGTTAAAATTCTTGGTAGAGAAAGTTGTGCATGGCTTAGATAACAACATACTATATGTATGTAAGAAGTGAATAGAATGGAGAAATTCTATTGTGAAATAGGGTCACAAAGAATTGGTTAAGCTTTTGAAAGAATTGACAGAGCTTATTCAGTCAATACAACATGATTTAAAATGTATCAATCTTAAGTACTTAAAAGAAGACAAAAAGTGGGGCAAGTAAGGAGGGATAAATAAGTGTGGAAGTAATGAATTACCCATATTGGCCTTACTAGCTTTTCGCTAATTCATAATTTCTCTATGGCACATCTAGAGTGGAAGTAGAAATGTCCCACTTTTGTAGGACAAGGCCAACTAGGTTAT
Organism: Chamaecyparis obtusa; assembly: GCA_027943335.1. NCBI lineage: Eukaryota > Viridiplantae > Streptophyta > Pinopsida > Cupressales > Cupressaceae > Chamaecyparis > Chamaecyparis obtusa. The sequence continues at coordinate 611,369 of BSBK01006673.1, read as the reverse complement.
TCTAAAAAATAATCATAACCTTCATCGTGCTATCATTTTTTACATTCTGTTTTAGTTTCTTTATATATATCATAGATTAGTTTTTTAAGTTACGTAAAAACCAAATCTTAATTTAGGACATAACTAAGTAACTCTATCTTTTCAAAAATAGTTAGCCCTACATTGACCATATATATATATTAAAATGACATTGAAAAGGTCCAATAGTCTTTTAAGCTTATAGACTTGATAGTTTATTTTGATATATGATATTTTTGAAAAAGCAACTTTATCATTGAATATAGTTGATGAATGATTTTTCTAGACTCAAATTTGTGAGTTCAAGTTTATGAGAATATATTTATGTGTTGATTTATTTTTTCATGTGATGATTGTCCATCTCCTTAAGAAATTTATCATACGTCTCAATGAGAATGATAAGTTTGGAAGCTTAATTTAATCAAGTTTTATGATGGTTAGATAAAGTCTATGTTCTTTGTTTATGTATATTATTTTCTAAAAGATCACATTCATACCATTTTTATGTGTGGATAATAGTATACATTTAGTACTTTTTAGTGAAAATTATAATTGCAAGTTTATTTTCAATATAATCATTCGTTGAATATTATTAAAAGGGAGTTGTACCTTAATTCAGAGGGTAAATAATTTTTATTTGAACAATTGTTCATTATTAATTTAATCCTTTAAGGGGTTTTAGAGTTAGAGATATACGTGTTATCATGAGGAAAAATCCATTAACCAGTAGGGCTTTAATCAATGAAAGTGTATGCCTAGTTTCTCGTGCCCATCTTAAAGCATGACAATTGAACAATCTAATATAGCTCCTATTATTTTCTAAATGGGAAAAGCACATTAAAATTACTCAACATTAAAAAAATATTTCTTGGAGATGTACTAAGAGCATGATATGGAAATAAGGACACCTATAAATTACATCTGTAGAAGATTAAAGCATCAATCTTCTAGTTGATAAATGTTTTCTTTACAAAAGTATGTAATCTACCACTTGTATAGAATCCTTTCTAATTTTACTTAGTTGAAGAAATAAATTTATTTTTCACTACTATTACACCTTTTTGTATGCATCATCTTCCCTTGATCTCAAACGGGAAGATATATATGGAGATATATATATGTAGTATGCTGAAAATTTTGTCCTTACTGCTATCAATGAAAATGGGGAAAAACATGGAATGTTGTCATTAATGCATGGTTTTCCTGACAACATAAGCTCTAACAATTTTGACTAATCATGCATTTGTGTTTTGGTCCCCACTCCTCTATGGTATTAGATATCACTCTATTATTTTGGAATTAATTCATTGGTAATGGAAGAAATTACATTCAATATTTCACATGATAAGATGTTATGGCATGACATATATGAGTTTTAGTGGTTTTTTCTAGAAAGTACTATATTTCTCTAGTAAATAACAAGTTATTCAAGCGATATGTAATCAATTAGATATCTATATTTTATCTTGAATGTTTGAGGTATTATTATAGATTAGGTGTAGCATATGGATTCTGGTTAGTGTCAAATTTTATTATGTTTTGGTCCTCTTAGTTGGATGATATGTGTGAAACATTTTTGGGAGATAATGTGTAAAGCATTTTGAGGCCAACTCATTTTGGAATACAATGTATGGAGCCAACCTGATGTACATATAGATCGGTACATACTTAAGAGATCCCTTTGAGATAATGAGTAGTTGATGATGTGAATATATGTGACATAATTAAGATAAGATATTGTGACTATGATTTGACAAAAAGTACTTGATAATAGATTTGAATCAGATGAATCTTTTAAAATATTTATACTAAGCTTCAATGGAATTCCATTTCATGCATATATATTAGATGTAACTATAATAGTTCAAATAATTTCTATTTATACACAATGATCCCTTTTGTGGTGAACCTCATTTAGGTAGTGATATCTTTGGTAGTGCATTTTGTAGTAGGTATTACTATAATATTTTGTAACTAGTTATAAGATATTGAGAGTTAACCCTATTCATGTTTTTTTCTCTTATGGGTTTCCATGCAAAAATACTTAGGTTATGTAATGCCCCGCCAGGGAACCCAAAAGAAACTAACCTAGAACATGATACTAAGTTTGGTGAATAATTTTTTTTTCTAAAGTTTACATTCAAGATATACAATTACATGAAAGCAATAACCATTATCCCACATAACACACATTGTAAACACAGGTTACAAATCTAATGGGTTCCATGACGTAGTATTACTTACTAACATAACACATTAAATAACATCAACAAATGTTTCCATAAATTAAATACTATAATTTACATCGTAATGTTTTCATTTCATGAACAATCATTAATTCTAATAAACATGCATCCACTACACATGTCGCGGGGTATGCATTAATCATTCTAACAACTAGATTACAATATCCAGATTAGGTATCGCATACAATAGTCTAATAGAAGTTTTACAATAAAGAATAAGTACATATATGAACATCAATGATGAAGTAACATAATGAATCCAAATGAAAATACACCATCAAGAACTAGCACAAGGACGTCAAGTCTCGAATGGTAAAGAATCACTACCACCCGTCTGTGTAGAACCAAAAAGGTCTACCTCACCATGCTGAGGAGATAACATCAGACCCCAATCGGATAATCAAGTCAATACATGAAACACCACTAGAAAAGGAATCCTGATAGCTTACTAACTCAAGATCAATAAAAGTAGTGAAAGGTATGACTCACTAATCCAGAGGCAACCGACCCTATAGGATAACTAGACTATGTATAGGAAGGTGTCATCATGTACGTCTAACCCTTGAGTCTCATCTTGGTAATCTCTCTGGATCCCGACACTCAAGTGACCATACATGGAATCAATGACTTCTCATACTGACGAAGCCACTAACTATGCCAGAACACACACCTCAATAGGTGGAAAGCATCATCTCATCCTCATCTCAGTCTGTACTAGCACCCAAGCATGGGAGAGGAAACAATCTTATTAGGTTCATTTATTTCCCTTAGTTTAGTTACGTTATCACTTGCTTACAATAACTTACAATAACTGGTCAACAACAGCCACTTGTGGGCCCCGGTGCTTATTACAAGCTGCCTCCTAACACATATCTAGGTAAACTACCCTAGGCTCATAGATCTCTCCTAGATCTAAACTCAGATAAAATAGCTAGTCACACATCCAGATTCATCACAGAAATCAGGATTGACTACACAATCCTAATCATTGAGTCTCATAAAACAACAAGAGCCTATAAGGTCAACTAGAAAATATAGAATACACACTCACCCCAAACATGATAAACAGCATGATCAGAAGACAATTCCTAGGCCTCTGTCTTTCCTAGGTCATCTAGATCCCATAACACTAATAACCCAGACATACAGGAAAGATAAAAATCATACTGTGGAAAACAACCAATTTCAGTAGTCAATAATGCATGTACATATGAAAAGATATTACATACGTTTTCAGCATTGAATATAAGTCCAATTTTGACCATAATCATGCAACACATAGTATTCTTCATACTTAAGTTAAAATGAATAACCTATATCCTAATCAATTAATTACCTAATTAAATGCTCATAAATCATAAGATTAAACCATGTTGAATATTTCTCAATAAAACAACTATTATTTAAAAAAATATATCTAACATCTTATTCTATCTTAATAAAAATTTATTATTAAATAACTATTAAACAACAAAGCTTAGCATAACAAATAAAATTCATTAATAAAATTTATTAAACTAACTAAAAAAATTTAATACAAAACAAATTTTATTCTATTAATAAATAATAATAAAACAAAAATATAACATAGTAAAAAAAATAAAATTAATTAAATAATAACCATGTGTGGAGGCACGTGGACCCAAACCCCCATTGCTCTCCTCCCTTCATGCGCGGCCCCCCATGCGCAGTACATAGCACTGCGCACAATACCATGTGTAGTACTATGTGCTGCGCATGGTACCTAGCATATCCCAAGTGCAGGGCTATGGGGATTGGGGATTTTGGTGGTCCCCACCCCATTTAACACTTGAAAAAAAAAATTAATAATTTATTTTTATAAAACAAACACTCAAAAAGTTCAGCGTGGCTGCCGGGGTGACAGGGGGGTATGGGATCGAAACCCGTGCCCTCTTCATTTATTAATTAATAATTTTTTTTAAAGAACTTTTACAATACAACAACAGCTATATATATATATACATATACATATATATATATATATACATATATATATATATCTGTATATATATATATATATGTATATATATATATATATATGTATATATATATCTGTATATATATATGTATATATATATATATACATATATATATATATGTATATATATATATATATATATATATATATATATATATATATATATATAGTATATATATATATATGTATATATATATATATATATGTATATATATATATATATATGTATAGATATATATATCTTTACATATATATATATATATATACATATATATATATATACATATATATATATATATATATATATATATATATATATATATATATATACATATATATATATACATACATATATATATATATATATATATATATATGTATATATATATATATATATATATATATATATATATATATATATATATATATATATTAGAAATGTAGAACTAACACATTTGACTAAAATTGATTTTTTTCTTTTATACTAATTTTGGTATTCCAAAGAATATCCCTTTTCAATGGCTTTTTTTTCCAGAAATGGAAAAACACACAAGTCTGGAGAATTTTCCAGAATAGGAATTTTTGTTTTACATGAATTTCATTTTTGTCCTATTCTATTTGTTGATTATTTTATATCCTAATGCATTACATATTTTTGGTATAATTTTTAACAAAGCATGCTATTTTTTTTTTACTGGTGTAAAATTTCTTTCTATAGTCATTTTTCACAGAGAGGGTATTTTTTTTGCCCAGAATTCATTCTTGCACTCCAAATACATTTTTTTTTCACAACCCATTTAATAAACTTATTCTCTCTATAGTTTTACTATACCAGAATTGATTTTCTCATTTTCTATGAGTTCTAGGTGGAATTTTTCCCAAAAATTTTGCTAGCATTTCCCTACTATGCCAAGTAATAATAAAATACTAAAAAAGCTTTCTAATAGCTTTTAAAATCCTAAAAATGAAAGCTTAACCATAATTACTAATCTAACCCTCAGAATCAAACAAACAAAGTAAAATTTTACATAATTTTCTACAGACAAAAATACTAAAAAAAATTCATCAAAACCCTACCTCAATTCCAATGCTATAAATTTGATGTAGATTTTCCTGTAGGTTGATGAATCTCCCAAATCTGAAATGTAGAAGCTCAAATCCTACAACTCTAAATCACAACATATGTAGAATCCAAATCTAGATGCACACACACTTCACCCAGAAAATTTCACACACCAAATTCTCAAGAACACAAGATAACACAAAAATATTCCAAAATTGCTCTCTCTTCCCAAATTTAAAATTCCCACAAAACCTAGTTCTCCAAAATGAATGCAAATTTTCCCCAAGTAGAAAATCAAACCCACCTATCATGCAAACCCTAATGAGTCACCAGACAACTCCTAATCAAACTCCTCTTTTTTTTGAGTTGAGGGAAAATTCCAATTAATAATTGTAAAATATATTATTTATGCACAACTCAACATAGAATTCTATTTACAAGTTATTTTATGAAATCTAATTTCACATAAATCAATGAAGCACATGTAATATAAAAATTCCACATTTAAATTATTTAATAATTGTCACACAATTAAATCATGCACCAATTTTAACAATTTAATACAACATATTAAATCATAATTTAGCACAATTAATTAATTAAATTCAAATATTCTCATATTTGATTTTTAATTAATTAATAAATATTCAAAGACAGAGGAAATACTTTAATCATTATTTTCCCACTATATTATTAATTAAAATAACATAGAAAAATAATTAAATCAAAGCAATATTTCAGGAACATTCACGCATCATACAAACTCACAAGATGGGATCCACGAATTAGGTCAACCTGACCAAACTTGGGCAAGGTAGTCAATCGATACTTTATCCAACAATTATGATAAATAGGCTAAGGATTGGGTTTTGGGTCTGAATACTATCTCCCCTCTTTACCATGAGATGAATGTATGTGCGCATGCTCACTTCTGCCAATTCAGGGAAGACGATGCCCTATACCTGCAAACCTGCCAGCACAAAACAACACATGTAGATACAACATATAACAAGAAATGATAGGGTATGGTCAGTCATGTGGATCTCGACAAAGTGAGTAACTACACCTTCACCCTCTACCATAAAGACACATAATATAAATACATACATATAAACACCATACACATGCTAGTATGGGGTAAGTACATCATAAAGCAACCAAACATGAAACATCAAATCATAATAACATAATCATCTAAATATGAAATCACATATCATCATAGCATAAACATAATCCAGATAAATCCACAATCACTGAAATAATATCCATAAATGCACACATGCAAAGTGGCCTAAAAGAGAATGGCATCAGAAAAATTGAAAGCAAAATATGGAGGTACTACATCCACTCCCCTTGTATCAGGCTTACTCCTGGAAGCTTGCAAACAAGTAGGGATAAGATTCTCAGAATCTAGCTACATAGTCCCAAGTAGCTTTTGTCTCATCATTTGGATCCCATTGGACCCTTACCTAGTCGACGGTTCGACCCCTGAGGATCAAATCCCAACACTGTAGGATATGTATGGGCTCCAATGCCAACTGTTCATCCTCCACCTATAAAGCATTCCAATCAAGTAGATGTGTAACATCAGGAATATATCATCTAAGTACTAAAACATGGAATACATCATGAATGTGTGATAAGTTGAGTGGCAATGCAAGACGGTATGCAACTGGAGCTATCCTCTCAAGGATCTCAAAAGGACCTACAAATCGAGGTGCCAACTTTGAACCCTTTCCATAATAGATTAGAATTTTCCATGGATGCACTCTCAAGAATACTCTATCCCCAACTACAAACTATCTATCAATTCAGTGAGCATCTGCATACTTCTTCTATCTGTCCTGTGTAGTAGCCACATGCTCTCGGATATGAATCACCTACTGCTCCATGTCACGAAGCATATCTGGACCAATAAGAATATGGTCCTCCAATCTATCCCATCTCAATGGTGTATGACAAGGATGTCCATATAATGCATGGAAGGGTGACATGCCAATGGAACTATGATATCCATTATTATAAGCAAACTCTACTAGATATGTAAATAATCCTCCCAGTGAGTCTGTCTGTCCATGACGTACATCCTCAACATGTCTTCCAGCACCTGATTAACCCATTCTATCTGACCATCGGTCTCAGGGTGATATGCTAAACTGAAATTCAACTAAGCACCAAGATCATGCTGCAGTGAAGTCCAAAATGCAGATGTAAAAATAGGATCTCGATCAGAGATAATCTTACATGGAACTCCATGAAGTCTCACTATATCCTGCATGAAGACCCTGGCCATAGAAGCTATTGTATAAGAAGATCTCATGGGAGAAAAGTGTGCCACCTTATTCAACTGATCAATGGTCACCATGATGGTATCATGTCTACAAGGAGTCATAGGAAAACCCACAATGAAGTCCATAGAAATAATATCCCACTTCTAGGGTGGAATGAGATTAGGTTGTAAAAGCCTTGCTGGATGCTGATGATCTACCTTGACCCTCTGACACTCTAAACATCTAGCCACAAAATCCACAATGTCACGTTTCATGCCAGGCCAATAATAAAGTTGTCGTAAGTCTGCGTGCATCTTCTTAACACCTGGATGTGCTGAATAAGGTGCATGATGAGCCTCTGATAAAACTAATGAATGTAAATCATCCAATGGTGGTACATATATCTGGCCCTTGTGTCGCATAAGTCCATTAGACTCCAAGACAAAACCTAAGAACCTACCCTCCAATGGTCTCCCTGACTCAATCACTAAACTCACCTCCTGATACAAAGTATCTCTGGGAAGTGACTGAAGAATCCTGATCCTCAAATCCACACTAAGAGTCATAGCTAAAACAATCTTCTTCTTGTGATTCAAAGCATCTGCTACCAAATTTTCTTTACCCTGGATGTATTTGATCTCAAAATCATACTCACAAAGGAATTCCATCCACCTTCTTTGTCTAGCATTCAGATTAGGTTGGGTAAATATATACTGAAGACTACAGTGATCACTATGAAGCTCAAAATGGTGCCCTAATAAGAAGTGTCTCCATTTGACTAAAGCATGGACAACCACTGCCAACTCAAGATCATGTGTAGGATAATTAAGCTCATGATCCTTGAGTTTGCGAGACTCATATGCAATCACTCATCCTTCCTGCATGAGGACTGCTCCAATACCCTCTAAAGATGCATTAGTACAAACAACAAAATCTCTGGTTGGATCTGGCACTGCTAGAATAGGGGCACTGGTCAAACACTCCTTAAGCTTCTGGAAAGCTTCCTCGCACTTCTTTGTCCAAATGAACTTCTTCCCTTTCCTTTGCAATGAGGTGATAGGATGTGCAACCCTAGAGAAGTCCTTGACAAATCTATGGTAATAACCGACCAAACCCATGAAACTACGGACTTCAGACACATTAGTGGGTGCTGGCCACTCCACAATTGCCTAAATCTTCAAAGGATCTACTAAGATACCTTCTCCTGAAATCATATGACCAAGATATTGAATCTCTGTCTGAAAGAAATCACACTTCTTTGCATTCGCATAAAGTTGATTCTCCCTCAAACACTGCAAAACCTATCTAAGATGTTCCTCATGTTCTTCTATGGATTTAGAGTATATCAATATGTCCTCCAAGAAGACCAATACAAACCAATCCAAATACTCTTGAAACACTCCATTCATTAAGCACATGAACACTGATGGAGCGTTCATCAAACCAAAAGGTACCACTGTGAACTCATAATGCCCATTTCTTGTACGAAATGCAGTCTTATGAATATCTGCATCATGAATCTGTAGCTGATGATACCCTAACTTTAGATCAATTTTAGAGAACACCTTAGCTCCTTTAATCTGATCAAATAAATCATCAATGCATGGCAATGGATATATTTTTTTTATTGCTACCTTGTTCAACTGTCTATAGTTAATACACAATCATAAAGATCCATCCTTCTTAACAAAGAGGACTAGTGCTCCCCATGGAGAAACACTAGGTCTAATGCTCCCCTTTGCCAACAATTCTTCCAATTGAAGCTTTAGCTCACTCAACTCATGAGTAGTCATTCTGTATGGAGCTCTAGAGATAGGCTCAGCTCCTGGAACAAGCTCGATCTGAAAATCAATGTCACACTTGGGTGGCATACCTGAAATCTCTATCGGAAAGACATCAAGAAATTCCTGCAACACTGGATGATCTAGGGTCCTTTCTTCACTCTCCTCTTCATCAATCTCATTTAGAGTCACCACAAACATCTGGCAACCCTTTCGCATACAACATTTTAGTTGCATAGCTAAAATCATTCGGAGAGAAATAGGTCATGGAATACCCACTATCTAACACTCTATACCCTCATCATCCTTGCAAATGATGGTCTTCTTCCTATAGTCGATGCTAGCTCCATGAGATTCTAACCAATCCATAACCAGCATGGCCCCATATGATCCCAAAGGAATCACACGTAGATCTATAGTGGTAGAGAATTTACCCAAATTCAGTTCACACCTAGGGACCAAAGATCCTATCACAACCCTAGCTCTTAAGGCTGGTTCCACTTGCCAACTACTATCTTGCTTTGCAGCCACCAACCCATAACACTCAACTAAAAATGGAGATATAAAAGAGTCAGTAGCACCAGAATCATATAAAACAAAAATGGGTATGCCTCAAATAGTACCTATGGTCTCAACTACCATACCCTGATGATCTGCCTGTCGCTGATCTAGTGCAGCGAACACTCTATGTGTGCGCCCTGCGTCTCCAATTATGGGTTCAGAAGCTACTGAACTCTAAGAAGAGTACTATGGGGAACGCTATGGGAAATTCACTTCTATGTGCCCAAATTGTCCACATGTGAAACATCCCATGTTTCTGAAGTTACCCTTTCCTCCAGACGGTGCACTGGATTGTTGAAAGCTGCCTTTGCTAGCACTCTATTGTACACTCTAAGCTGGTTGAGTAGTTTGATTGCGCTTAGAGCACTTGCCATTCTAGAAGTTCCTAGAATGAGAACCACTACTTTGAGAAGGAGGTGGAAGGGTTTTAGCCTGTTGATGGTTCTGGTTACCCTTATAGAAGTTCGACGACTTCTTGAAGTTTTCATTACCTTGGGACTGTTTCCCTCTAAACCCTGATCCTGAAGAACCACCTAGATGCCAATCATAGGCTGAGACTATATTAGCCTCAGTGAGTGTAGCCTTCACAACAGCTTCTCTGAGGGTCTTAGGCTCAAAGAGTAAGACCTTTCCAATAATACAGGCATTCAACCCCCTGATAAAATGTTGCACCAATAGAGCTGTGTCCTGTCCAAATCTAGCATACTGCTTAAGTTCAAAGAACTTACGCTCATATTTGCCAACCGTCATAGTCAGCTATTTTAGATTATGGAACTCATCAGCCCTCTATTTCCTCCATTGATCTGATAATAAATGTTCTAAAAAATTCTCCAAGAACAATTCCCAAGTAACTATGTCCATCCGAACACCCAACTTCTCTTCCTCAATTTTCCACCATACTGCTGCAAAATCTGTGAGTTGAGTCATAGCATATCTAGCTCTAGTGTTGCTGCTGAATGGGTGCATAGAAAAACTTCATTCCAATGCTATCAACCATGTCTTTGCCTCAAGTCCTACACCCTTCCCATCAAAGGGAATAGGCTTTCCCCTCATAAGGTCCCTCATATGGTTTGCTGCAACCACTGAAGGATCCACAGTAACTTTCCTCTTTAGAGGACTCTTGGATCTTTCCCCATTTCTCTCTCCTTCATTCCTATGGGAATGATGTGAACCCTCTTGATGTGCTCTATCCTAATCAGGACCAAGATGAGCAAGGATTGCTCGAAGGAGCTATCTAGTATCCTACCCATCAGATTCTCCCTACTGTTCACCACCCTACTCATCTCTTGATTTCTCGCAGTTACTTAATTGCTCAACACTGGTGGAAGGGCTAGGTTTCCTTCCCCTACCATGTCCACTTGACCTACCTCTACCTCTGCCTCTAGCTGCTCTAGTTACAAGCATGATTCCTGCAACATAAAGAAACCAGAAAACACACATCAACATATATCAAAACATAAATCAAGACAAGATGATCATAAAGTAACAGTCCAAAAATAAAATTGTTATATGTCTACATTTTTGTTTTCAAGTTTAAACTACACACATAAGACCTAATGAGCGTACATACCCAGAGTTCCCAGTGTAGAAACTCCACTCTGATACCAAATGTAATGCCCCGCCAGGGAACCAAAAAGAAACTAACCTAGAACATGATACTAAGTTTGGTGAATAATTTTTTTTTCTAAATTTTACATTCAAGATATACAATTACATGAAAGCAATAACCATTATCCCACATAACACACATTGTAAACACAGGTTACAAATCTAATGGGTCCCATGATATAGTATTACTTACTAACATAACACATTAAATAACATCAACAAATGTTTCCATAAATTAAATACTATAATTTACATCGTAATGTTTTCATTTCATGAACAATCATTAATTCTAATAAACATGCATCCACTACACATGTTGCAGGGTATGCATTAATCATTCTAACAACTAGATTACAATATCCAGATTAGGTATCACATACGATACTCTAATACAAGTTATACAATAAAGAATAAGTACATATAGGAACATCAATGATGAAGTAACATAAGGAATCCAACTGAAAAGACACCATCAAGCACTGGCACAAGGACGTCAAATCTCAAATGGTAAAGAATCACTACCACCCGTCTGTGTAGAATCACAAAGGTCTACCCCACCGTGCTGAGGAGATAACATCAGACCCCAATCAGATAATCAAGTCAATACAGGAAACATCACTAGAAAAGGAATCCTGATAGATTACTAACTCAAGATCAATAAAAGTAGTGAAAGGTATGACTCACTAATCCAGAGGCAACCGACCATGTAGGATAACTAGACTATGTCTAGGAAGGTGTCATCATGTACGTCTAACCATTGAGTCTCATCCTGGTAATCTCTCTGGATCCCGACACTCAAGTGACCATACATGGAATCAATGACTTCTCATACTGATGAAGCCACTAACTATGCCAGAACACACACCTCAATAGGTGGCAAGCATCATCTCATCCTCATCTCAGTCTGTGCTAGTACCCAAGCATGGGAGAGGAAATAATCTTATTAGGTTCATTTATTTCCCTTAGTTTATTTAAGTTATCACTTGCTTACAATAACTTACAATAAGTGGTCAACAACAGCCACTTGTGGGCCCTGGCGCTTATTGCAAGCCACCTCCTAACACATATCTATTTAAACTACCCTAGGCTCATAGATCTCTCCCAAATCTAAACTCAAATAAAACAACTAGTCACACATCTAGATTCATCACAGAAATCAGGATTGACTACATAATCCTAATCACTGAGTCTCATAAAACAACAAGAGCCTATAAGGTCAACTAGAAAATATAGAATACACACTCACGCCAAACATGATAAATAGCATGATCAGAAAACAATTCCCAGGCCTCTATCTTTCCTATTTCATCTAGATCCCATAACACTGATAACACAAACATACAGGAAAGATAAAAATCATACTGTGGAAAACAGCCAATTTCAGTAGTCAATAATGCATGTACAAATGAAAAGATATTACATACATTTTCAGTGTTGAATATAAGTCCAATTTTGACCATAATCATGCAACACATAGTATTCTTCATACTTAAGTTAAAAAGAATAACCTATATCCTAATCAATTAATTACCTAATTAAATGCTCATAAATCATAAGATTAAACTATGTTGAATATTTCTCAATAAAACAACAATCATTTGAAAAAAAATATCTAACATCTTATTCTATCTTAATAAAAATTTATTATTAAATAACTATTAAACAACAAAGCTTAGCATAACAAATAAAATTCATTAATAAAATTTATTAAACTAACTAAAAAAATTTAATACAAAACAAATTTTATTCTATTAATAAATAATAATAAAACAAAAATATAACATAGTAGAAAAAAATAATTAATTAAACAATAACCATGTGGGAGGACACGTGGACCCAAACCCCCACTACTCTCCTCCCTTCATGTGTGGCCCCCCATGCGCAGTACATAGCACTGCGCACAGTACCGTGCGCAGTACTATGTGCTGTGCATGGTACCTAGCATATCCCAAGCGCAGGGCTATGGGGATTGGGGATTTTGGTGGTCCCCACCCCATTGAACACATGAAAAAAAAATTTAATAATTTTTTTTTATAAAACAAACACTCAAAAAGTTCGACGCGGCTGCGGAGGTGACAGGGGGGTAGGGGATCGAAACCCGTGCCCTCTTCATTTATTAATTAATAAATTTTTTTTAAAACAACTTTTACAATACAACAATAGCTCTCTTTTTTCATATATATATATATATATATATATATATATATATATATATATATATATATATATATATATATATATATATATATATATATATATATATTTTAGAAATGTAGAACTAACACATTTGACTAAAATTGATTTTTTTTTTTTATACTAATTTCGGGATTCCAAAGAATATCCCTTTTCAATGGCTTTTTTTTCTAGAAACGAAAAAACACATAGGTCTGGAGAATTTTCAAGAATAGGAATTCTTTTTTTACATGAATTTCATTTTTGTCCTATTCTATTTGTTGATTATTTTGTATCCTAATGCATTACATATTTTTGGTATAATTTTTAACAAAGCTTGCTAAATTTTTTTTTACTGGTGTAAAATTTCTTTCTACAGTCATTTTTCACAGAGAGGGTATTTTTTTTTGCCCAAAATTCATTTTTGCACTCCAAATACATTTTTTTTTCACAACCCATTTAATAAATTTATTTTCTCTATAGTTTTACTATACCAAAAATTGATTTTCTCATTTTCTATGAGTTCTAGGTGGAATTTTTCCCAAAAAATTTGCCAGCATTTCCCTACTGTGCCGAGTAATAATAAAATACGGAAAAAGCTTTCTAATAGCTTTTAAAATCCTAAAAATGAAAGCTTAACCAGAATTACTAATCTAACCCTCAGAATCAAACAAACAAAGCAAAATTTTACATAATTTTCTACAGACAAAAATACTAAAAAAAATTCATCAAAACCCTACCTCAATTCCAATGCTATAAATTTGATGTAGATTTTCTTGTAGGTTGATGAATCTCCCAAATCTGAAATGTAGAAGCTCAAATCCTGCAACTCTGAATCACAACATATGTAGAATCCAAATCCAGATGCACACACACTTCACCCAGAAAATTTCACACACCAAATTCTCAAGAACACAAGATAATACAAAAATATTCCAAAATTTCTCTCTCTTCCCAAATTGAAAATTCCCACAAAACTTGGTTCTCCAAAATGAATGCAAATTTTGCCCAAATAGAAAATCAAACCCACCTATCATGCAAACCCTAATGAGTCACCAGACAACTCCTAATCAAACTCCTCTTTTTTTTGAGTTGGGGGAAAATTCCAATTAATAATTGTAAAATATATCATTTATGCACAACTCAACATAGAATTATATTTACAAGTTATTTTATGAAATCCAATTTCACATAAATCAATGAAGCACATGTAATATAGAAATTCCACATTTAAATTATTTAATAATTGTCACACAATTAAATCATGCACCAATTTTAACAATTTAATACAACATATTAAATCATAATTTAGCACAATTAATTAATTAAATTCAAATATTCTCATATTTGATTTTTAATTAATTAATAATTATTCAAAGTCATAGGAAATACTTTAATCATTATTTTCCCACTATATTATTAATTAAAATAACCATAGCAAAATAATTAAATTAAAGCAATATTTTAGGAACATTCATGCATCATACAAACTCACAAGATGGGATCCATGAATTAGGTCAACCTGACCAAACTCGGGCAAGGTAGTCAAGTGATACTTTATCCAACAATTAGGATAAATAGGCTAAGGATTGGGTTTTGGGTTTGAATACTATCTCCCCTCTTTACCATGAGATGAATGTATGTGGGCATGCTCACTCCTGCCAATTCAGGGAAGATGATGCCCTATACCTGCAAACCTGCCAGCACAAAACAATGTATGTACATACAACATATAACAAGCAATGATAGGGTACGGTTAGTCGTGTGGATCTCGACAAAGTGAGTAACTACGCCTCTGCCCTCTACCATAAAGACACATAATACAGATACATACATATAAACACCATACACATGTTAGTATGGGGTAAGTATATCATAAACCAAGTGAACATGAAACATCACATCATAATAACATAATCATCTAAATATGAAATCACATATCATCATAGCATAAACATAATCTAGATAAATCCACAATCACTGAAACAATATCCATAAATGCACACATGCAAAGTGGCCTAAAATAGTATGGCATCTGAAAAACTGAAAGAAAAATATGGAGGTACTAGAGGTTATGTGTTGTGTTTTTATATTTATATTTTTCTTTCTTTACTACAACTAACCATGTTATGTGAATGGTTATATAAAGGTTTTAAATGATAAAAGGGAATATTAATTCACCTCCCTACCCACCTCTTACTATTATGGATGTTCAACCTATAGTATACCTTGGAACTTTATTGTCATGTCTTGAAATCTAGTTACCCTTTTTATAAGCTATGATATAATGTGGATTATTCTAGCTTGTATTATAAGATACTTTACCTTGTCTAGGAATAATTTAATTATCAATTAACTCTTACTTTCATTGCAGTGTATCTTGTTGCATGACACATGGAATATATTACCTTGTAATATTTTACAAATTAAATGTTTTACTTCAAGACAATATTATCTATGGTGGAATTCAAATTAGATGTCTATTACTCTATTTCTAAAAGATATATTACTTATTCCTAAGATGTAATTTTTTCATCTCATACTTATATGAGATTCACCTAGAAAATTGAAATGTTCAAGGTGCATCCTATATGATTACACACCTCAAGACACCCATAGAATAAGGGATTTCATCAAGCACTTCAAAAGATTAGGTACAATTTTCCTTCACTATGTGCTACTAAATCTACCATATGCATATTAGAGATATGGTTTAATTATTGCACTGGATATATGGATATATTATCATACAATTTACAAAATAATGTACAACTAATACTTACAAAACTTAGATATTACTTCATGATATGGTTGACATCTATGATAATGCTTCTTGGTAGCTTTTACTTTCATCATTCTATGTCTAGAGACCAACATCTTTGAGAGATAAAATGAAGCACTATTAAAAAAAAAAAAGAGCCCAAAGTCGGTAATTTAATAATGAAAAGAGTTGAGTACATATAGGTGAAAGTAAAATAATGAACCTAGGGATGGACTCCTCAACCAAGATTTGTGGAGAAAACTAACCCACTAAACTAGGATGATCTATCAAAATAGAATCGACACATCTCTAGATAACTCCTAAATGATGATGACTTATGTAGACAAGTGTCAAATGATCATGGATGACTAATTATGTTTAATAAGCCTAAGTATAAATAAATTAAATATATACTCTAACAACCCTACTTAAGAATAACTTAGGAGGAGAAGATAACAAATGAGTCTTAGCTACTAGCCTAGTAAGGTACCTGTTTACAACGAAATCTCCCATAAAAGGAGAAAGATAGAAAATAAAATGCAAAAAAACTATCCTCCAAAAATGATATAAAAACTCAAGAAGCTTATAAGGTCTCCAAAAATTATGATGATGATGATGATGATGATGATGTAGAATGCACACCAAGAATAGCATGTGTTTCTTCCTAAAACTCTATTTGAATATGACTATCATTTGTGGAATAATTTGAATTATTACAACTGGAATCTAGATTTGAAGAGTCCACAACAAGTTGAGAGCTTATATGGTGTGTAGCACTAAAATATATAATATCTTAAGAAAATAATACACCTTTAAATTTCTCTTTTTCCTTAGGGATTTCTTGATTTGAAGAAGATGTTTTGACAAAATCATTTGCCACAATATTATTCTTTGAGTAGAGAAGTGAGGTGCTCAATTTTCTTTCTCATGCATTGATGTTCATCATGATGATTTTTTCTAGAAAAGAAACATTAACTCTCTCACTAGTTTATTTACTTTGTTGAAATACTAACTAAGGAGATAAATTTAAATATATAAATTCAAATACTTGGTCACACTTAGTTTAAAAAAAAATCTTTTTCCCTAACTGCATTAGGTTCTTTTACTGTTCCCATTATTACTCTATAAAAGCCTTTATTCTTTAGTATAAGAATGCCTTTTAACTTCCAATCATGATAATTGAAAGGTTTTAGAGGTTTTATTGTCACATTATGATCCATGCTAGTACACATAGATTTTTGCTTCTAGATTGCAGAAATGAAGAGCAATTCTTGAGGAAGTGTAAAAAATGGAAAAAACACAAAACCCCCAGGATTATCTTTTCCCCCTTGTTTTTGGTATTTTAAAGAAGGAATGATTTGCAACCAAACCTAAACAACATAGAAAATGGTACTTTATAATGATAGTGTTTGAGTGTGCCCTTTCAATTCATGACAAAATAATGCACTTTTGAAAAAAAATTGAACTCAATTTCTAGTTGAAGAGAAAAAGTTATGAGAAATAGATTTTTTTCCTGCTTACAAAATTAATCCTCCAAAAAAAAATTTACGTTCGCCAAAAAAAAATAAAATTTCAAAATCTAAGGACTAATTTTAATCCCTCTATGGGTGGAAAGAACTAGAGGATAAAAACCCATGTGAGCAAGGGCTAAAATTCAAAAAAAAGGTGTCCGCCATGACACTGATACCCTAGCTTCTTATGTAATAAAAAATTTAAAGAGGCATTTTTTACATGAATAGTGACATAGAATCTTGCATTAAGATTGATGCTCATTTGTGTACTTTTCTCTTGGGTGGTCAACGCATAGAGAGATTGCGTGGACCACTCACTGAAACCCTTACCTAATGAATAGAACACCTCTCAACCAGATCTTATAGAAGGCACCTATTGGGGCTAAACAACAAAAGTTACTGCATGGTGAGGTTGTGATTCCAAATGTGTAGCCAACATCCAAATGGATAGTTGATCACAAGGCCACTAAAGATGCCATAGGAGTAGACAGCTGACAAGTGTTGACCAAACTGCTTATATATGTTCCTCCACCATAAAACATTTGAAGATGGATGAACCTTCCAGGAATTTGTAGAAAATATGGTCCAAATTACCTCTAACCACTTTTATACCATGAAGAATCCAAGATCTATGAGAGATAAAATGAAGCACTATAACATAGAATGAGAGCCCAAACTCAACCATTCAATAATGAAAAGAGGTGAGTACATATCTAGGTGAAAGTGTAACCACAAAAGTAGAGATGGAATCCTCAACGAAGAGTGGTGGAATAAAAATGTTAATATGATTTAGAACAACAAAGAGGGGGGGTGAATTAGTTGTTCTCAAGTCCTGATGTATAAGACAAACTTAAAAATTTTCCTTAAATAAGATCCAATAACCAAAACAAACTCAATCATCACTGACTTAATAATAGAAACATATAACATTGCAGTCCCCTACCCAGATGTAACTTAACTTGTAAAACACAAAAATATTCAAACCAAAACATTCACACAAGTATTAACACCAAGATTTATAGTGGAAACCCAATGTGGGAAAAAAAAATTTGTAACATGCTACTATTATTTTCACTCTTCTGAAGTGAGCTCAATTAAAAGCCAACCACGTCAAAGGTTACAATACACACTATTTGGTGTGACCCGGTTAAAGGATTTCAATCACCCTATTAAATGTGAGCCTTGTTATAGGATTTACATACACTCGATTAGAATGCAACCTTGTTCAAAGGATTTAACATATGACTGTTAGGTCAACCTCTGTTAAAAGGATTTTG
This sequence comes from Chamaecyparis obtusa, assembly GCA_027943335.1. NCBI lineage: Eukaryota > Viridiplantae > Streptophyta > Pinopsida > Cupressales > Cupressaceae > Chamaecyparis > Chamaecyparis obtusa. The sequence goes on along the minus strand of BSBK01006673.1, from coordinate 592,102 downwards.
ACTGTTACAATGGTTAGAAAGTAGTAACAATATTGACTTGAAAAACATACAACTCACTTTGCAAATATCAGATTCGATTCCGTACACTAATGCTGGTTTATTGACTTTGAAACTTTTCCATCTCCATCTTTGATCTACTCAGAACTTTTCTTCAAGCAACCACCACAATTCTCCTTCAGCCTTTTCTACTTATATAGTCAATAAAACTTTATTGATCTTACAACATTCTCTTTTTCACCCATGCACACGCATATCCAATGCTCAAGTTCCCTTAATACTTTCCTCAATTAGGTTAACTCATCTTATGCCGCTCAATCTCACGCATAGATCTTAGGGTTAGGTCAAATTCATTGAATCTACCCACTTCATGTTCTTTGGCTTCATCTCAAATCTCTTAAAGATTTACAATAAAACATTTTATAGTGCATTTAATTCTTTCAAACAATCATTAAATAAAGTCAACATGTTTTACATAATCCAAGAATTAAATAATGTCGGCTCCAAAACTAAATTCTCTTCAAATATAAAAATGCTGATGCTCGGTCAATATTGTGATCAACTACTCGGTCTTCATGTAAAAAGCTCAGTAATTACTAAAAATGTTTCCTTGGCTTGTACTGTCTTCCTCGGCAACTAACTGTTGTTTGGTCGACACTAGAATTTTTCTCAGCATACACTAACTCAGTCGACACTAACATTACTCGGCTTAAACATGATTTCTCCATTTTTTCTCAGTCAAGCCTACCATTTTAGTCTTCAATCTTACTAGGATAAACAATACATTGTCTCATCATTGTACAACATCGTCAAGTACACTTTGTAGTATCAAGATAACTCAACCTTTCCCTAGGTGCTATTGTTACCAACCTTACCCCAATCCTTCACAACAATACAATAGATATAGTACTTTTCTAAGTAGCAACAGTCTTACCAATTAAGGTTTGACATCAATGACAATACAATAATTGTTTCAATTGCAGTTTCCAACAATCTCCCTCTTTGGCATTGATGGCAACACCATATTATATCACTTGAATAACACATGGATTACCAACCAATCCAAAAACTTATTTGTTCATCAAAGAATTATTTATAATATCCTTAGCTTCATTCTAATTCAGAATCCTATAAGCCTCACTTCTATGACTGTCATAAGTGTTCAGATCTCCCTCTATCCTGATCCTTCATTTCAGTTCATCACCCTTACTTTTTAGTGTCATGTGTTATCATATCAGTTCATCTCCCTCTTTGACAAAAATGTCAAAGCAACAAATAAAACATACATCCATCAGATGTAGATAATATATGTCTAGCTCAGTGTTTCTCCCTCTGTCATCTTACTTATGACTAATTCCTTGTCTTTGCTCCTTTTCACAACTCTAGGCCATCCCTAAAGTGTGGCAATCTTCTACATCAATTTGTCAAATATTTTGCTATAGCATATTTGATGTAGTGCTCCTAGCTTGACTAGGCAGCCTCAGTGATGGGAAGGACCCCTAATTGACTTCTCAAATATTCATGAGCTTCTCTAGGTAAAGCTTTAGTGAATATGTCTGCTAATTGTTCTTTTGTATTCACATATTCCATTCAGACTTCTTTATCCTATACTAATTATCTCAAGTAGTGATACTTGATTGCTATGTGCTTGGTCTTAGTGTGCATCATTGGATTCTTAGAAATATTGATAGCACTTGTGTTGTCACAAAAAATAACAACAGGTTCAGTGATTTCTTCTTTCATGCCTATCAACAATTGTTTTATCCATACCAAATTCGAATAGTTTACTATAGTAGCAACATACTCAGCCTCGACAGTAGATTGGGAAATACAATTTTATTTCTTTCTCGTCTAGGAGACTAATCTCTATCCAAGAAAGAAAGCTACACCACTAGTCCTCTTTTTGTCATCTACATTTCCTACCCAATCAACATCTATATAAACTCTGAGTTCAAATAAATCATCCTTCTTATAATATAGACCATAGTCAATAGTTCCTTTCAAGTATCTCATAATTCTTTTCACATCCATCATGTGTGTTTCCTTAGGATTGGCAGAGAATCTTTCCACAATCCTAATAGCTAGTGCAATATCTAGTTTACTATGTACAACATACTGCAATTTTCCAATCATGGACCTGTACAAATTTTGATTCACTTCTGCAGCATCATCATTCTTAGATAACTTTTGTCCGGTAACCATAGGAGTACTCACTGGTCTAGCATCTTCCATCCAAAAAAATTTCTTCATCTGATATACTTGTAAACCAACAAAGAATTTGATCTCACCAAACATGCTCATTTCAAATTCAGTTTGCATTTCATTTGAAAATCTTTTACACAATGCATCTTGTCCACCAAAAATAATGTCATCCACAAAAATTTTTGCCAACAGGATACCTTTACCTTCTTCATCTTTCATGTATAGATTTCTTGTGTCATTTGTTCTTGAAAATCCAATATGTATCAAGTAGTTGTGCAACCTCTCATACCATGCTCTGGGAGCTTGTTTCAATCCATATAGTGCTTTGTTCAGTTTAAACACCATGTGTCTTCTATTTGGATCAATAAAACCTTCTGGTTGTTCTATGTAAACTTCTTCTTCTAGTATACCATTTAAAAATGTAGACTTAACATCTATTTGATATACTTTAAAATCTTTATAAGCAGGTGACCCCACAATAGTGGGTTACACTTTTTTAGACATGGTGATTTTTGCTGAAATGACACCTTTTTAATAAAATAATATGATTTAAGCCTTGATATGTTCTATTTGAAGGAATTAATTACAAATGGTTAGATCAAAGCCTCTTAGATAAAAAAAAACATTGATATAACATCTATACTCCTCATTCATACCTACAATGGAGTCTCCTTCGCACCTATTAAAATGCTGACAAAAAATCACTTCGACTTTATCTTTTGGAAGATCAAATGAATCCATTTGAAAAACCTACCTATGTATTATGGTGATACTAAAAAGAATCTTTCAAATAATTATAATGTTAATATATATTGAGTTTATTATGACTTGTATTTTCAGTTTTACTAAACATAGATATTTCACCGTATGTCTACCTTTATGTTTGACGCTTATGGAAAAATAGTAAATGAGAGAAAAAAAAACTCTAAAAAATATCTATGCCCTAGGTATTGAAGTTCTCTTTCTATAAAAATAAAATAAAAATGAAATTGGAGAAATACATGCCAAGTTATAAGCTATGTAGTCAAGGTATGTCAAAAGTACAGTTTAGTCAACTTTAAACAATAATAAAATATGAAATAATTATGATAATTTCATAAAACCAATTGCAGGCCCTCTATATGGATGTTAAAAAACTAAATTCAAAAGAATCTCATTGATATCTATTTTAGAAAAAAAGTTATGCTCTATGAAAACAACATATTTCTTTAAAAATGATGTTTTCAGCAACCTGCGAGTTTTCATGGGAGAAAGAAAAAACCATTCAAATAAATTCAAAAATAAAAATAAAAAATATATTTATAATCTAGATAGAAAATCCTAAAAGACTAATTTACTTCATCTTCTTATTCCAAATGGTTTAACGATAATATGCATCTGAATGTGAAAGGTTTTTTCAAAATGTAGAGTTCAATGTCCGTTTAGGCAAAAAAGTGTAACCCACTATTGTGGGTTCACCCAAGCAGCATATGCAAGCAGAGTTCTTACTCCTTCCAATCTAGCTATAGGGGAAAATGTCTCCCCATAATCTATTCCTTCTTGTGTGTAGCCTTTGCATAACAGCCTAGCTTTGTTCCTAGTTATTTCACCATTTTCATTTATCTTATTCTGAAACACCCACTTTGTTCCTATAACATTTTTGTTTCCAGGTCTCGGCACCAAAGTCCAAGTATGATTCTTCTCAATCTGGTCAATCTCTTCATTCATTTCTTGTATCCAGTCTTCATTCTCCAATGCCTCTCTAGTTGACCTGGGTTCAAATTCACACAGTAGGCATGTTGGATCCTTAGTCTTACTTCTGGTTTGAATTCCAGTATTTCTTTCTCCAATTATCTGTTCAGGCTTGTGATGTCTTCTTACATATTTTTCCAAAACAAGTTTAGCTCTTCTCTCCTCTATTTCATCAGGTTCCCCAACAAGATTGTTAGATTCAACTTCTGAATGCTCAACAAACTCTTCCTGATACTCGACAGCATTTTCTTGTAGCTCAACATGTTCTTGTTCTCTTTTGGCACTATTTTCTAGATGCTCGGTAGCATCTATCTGTCACTTGGCATTGCTTACCCAAGACTCAGCATCAAGTGCAAGTTTGTTACTTGCCTCTTCTTCTTCCTCAATGTACACAAAAGATCTATAATCTTCTGGTTCTCTCTTTTTTTGTCACCTTCATTTCTTTTTGCATACTCATCAATTTTCACATTCACACTTTCCACAATTTTGTTAGTGTTAGAGTTCAAACACTTATAAACTTTACTTTTTGTCAAATATCTTAGGAATATGCCTTCATCACTCTTAGCATCAAACTTTCCATTCCTAGTGTCTTTTAATATATAGCACTTACTTCCAAAGATTCTAAAGTATTTAACACTCGGTGCATGCCCATGCCATAATTCATAGGGTGTCAGATTTGTACCTTTCTTGATTTGTACCTGGTTAAGAGTGTAGATAGCAGTTCTTATAGATTCTTTCTAGTATTTCTGTGTCACATTCTTTTCAATCAATAATGTCCTTGCACAATCCAAGATAGATCTGTTTCTCCTTTCTGCTATATGATTTTGTGGAGGTGTTCTAGGTGTTGACATCTTTCTTTTAATTCCTCTATCATTGCAAAATAGATTGAATTCATTAGATGTAAATTCTCCACCTCAGTCATATCTAAGACATTTCAGGTTCCTACCTGTCTCCTTCTCAACTTTAGCCAAATACCACTTAAAGAATTGAAAAGCTTTAGATTTTTCTTTTAGAAACATTACATGCATCATCCTAGTATGATCATCAACAAACAAGATAAAATATCTAGCACCATAGTAACTTTGTACACCCATAGGTCCACAAAGGTCAGTATGAACCAAATCTAAAATATTTTCAAAAGTAAAGTATTTTCTCTTAAAACTTGACTTTGTCATTTTTCCTAACTGGCATTCCTTGCACATCACATTCTCAGGTTTCTACAATCTAGGTAGACCTCTTACCTTTTTCTTCTTACTTATCTCTACCAGATTGTCAAAGTTAACATGACATAGCCTTTTATGCCATAACCAAATATCATCAAGTTGTGCAATTATATACATTTCTTCAGATAGATCAAGATAAAACAAATTACCTCTAGTCTGATCTCCACTTCCAATTAGTTCTCCAGTAGCATCAAATATTTTAGCTTTCTTGTGATGAAATTTCACTCGGTAACTAGTTCTGTTGAGCTGAGCAATACTTAACAAATTATAACTAAGACCTTCAACCCAATATGCATTTTTACAAGATATCTTATCAGTCAGTTTAATCAAACCTTTTCCTCTAACAGGACATGGTGCATCATTACCAAATGTTACACTTTTACCTCTGTAATGATGTAAGGTCTCAAACTTATTTTTGTCACTAGTCATGTGATGTGAACAACCACTATCAACAATCCATTTATCATTCTTGTTCACATAGGATATCAATGCATTCTCATCCTCATCAGATTCATCTTTCATTGCAACATAGACTACCTCAATTTCAAAATCATCACTATTAGTGTCAGTTTCTTCTTCAGCAATGTAACAAGATTTCTTACCTTTTCCTTTGTAGTCCTTGTTCCTTCGGTAGCTTCCGTCATCTCTTCTTTGTATTTTCTTTTTCTTTCATCTTTTTTATCCTTCCTGTCAAGACATCTAGCAACTATATGACCAACTTTATTACATGCAAAACATATAATAGGGAGTCTACCTTTATACTTTCCTTTTCCTCTTCTCAGTCTTCTAGCCATAAGAGCTTCTAGATCTTCTAGTTCTTCATCAGAAGTGTCACTATCACTTTCACTTTCACTTCCACTTTCACTTTCACTGATGCATCTTTCTTTTTCTTTCTTTGGCTTGTTCAGAACTAGTTGTGACTTGAAAGAAGATTCAACATTACCAATGCTACCAATAGTGAAATTATCATAGCTAGAGAGTTCAAAAGCAGTCAGCTTACCAACCAAACTTTTCAAAGTAAGCACATTAGCAAAGTTGCATCTAGATTCCTAAATAGCTGAGATCTTAATAACATATATAGGACACAGGGTTCTTAGTACTTTCCCAATTATAGTTTCATCATCAATAATCCCATTTTCTCCTCTAATAGCATTCACAACTTCTTTTATTCTACCCAATATTGTGCAATGTTCTCACTTTCTTGCATTCTCATTTCATCAAACTTACCTCTAAGACTCTCAGCCTTTTCTTTCAATACATTTAAGTCACCACCATAGATCCTTGCAAGAGTGTCCCACATCTCCTTAGCAGTTGTGCAATCCTTAATGTCCTCAAATTCTGGATAGCTTAGGGCAGATGCAATTTCTAGCATTGCTTGATTATGTTCTTTCTTAGCTCTCACTTCTTCAGCAGTCAAAGGTGTGATAGGTGAGACATAGCCATTCTCAATGTAGTACTTTGCAAACTCACCAATACCGGCCAGATGCTACTTCATCAAGCTTTGCCATGCAGGGAAGTTTTCCTTATTCAGCTTCAGTACCTCCTTCTTATACATCCTAATCATTTGCTTCAAGTCCCTTTAAACTTGATTTTTGTAAGCACTAATAATAAGAAACAAAGCTCTGATATCAATTTTTAATATGATTTAGAACAACAGAGAGGGGAGGTGAATTAGTTGTTCTTAGGTCCTGATGTATAAGACAAACTTAAAAATTTTCTTTAAATTAGATCCAATAACCAAAACAAACTCGATCATCACTGATTTAATAATAGAAACATATAACATTGCAGTCCACTACCCAGTTGTAACTTAACTTGTAAAACACAAAAATGTTCAAACCAAAACATTCACACAAGTATTAACACCAAGATTTATAGTGGAAACCCAATGTGAGAAAAACCACTTTGTAACATGCTACTATTATTTTCACTCTTCTGAAGTGAGCGCAGTTAAAAGCCAACCCTATCAAAGGTTACAATACACACTGTTAGGTGTGACCCGGTTAAAGGATTTCAATCACCCTGTTAAAAGTGAACGTTGTTATAGAACTTACATAAAGTCCATTAGAATGCAACCTTGTTCAAAGGATTTAACATATGACTGTTAGGTCAACCTCTGTTAAAAGGATTTTGACTATTACAATGGTTAGAAAGTAGCAGCAATATTGATCTAAAAAACATACAACTCACTTTGCAAATATCAGATCTGATTTCGTACACTAATGCTAGTTTATTGACTTTGAAACTTTTCCATCTCCATCTCTGATCTGCTCGAAACTTTTCTTCAAGCAACCACCACAATTCTCCTTCAGCCTTTTCTGCTTATACAGTCAATAAAACTTTACTGATCTTCCAGCATTCTCTTTTTCACCCATGCACACACATATCCAATGCTTAGGTTCCCTTAATACTTTCCTCAATTAGGTTAACTCATCTTATGCCACTCAATCTCATTCGTAGATCTTAGGGTTAGGTCAGATTCATTGAATCTACCCACTTCATGTTCTTCAGCTTCATCTCAAATCTCTTAAAGATTTACAATAAAATGTTTTACATTGCATTTAATGCTTTCAAACAATCAATAAATAAAGTCAACACATTTTACATAATCAAATAATTCAACAATGTCGGCTCCAAAACTAAATTCTCTACAAATATAAAAATGTTGATACTTGGTCAATACTATGATTAACTACTCGGTCTTCATGTAGAAAACTTGGTCATTACTAAAAATGTTTCCTTGACTTATACTGTCTTCCTCGACAATTAACTGTTGTTCAGTCAACACTAACATTACTCAGCTTAAACATGATTTCTCCATTTTTGCTCGGTCAAGCCTACCAATTTAGTCTTCAATCTTACTAGGATAAACAATACATTGTCTCATCATTGTACAACATAGTCAAGTACACTTTGTAGTATCAAGATAACTCAACCTTTCCCTAGGTGCTACTATTACCAACCTTGCTCCAATCCTTCATAACAATACAATAGATATAGTACTTTTCTAAGTAGCAACAGTCTTACCAATTAAGGTTTGACATCAATGACAATACAACAATTTTTTCAATTTCAGTTTCCAACATAAAACAACCTACTAAACTAGAGTGATATGTCAAAATATAATTAATACATCTCTAGAAAACTCCTTAATGATAACAACTTGTCTATACAAGTGCCAAATGATCATAAATGAGAAATTAGGCTTAATAATCCTATGTAAATAAACTAAATATATACAGTAACATATGGTTGACATTAATCATATTGATTTCATATTTATATTTGCACCAATCTATCATTTTTTCATATAAATGTGTCATGAGTTGACATCAATGGCATCATATTACAATAGGATCACCTTTCTCTTTATCCTTGTCAAATTTAGGAACTTTAAAGTATGGACAAAAAGTATCATGGATATATATCTATCAAATGGATAAGGGTATATGTCCTCAAATGTGTAACTTTTCTTATCATTTCCCATATCTATATTATCTATCATTTGTTTCAAGCCTTGTATTTGAGATGCCAAGTCATCTAGGGGTATAAGTCAGGAATGAGATGAGGTTATAATTTGAAATTGGTAGTACACTTTGTTGGAGTTGACTACGTGGAATACAACTTGAGTGAATAAATATTTTACTAGGTAGAATTTAGTTGTGGTTATCTTAGGCATGACATGTCATGGGTTGATTTTTTTTAAAGTTTTAGGCATGATAAGTTGACATTGGTAGAATGTTTTGGTAAGTGGAAATGATATTAAACATGTTTTCTTTGTAGTATGAATGAGGATTAAAGATGATTATATTTGGCTCTCTTATTGAGAGATTTGGGGGTATGTGCAGGATCATGGTATGCCAAAAAGTGGTGATGTGAAAAAGAAGTCTTGATTGATAGACTCTTTGAAAAAAAATTATAACTTTCAAACAATATAACATTTTTGAAATCTGAAATATACATCACATTCTATGCTTCACCTAATGCAGTACCCCGCCCCTAGTCCAATTTTATAAATGTTATGATTATTTTAGGATGAAAGATTATATGTTAGAAAATCATTCATATTGACCTCATACTTTCATGTGTATGGTTGATGTGTTTGTTTTATATTTCAGTTTGACATGCCTGATGTGGTTGAGGGAAGGATTCACAGTTACTTGCTTGCGAGATCCACACGATCGGTGGATCCCCGCCATTCTATGTTATATATTTATATATGTATGTGGATGCGGGTGTTGTATGTAGGTTTGTAGGTATCGGGCATCAACTTCTCTGAATTTTTAGGATGACCATGCCCTATCGCAATATCTCAAATGGTAAGAGAGGGGAGATAACACGGGACCAAACCTTGACCTAAGCCATATTATTGTCCTAAAATAGTGGACAAGATTTTGTTATTCCTACCCTTCCTAAACTCATTTAGTTGATGTGAGTTTATAACCATGTCCTTGCATTTGAATGTGGGTCCTTAGGTCCTTGTGATGCTTTCAATTTTGGTGCTTGGTGTGTTTTCTATAATTAGATTATTTAATTTGATTAAATAGTGCAATTTTAATAAATTGGATCTTTGCTATTTTTAGCCATGATAGATTATTTATTTATTAATATGGAAATTAATTAAATGCAATTATTGAGTGTGGTTGAAATATTTAATTAATGAGAATTAATTAAATATCTTCACCCTAGAACTATTTAATTTTAAGTTTAACCTATGTTCAATTGAAATGTATTTGTTAATTTGAGATTAATTGTGCATGTGGAAATTATTTTAGAATTAAATGTTTTATTTTAATTGAATGCATTAAAGTTGCACAATTGAAATTGAGTAAATTTTATTAAAGGTATTAGTTAATTTTGGTTAAAGTGTTCTCAACAAAAGCAAAGTGAAAATAGACTTGAGTTCAATTGAAATTGAACTGCAAATCAAAGTCTATATTCATGCAAGCTTTTGGAGAGTGGAGAAGAGACTCTAGTTCAACAGAAATTAAACTGAAATTTTGAGTTTATTTTTATGCAAAGCTCTCTTGGAGTCAAGTTTGAATTCTTGCATGTGGAAGGTAATTCCTTTATGTGTTGAGGGTTTAGCCATTATTCGAGTACACAAGTTTGAGAGAGATTTTTTAAAAAGGTTGGATTTTGTTGAGCAATTGGTAGGAAGCTTGGAATTCCTTCGATTCTGGTCTTTGTCAGTTTTACTCTCTGCTGTTGTTTTTGTGGTAAGATTCGATCATTCTGGAAATTTATGTTTTAACAATTTAAAATGACCCTCTTCTTTGTGCTTGTTATTTATCTTGTCTAGAATTTTACTCTATGCATTCTCCCTTTATGTTGCAACTGATCTTATAGAAATCCTTGTTGCATGTATTCACTTCTTTTGTATTTTAGAATAGATTTTAATTAGGGCTTGATTCAAATTTTGGCAAAAACCCTTGTGTTTGAACCTAGTTGGTGTTTGAAAGCGTATGTGTTTGATTTTAATAAATCAATTAAAATATTTCTATATGTTTTAAGAAACTCGTATTTGAGAAAATACATTTGTATATGAAAGAGGCATTAAAAATAAATAAATATATATAGTAAATATATATACATATTTATTTAAATGTAAAAATACAATAAAATAAAAAATAAAATAATGCTTACTGTTTTATGTAATAAAATTCTGGAAGAAAATAATAATAATAATAATAAAGCGTTGCTGGAAAAAAAATCAAAAGAAAATTTCACTAGTCAAAACAAATTAATTTAAATGTTGCTTGAGCCCATAGTGGGACCCACACCAGCACATAATTATAAATATATATAAAAAAAAATTTAAATTATTGGATGAAGTGGACCCGCGCCAACATTAACCTAAATTTTTATTAGAGGGGTTGACCCATATATTTTCCTTATGGAGTAAAGGAAGGGAGTGGGTGTCCCCAACTCCCCTCCTTATGTATTACCTTTTTAAAGGTTATGTTTTGGGAAATAAGGTAGGAAATGGGTGGGGCCACATACCCCTGTAATATTTGTTATTACATTAATTAATTTATTTGTATTTAAATTTTTTTTAAAATAAATATTAATTAATAATTCTTAATAATAAATATCAATATTTAATAACTAATTTAATATTTTATTTTTTTTAATATTATTAATTAATAATTAGATTATTATTAATGTTATTTGTATTAATTAATATTATTATTTATTAGTGATATTAATTAATTAAATGGTTTTTATTGAATTTTAATAAATATGTCATATGATTATTAAGTGAGTTGTGTATTTTATTAAAAAGGAATTATGTTGTAAAATAAATTTTTGTTTTTTTTAAATTGTAATGGATAATGTAGATTATGGTATTAATCAAGAACATTAAAGTATTTGTTGAGTACTTTATGAATTGTTATGGAAGTGTATTTTTTTAATGCGATTATGGGTTTTATGGGAGTTTTATGTAGCATGTTTTAGCGACGCTACCAGAGGCTTGGGGTTGTGTGAATATTTATATTTTTCCCTCATGTGTTTTATTGTTGATGTTTATGTTTTTTGGACACCTTGAGAGAGTGTCGTTATGCTATTGTGGTTTGAGAACCAGTGTGTTTCAGTTGTACTAAGGAGCCGATTTGAGGATTATTGTCATTGTTTCCTTGTGAACTAATTTGTGAAACCCTGGGGTAGGTTATCTGAGTGTATAGCGAGAAGTGGCTTGTAAGTTGGTGCCGGAGCCTGGAAGTGGCTGCCAGGATATCCTATTACAAGTAGCTTAATAAGTGATAATTAATGACATTGAGAGCTTAAAATGAACCTAATAAGATATTATGTGCCTCGCCCATGCCTGAGTTCCTGATTGAGTTTTGTATTAGGATCAGAGTGAGAAGATGCTTGTTGCCTATGTGGACTAGATATGGCATAGTTAGTACCTTGTCTACATGAGAGGTTATTGATACCACATAGAGTCACTAGGGTACTGGGGTCTGAAGAGACTACCGGGATAACCTTAGACTTGGCTGGTGTGATGACAGTTCCTTTATGCATCTTAGGTTTCCTACATTTGTTGGTTGTCATCAGTTATGTATGTTGTACCTTTTGAGTTAGAAGCTTTCAACATCTCTTCCTTATTTTATTCTATTATTGTTTGTTATCCGAGTGGGATCTGATCTTATCTCCTCAGTACGGAGGGAGTGGACCATTTAGGTTCACAAGGTCAGGTGGTAGTGATTCTTTTACCATTTGAGATTCTAACGTTCATGTAGGAGTGCTAGATGATCCCTGTGGAAGTTGATTCTTCTTGTTCTTCTTTGGTGGAGATGTGATCTTCTTCTTCCTTTTTTTGATCTTGTATCATTGTATCAGTTCTAGAGAGTTATCATGTCGTACTTATTTTCAGTTATTTTATTCGCATACCCTGTGACATGTGTAGTGGATGTAGGTTATTATGGTTACCTTATGGTACCAGTTGTATCTATGTTATCTTTTATGTGATGTTGCATTTGTCTTTCATTTGTTTATATGAGTTTGTAATTATGTTTAATCTAAATTAATTAATTTTATATTCACGTAATCTTCGTCATGGAATCCTTGAGAGTTGTAACCTATGTGAGTTGTTCATTTCATTGTATTGCTTCCGCATTGTAAAACTTTGATGTTGTTGAATGTTAACACTTTTAAAAAAATTATTCTGCAAACTTAGATACATGTTTAGGTTAAGTTCTCCTGGGTTCCCTGGTGGGGCATTACACTTGGTATCAGAGCACTGAGTTCTACACTGGGAACTCTGGGAAGTTGTGTGCCCATTAGATGTTATTTTTGATTGTCTATTGTGTTAGGTACCATCTCTAATGCATCTAGAGTGAAGTACCTTTGGATGTCATGAAGAAATTACTCCCTTGAGTGTGGCTACCACTAGTCACCTTGTTATGTGAATGTTTTATGATTAATATCTTATTTTTGTTAATTTATGAATTATTCGTGATGCGTGGGGGCTAGAATTGAATTTTTTTAACTTTCTTATGATTGGATTAGTCACCTAAATCTCTTTTCATTATCTATTTTGTGATGCTAGTCACATTTAATTTATTGTTAATTTATTGTTGAAATGGAGATCTCCTATGATTTAATGTTGGATTTGTGATACACCCACTCGAGTTTTATCTTTTTGAGTTTTGTGGTGGCTACTCTGAATGTTTGTTATTGTTGGCCCTGTTGTATGATAAGTGTTGTCTCTATCATGTTCATCATGAACCCCTGATAGTATGTATAAGGGAGGACATTGCAGAGATGGTACTATATTTTCTATGTGAAATTAGAATCATTGCGTATCTTATATGTTTTCATTAGTGTTGCATTAACTAGATAGATTTTCATGAGCTTCTCAACTCATTATTTGATATATATATGAATGTGTTATTTATGCAATTGATCCTGGATGTTTCCTATGATGATGAAATAATAATATTTAGATCTTTTTCAATTATTAATGAATGATTGATCAATGTGATTTTTGGTTTGTTCCTAAACTAGAATTACATTGTCCTTAATGACTATATACCATGTTCTTATTCTATGCCTTGCTTTCAGATGTTGTGTTTTGTTTTAGTGAATGCTTTCATGCTTGGGGGATATATATCCTCATCTATTTGTAGGCTTCCAAGAGTAAGCCTAATCTTAGGGGGGGTGGATGTAGTACCCTGCCCCTAGTCCAATTTTATAAATGTTATGATTATTTTAGGATGAAAAATTATATGTTAGGAAATCATTGATATTGATCCCATACTTGAATGTGTATGGTTGATATGTTTTTTTAATATTTTTGTTTAACGTGTCTGATGTGCTTGATGGACGGAGTCATAGTTTCTTGCGAGATCCACATGATCGCTCGATCCCCACCATTGTCTAGTATATATTTATATATGTATGTACATGTGGGTGTTGTATGCAGGTTTGTAGGTACATGGCATCGACTTTCTTGAATTGTCAGGATGAGCATGCCCTATCGCAATATCTCAAATGGTAAGAGAGGGGAGATAACACAGGTCCAAATCGTAACCTAAGCCATATTATTGTCCTGAAATAGTGGACAAGATTTTGTTATTCCTACCCTTCCTAAACTCATTTAGTTGGTGTGAGTTTATAACCATGTCCTTACATTTGAATGTGGGTCCTTAGGTCCTTGTGATGCTTTCGATATTGGTGCTTGGCATGTTTTCTATAATTAGATTATATAATTTGATTAAATAGTGCAATTTTAATAAATTGGATCTTTGCTATTTTTAGCCATGAGAGATTATTTATTTATTTATATAGAAATTAATTAAATGCAATTATTGAGTGTGGTTAAAATATTTAATTAATGAGAATTAATTAAATATCTTCACCCTAGAGCTATTTAATTTTAAGTTTAACCTATGTTCAATTGAAATGTATTTGTTAATTTGAGATTAATTATGCATGTAGAAATTATTTTAGAATTGAATATTTTATTTTAATTGAATGCATTAAAGTTGCACAATTGAAATTGAGTAAATTTTATTAAAGGTATTAGTTAATTTTGGTTAAAGTGTTCTCAACAAAAGGTAAAGTGAAAATAGACTTGAGTTCAACTGAAATTGAATTGCAAATCAAAGTCTACATTCATCCAAGCTTTTGGAAAGTGGAGAAGAGACTCTAGCTCAACTGAAATTGAACTGAAAATTTGAGTTTATTTTTATGCAAAGCTCTCTTGGAGTCAAGTTTGAATTCTCTCATGTGGAAGGTAATTACTTTATGTGTTGAGGGTTTAGCCATTATTCGAGTACACAGGTTTGAGAGAGATTTTCGAAAGAGGTTAGATTTTGTTGAGCAATTAGTTGGTAGTTTGGAATTCCTTCCATTCTGGTCTTCATCAGTTTTACTCTTTGGTGTTGTTTTTGAGGTAGGATTCGATCATTCTAGAAATTTATGTTTTAGCAATTTAAAACGACTGTCTTCTTTGTGCTTGTTGTTTATCTTGTCTAGAATTTTACTCTATGAATTCTCCCTTTATTCTGGAATTGGTCTTATAGAAATCCTTGTTGCATGTATTCAATTCTTTCGTATTTTAGAATAGATTTTAATTAGGGCTTGATTCAAATTTTGGGAAAAACCCCTGTGTTTGAACCTAGTTGGTGTTTGAAAGCGTATGTGTTTGATTTTAATAAATCAATTAAAATATTTCTATATGTTTTAAGAAACTCGTATTTGAGAAAATATATTTGTATATGAAAGTGGCATTTAAAATAAATAAATATATATATATATATATATATATATATATATATATATATATATATATATATATATATACTAAATATATATACATATTTATTTAAATGTAAAAAAAAATAAAAAAAATAAAAAAAATAAGGCTTATTATTTTATGTGTTAAAATTCTGGCAGAAAATAATAATAATAAAAAAAAAGGGTTATTGGAAAAAAAAATTAGAAGAAAATTTTGTATACACCTAAAAATGGTCACCTAGACTATTAGCCCCTTTTGCTAAATCATAAATTGCTTGTTCTTTATCAAATCCTAGCTCTATCATTTATTCGATTATTTTCTATAGGCTAACCATTTTATCCTAAGTTTTTATTCATTTAAAATGAATATTTCCTCCTCTTTTATTAAATAAAAAGTCCCCACTTTTCCTCTTATCTTAAGTTGCACAAATAAAGCATTATTCTTATTCTATAAAAAGGGAAAAAACACTTTTTGTCTCATATGGACACAAAAGTCAACTCTTATTTTCTCATTGAAGGATATTTGTGCACATGGATTGCTCCTCTTTCAAGCTCCACCATTGATTAAATCTTTTTCCTCTTAATCTCCATGGTCCATTCTTTCTCATTTCCTATAAAAGGAGAGCTCTCTTCTTCATTCGGGATCTATCTCTTTTATGCTAATGTTATGCTGCAGGTTTTCTAGGTCACTTCGGAGCTTTTGGAGATTTGGAGCATTCTTGGCTTTTTGCATCTACATGTTATCATAGTTTCATTTCTTGGACTATCATGGCATTCATAGCTTCATACTTATCTTAGTTTCCTTTATACTTTAGATTAATTCATTTAGCTTAACTAGGAGGCTTTGTAATACTTGCATCTTTCATTTTCATAGCTTAGCTTGCATTTCCATTTCTAGCATAGCATTGCATTGCATTTTCATTCTTAATTCTTGAGGATATTGACATTCTTGCCCTTGTCTTCATTGAATCTCCCATTGCATGGTTTATTAGCAAAGTTATAGGCTAAATAGCTCTAGTTGAGAGCATTCTTAAAACCCTTGCAATTCATGCCTAGGGAGCTATGGATCGATTTTTGAGACCTCATTCTTGAGTGTTCTTGAATGTAATGATTCATAGAAGTGTGACACAATTATAGCACACAAATTTCACCAGTCAAAACAAATTATTTTAAATGTTGCTTGAGCCCATATTGGGACCCACACCAGCACATAGTTATAAATATATATAAAAAAAAATATTTAAATTGCTGGATGAAGTGGACCCATGCCAGCATTGACCTAACATTAAATTATTAGAGGGGTTGACCTTAGAAAAGCGTGCCCCATATATTTTCTTTATGGAGTAAAGGAAGGGAGTGGGTGGGTCCCCAACTCCCCTCCTTATGTATTACCTTTTTAAAGGTTATGTTTCAGGAAATAAGGTAGGAAATGGGTGGGGCCACATACCCCCATAATATTTGTTATTACATTAATTAATTAATTTATATCTAAATTTGTTTTTAATTAAATATTAATTAATAATTATTAATAATAAATATTAATATTTAATAACTAATTTAATATTATTTTTTTTTCTTAATATTATTAATTAATAATTAGATTATTATTAATGTTATTTGTATTAATTAATATTATTATTTATTAGTGATATTAATTAATTAAATGGTTTTTATTGAATTTTAATATATATGTCATATGATTATTAAGTGAGTTTGGTATTATTAAAAAGGAATTATGTTGTAAAATAAATTGGTGTTTTTTTTTAAATTGTAATGGATAATTTAGATTATGGTATTAATCAAGAACATTAAAGTATTTGTTGAGTACTTTATGAGTTGTTATGGAAGTGTATTTTTTTAATGTGATTATGGGTTTTATGGGAGTTTTATGTAGCATGTTTTAGCAATGTTACCAGAGGCTTCGGGTTGTGTGAATGTTTATATTTTTCCATCATGTGTTTTATTGTTGAAGTTTATGTTTTGTGGACACCTTGAGAGAGTGTCATTATGATATTGTGGTTTGAGAACCAGTGTGTTTCAGTTGTTTCAAGGAGCCGATTTGAGGATTATTGTCATTGTCTCCTTGTGAACTAATTTGTGAAACCCTAGGGTAGGTTATCTGAGTGTATAGCGGCAAATGGCTTGTAAGTTGGTGTCAGAGCTCGGAAGTGGCTGCCAGGATATCCTATTACAAGTAGCTTAATAAGTGATAATTAATGACATTGAGAGATTAAAATGAACCTAATAAGATATTATGTGCCTCGCCCATGCCTGAGTTCCTGACTGAGATTTGTACTAGGATGGAAGTGAGAAGATGATTGCCACCTACGTGGACTGGATATGGCATAGCTAGTACCTTGTCTACATGAGAGGTTGTTGATACCACATAAAGTCACTAGGGCATCGGGGTCTAAAGAGACTACCAGGATAACCTTAGAGTTGGCTCGTGTGATGACACTTCCTTTATGCATCTTACGTTTCCTACATGTGTTGGTTGCCTTTGGTTGTGTATGTTGTACCTTTTGAGTTAGAATATTTTAGGATCTCTTCCTTAGTTTGTTTTGTTGTTTGTTATTCGAGTGGGATTTGATGTTATCTCCTCAACACGATGGGAGTGGACCACTTAGGTTCATGAGGTCGGGTGGTAGTGATTCTTTTACCATTTGAGATTTTGATGTTCGTGTACCAGTGCTAGATGATCCCTATGGCAATTGATTCCTCTTGTTCTTCTTTGGTGGAGATGTGATCTTCTTCTTGTTATTCCTTTTTGTGATCTTGTATCATTGTATCAATTCTGCAGAGTTATCATGTTGTACTTATTTTCGGTTATTGTATTCAGATACCCTGCGACATGTGTAGTGGATGTAGGTTATTATTGTTACCTTATGGTACCAGTTGTATCTATGTTATCTTTTATGTAATGTTGCATTTGTCTTTCATTTGTTTATATGAATTTGTAATTATGTTTAATCTAAATTAATTAATTTTATATTCACGTAATCTTCATCATGGAATCCTTGAGAGTTGTAACCTATGTGAGTTGTTCATTTCATTGTATTGCTTCTGCATTGTAAACCTTTGATGTTGTTGAATGTTAACACTTTTAAAAAAAAATTATTTCGCAAACTTAGATGCGTGTTTAGGTTAAGTTCTCCTAGGTTCCCAGGTGAGGCATTACACTTTGTATCAGAGCACCGAGTTCTATACTAGGAACTCTGGAAAGTTGTGTGCCCATTAGATATTGTTTTTGATTGTCTATTGTGTTAGGTACCCTCTCTAATGCATCTAGGGTGAAGTACCTTTGGATGTCATGAAGAAATTACTCCCTTGAGTGTGGCTACCACTAGTCACCTTGTTATGTGAATATTTTATGATTGATATCTCATTTTGGTTGATTTATGAATTGTTCATGATGTGTGGGTGCTAGCATTGAATTTTTTGAACTTTCTTATGATTAGATTAGTCACCTAAATCTCTTTTCATTATCTATTTTGTGATGCTAGTCACATTTAATTTATTGTTGAGATCGAGATCTCCTATGATTTAATGTTGGACTTGTGATACATCCACTTGGGTTTTATCTTTTTGAGTTTTGTGGTGGCTACTCTAAATGTTTTTTATTGTTGGCTTTGTTGTGTGATAAGTGTTGTCTCTATCATACTCTTCATGAACCCTTGATAGTATGTAAAGGGGAGGACATTGCAGAGATGGTACTATATTTTTTATTTGAAATTAGAATCATAGTATATCTTATATGTTTTCATTAGTGTTGCATTAACTAGATATATTTTCATGAACTTCTCAACTCATTGTTTGATATAGATATGAATTTGTTCTTTATGCAATTGATCCTAGATATTTCCTATGACATAATGAATGAATAAAGTTTAAATCTTTTTCAATTATTAATGAATGATTGATCAATGTGATTTTTGGTTTGTTCCTAAACTAGAATTACATTGTCCTTAATGACTGTATACCATGTTCTTATTTTATGGCTTGGTTTCAAATGTTGTGTTTTTTTTTAGTAAATACTTTATGCTTGGGGGATATATATCCTCATCTGTTTGTAGGCTTCCATGAGTAAGCTTAATCCTAGGGGATTGGATGTAGTACCCCGCCCATAGTCCAATTTTATAAATGTTATGATTATTTTAGGATGAGAGATTATATGTTAGGAAATCATTGATATTGACCCCGTACTTGCATGTGTATTGTTGATGTGTTTGTTTTATATTTTTTTTTTGACGTGCTTGATGTGGTTGAGGGACAGAGTCATAGTTACTTGCTTGCGAGATCCACATGATCGGTCGATCCTTGCCATTGTCTGTTATATATTTATATATGTATGTACATGCGGGTGTTGTATGCAGGTACCAGCCATCAATTTCCCTAAATTGTCAGGATGAGTGTGCCCTTTCACAATATCTCAAATGATAAGAGAGGGGAGATAACACGGGTCCAAATTGTAACCTACGCCATATTATTGTCCTGAAATAGTGGACAAGATTCCGTTATTCCTACCCTTCCTAAACTCATTTAGTTGATGTGAGTTTATAACCATGTCCTTGTGTTTGAATGTGGGTCCTTAGGTCCTTGTGATGCTTTCAATTTTGCTGCTTGGTGTGTTTTATATAACTAGATTATTTAATTTGATTAAATAGTGCAATTTTAATAAATTGGATCTTTACTATTTTTAGCCATGAGAGATTATTTATTTATTTATATGGAAATTAATTAAATGCAATTATTGAGTGTGGTTGAAATATTTAATTAATGAGAATTAATTAAATATCTTCACCCTAGAACTATTTAATTTTAAGTTTAACCTATGTTCAATTGAAATGTATTTGTTAATATGAGATTAATTGTGCATGTGAAAATTATTTTAGAATTAAATGTTTTATTTTAATTGAATGCATTAAAGTTGCACAATTGAAATTGAGTAAATTTTATTAAAGGTATTAGTTAATTTTGGTTAAACTGTTCTCAACAAAAGGCAAAGTGAAAATAGACTTGAGTTCAACTAAAATTGAACAGCAAATCAAAGTCTAAATTCATGCAAGCTTTTGGAGAGTGGAGAAGAGACTCTAGTTCAACTGAAATTGAACTAAAAATTTGAGTTTATTTTTATGCAAAACTCTCTTGGAGTCAAGTTTGAATTTTTGCATGTGGAACGCAATTCCTTTATGTGTTGAGGGTTTAGCCATTATTCGAGTACAGGGGTTTGAGAGAGATTTTCGAAAAAGCTTGGATTTTGTTGAGCAATTGGTTGGTATTTTAGAATTCCTTCGATTCTGGTCTTCGTCAGTTTTACTCTTTGGTGTTATTTTTGAGGTAGGATTCGATCATTCTGGAAATTTATGTTTTAGCAATTTAAAATGACTGTCTTCTTCGTGCTTATTGTTTATCTTGTCTAGAATTTTACTCTATGAATTCTCCCTTTATTCTGGAATTGGTCTTATAGAAATCCTTGTTGCTTGTATTCACTTCTTTTGTATTTTAGAATAGATTTTAATTAGGGCTTGATTCAAATTTTGGCAAAAACCCTTGTGTTTGAACCTAGTTGGTGTTTGAAAGCGTATGTGTTTGATTTTAATAAATCAATTAAAATATTTCTATATGTTTTAAGAAACTCATATTTGAGAAAATACATTTGTATACGAAAGAGGCATTTAAAATAAATAAATAAATAAATATATACTAAATATATATACATATTTATTTAAATGGAAAAAAAATAAAAAATAAAATAAAATAATGCTTATTGTTTTATGTGTTAAAATTCTGGCATAAAATAATAATAATGAAGAAAAAAGGGTTGCTGGAAAAAAAAATTAGAAGAAAATTTCACCAGTCAAAACAAATTAATTTAAATGTTGCTTGAGCCCATAGTGGGACCCACACTAGCACATAATTATAAATATATAAAAAAAAAATATTTAAATTGCTGGACGAAGTGGACCCACGCCAGTATTGACCTAACTTTTTATTAGAGGGGTTGACCTTAGAAAAGTGCAGCCCATATATTTTCTTTATGGAGTAAAGGAAGGGAGTGGGTGGGTCCCCAACTCCCCTCCTTACGTATTACCTTTTTAAAGGTTATGTTTTGGGAAATAAGGTAGGAAATGTGTGGTGCCACATACCCCCATAATATTTATTATTGCATTAATTAATTAATTAATTTATATTTAAATTTGTTTTTAATTAAATATTAATTATTAATTATTAATAATAAATATTAATATTTAATAACTAATTTAATATTATTATTATTTTGTTAATATTATTAATTAATAATTAGATTATTATTAATGTTATTTGTATTAATTAATATTATTATTTATTAGTGATATTAATTAATTAAATGGTTTTTATTAAATTTTAATATATATGTCATATAATTATCAAGTTCGATATTTTATTAAAAAGGAATTATGTTGTAAAATAAATTTGTGTTTCTTTTTTAAATTGTAATGGATAATGTAGATTATGGTATTAATCAAGAATATTAAAATATTTGTTGAGTACTTTGTGAGTTGTTATGGAAGTGTATTTTTTTAATATGATTATGGGTTTTATGGGAGTTTTATGTAGCATGTTTTAGTGACGTTACCAGAGGCTTGGGGTTGTGTGAATGTTTATATTTTTCCCTCGTGTTTTATTGTTGAATTTTATATTTTGTGGACACCTTGAGAGAGTGTCGTTATGATATTGTGGATTGAGAACTAGTGTGTTCTAGTTGTACTAAGGAGCCGATTTGAGGATTATTGTCATTGTCTCCTTGTGAACTAATTTGTGAAACCCTAGGGTAGGTTATCTGAGTGTATAGCGGGAAGTGGCTTGTAAGTTGGTGCCAGAGCTCGGAAGTGGTTACCAGGATATCCTATTACAAGTAGCTTAATAAGTGATAGTTAATGACATTAAGAGCTTAAAATGAACCTAATAATATATTATGTGCCTCACCCATGCCTGAGTTCCTAATTAAGTTTTGTACTAGGATGGGAGTGAGAAGATGATTGCCACCTACAAGGACTAGATATGGCATAGTTAGTATCTTGTCTACATGAGGTTTACTAATAGTACCACATAGAGTCACTAGGGCGTCGGTGTCTATAGAGACTACCAGGATAACCTTAGAGTTGGCTCGTGTGATGACACTTCCTTTATGCATCTTAGGTTTCCTACATTTTTTGGTTGCCTCTAGTTGTGTATGTTGTACCTTTTGAGTTAGAAGCTTTCAGGATCTCTTCCTTTGTTATTTTTTTGTTTGTTATCTGAGTGGTATCTGATGTTATCTCCTCAGCACGGTTGGAGTGGACCATTTAGGTTCACGAGGTCAGGTGGTAGTGATTCTTTAGCCATTTGAGATTTTGGCGTTCATGTACCAGTGCTGGATGATCCCTCTGGTAGTTTATTCTTC
The DNA here is from genome assembly GCA_027943335.1 of Chamaecyparis obtusa. NCBI lineage: Eukaryota > Viridiplantae > Streptophyta > Pinopsida > Cupressales > Cupressaceae > Chamaecyparis > Chamaecyparis obtusa. Next base: position 569,281 of record BSBK01006673.1, on the reverse strand, counting down.
TTGTTCTTCTTTGGTGGAGATGTGATCTTCTTCTTCTTCTTCCCTTTTGTGATCTTGTATCATTGTGTCAATTCTGCAAAGTTATCACGTCGTACTTCTTTTCAGTTATTGTATTCACATACCCTGTGACATGTGCAGTGGATGTAGGTTATTATGGCTAACTTATGATACTAGTTGTATCTATGCTATCTTTTATGTGATGTTTCATTTGTCTTTCATTTGTTTATATGATTTTTTAATTATGTCTAATCTAAATTAATTAATTTTATATTCACTTAATCTTCGTCATGGAATCCTTGAGAGTTATAACCTATGTGAGTTGTTCATTTCATTGTATTGCTTCCGCATTGTAAAAATTTGATGTTGTTGAATGTTAACACTTTAAAAAAAAATATTACACAAAATTAGATGCATGTTTAGGTTAAGTTCTCCTGGGTTCCCTGGTGGGGCATTACACCTAATACAATAATACTAAATAATTCTTTGAATTTGATGAAGTTTAGACTAAGTTAAGGTGGTCAAACATGAGATTTTTTATATTCAAGAAAATTTGTAGCATAAAAATCATAATTAATTATTTACTTGGAAAAAAAATATAAAAAAATTTACATCACATCCGGACATGAGTCTACTACTTTTATCTAGAATCTTATAAAAAAATATTATCATTTGATTTTGTTTAAAGTGGTCAAACATACACCTACTTGTTATCTTTCTAGTCCTGATTGATAGACTGATTGAAAAATAGCTATAACTTTCAAACTGTATAAAATTTTTGAAATCCAAAATATGTGTTACATTCTATGATTTTCCTACTACAATAAAAAAAATAAAAATTCAGCTTGATAAAGTTTAGACTAAGTTAACGTGGTCAGACATGAAAGTTTTTGTATTATGGAAAAGTTGTAGAAGAAAAATCATAATTAATTATTTACTGGGAAATAAATTACAAAAAAAATGTGTCACATCCGGACATGAGTCTACTACTTATATCTAGAATCTTGTAAAAAAAATTATCATTTGATTGTGTTTAAGGTGGTCAAACATACACCTACTTCTTATTGTTTCCTGAAATTTTTGTACTACTACATTGAAATTTGAAATTTTCAACATATAGAATAATTTTTTTTCAAAAAAGGCCTAGTATAAATTCAATTTTCTACAGATTATCTTCTTACATATTTTTGACATAATATTTATAAATTATTCAATTTTTTATGTCAACTTACCTAAACCTGATTTTTTGAATTTTCATTGCCACTTAAGGGCCTAGTTTGGCATACCATGATCTTGCACATACCCTTGGAGAATAGTGGATTATGGAATAGACAATGTCATGTAAATGGATGGATTTAGTGTAGGCTTTTCTAAGATAGTTGAGGTATCGAATTCAAGAGGTAAATTGGAATTTATTTTTGATAGCAACCAAAAATAGTAATTTGCTAGCAACCAAAAATTTATAAGAAATTAGTTTTTGTGGTGTTATAAGAAATCTTATTTCTAAGATCTATCATCTACTACATATCAAAACACTTTCTTTTCAAGCATTTTTCTTTAAAATTTCATGTTTAATTCAAAATTTGGGGTTAAAATTAGGAAAAATCTTTTATACACAATATTTTTTTCTCTTTTCTATGTACAAGAATAGATGGAAGACATGCAAGAAGAGATACGTGTGGATCAAGAGGAGGGATGTAATCTAAAACTAATTTATCAAAAGGTACTCAAAATAAGGTCATGAATAAATCACCCTAGTCTAGGAGTATGGTGACCAAGCCACCCTTGTCCTCACACTTCAGTCCAAATTTTGGTTTGTAGGTCAATTTTAGTGTCTAGTTACTAGATATTTTCCTAGGATTTATTTGCTAGTTCTATATTTCTTTGTCCATATAGAACACCAATCTTTATTGCTATCTATCCTTAGATCCTGCATTTCTCAATTACATTTTCATATTCATGATTCCTACATAGAAAAGGATGATTTCATCTACCTAGAGCTTAATCTTCCTTTACCCTAGTTGATCATCTACTTTTTAATGTAAGAGAGGAGATAGGCTTAAGCTTCCTATTTTATTAATGCAAGGTCAAGAACTCTATTTCCCCCACCTTATAGATATAAAAAAAATAAGTATGCAAAGAAACCATGCACATTAATAATCTCTAGATTCACAAAGAAAAATACTTTCTTGTTTTACATCTTCTAAATTATATAATTTAATTTTATGCAATAATAAATAAATTATTTAGACACTTTTCTATGTGCGTAATTCAATGTTTTCTATCCTTTTGGTTTCAATTATGGATGGTAATCAAAATATTCATTCACATAATACACATTAATGAGCCTAATCAATTAGGATTATCAATCCTTCATCACACAAGAAGTTATGGAAAATTGTTTAACTAGAGCCTTCACAATAATAACTAGGTGTATTTGCTATATACCAAAAATACGCTTTGAGGTCTAAATCTATAGATGAAAGAGAATAGTGGAAAATAATTGGTAGGTTAGGGTAATCCTCCTTCACTTATCTAATGTATAATTGTCTTAAAGGTTTAGGCAAGATCTACAAGATTCCTCTTCTAGGAGGGGTATCTTTTGATTTACCCCCTAATCTTTATACTCCAATACAAGATGTTAGTTAAGGTTTTTGTCCAAACTAAGTAGCGATCCCAAATAGAAAAATAAACGTCACTTATGTATGGTGCATTGTGGTTTTCTACTAGGATATAGAACAAGAGTTTATGTGAGTGGATTCACAAGACTACAAGCCAAGAAGTTTACTTTAAGGTCAAATCCAAATGTGAATGGTTAAAATTAAGCCCAATTTAAATATGTGGATGACACAAAAATAAAGTTGATCTAAATAAATAAATGATTGTATGATAGATATAAATTACTATGATCAATTTTAAAATAGAAACAAACAATCTAGAAAAGTTCAAACAAATTTAAGGCTTTCCAATTGTCTTTGAAAACTCTTGATATAATTTGATGAGCTTTAATATAGCTTTTTCAACCTAAAATTAAGCGTGTAAAAATATGCTAAACATAATAATCCAAAGAAAACAAATATGATGCACAAATTGAGTCCTTATGATAATATAACTGATAATAGAGGGTTTTAAAGTATCATAAAGCTACCCTATAATGTAACAAAATATACTTAGATAAATATAAGCTTAGCAAGAGATTACAATTATATTATTTTTACTTTTGATCTAGTCAAATAAGATATGATTATTTTGCAAATTTTATTATTTCAAAAATAAAATTGCAAAGAAGATATCCTTGTTAAATGTTTTATAGCTTAATCCAAAAAATGTAAATATTTTAGAAAAATGTCCTTTTAATTCAACCCTAGAAATAATAATTAGGAAAATGAAAAAAATTAAAGATATAATTTTATAGTAGTTAATGAAGAAGTTTCTCAATGTAAACATGCCAAGAATCATTTTCAATCACACCACCTATTATCAAAAAGAGAAATTGAGAAAGATTATTTTCTCAAATCACAACCTAAGAATTTTGTATTGATTTTAAAAAATATATTTGATTGAATTTAAAATTCATAATGAATTATTTTATAGAGGGCAGGAACCTTTAAAATTCAAAAAATCTAAACATAAAAATAAATTTCAATTAGTTCTCAACCATGCTAAATTAATCTCAACTAAAGAAATACTATGTAAACCTTAGATAAGAAATGCATGTATAAGAATGTGATAATAAAATATCATGCAACAACTCAGGATGTCTCTGTTTTGTGTGAAACTTGTCACAAGCAACATCAGTCGATTTTGCCAAAAAAATGTTGCATTTGGCTCCCACCATGCCTTGAAGAAATTGTACTACCTGTGAATGTTGACAATGTGGCCTTAGATGCATTGTTCGTCACCCACTCTCCCTCCATTCGTTGGGTGATCAAGTAGGTAATTGGGGAAGAATCTATGTCTTCATCTGCGATGCACTTTCTTTACCCTTCAAACATGATTTCTATTTTCCTATCCAATGCTATGGATATACTGCTGTCACCTTAGCTTTTGTAGTCATTGGCATCCAAGGTAATTAGGCTGCATTTCCTTCCTGACAGTAGACTTAATGTTGCTATGCAACATTACGATTTGTGGAAAGGGTTGGCTTTGGTGGTGTGTTTGTTTTCTCATTCACAACTGCTACAAAAACATGAAGTGATGGTTACATATGAAGCCCTTAAAAGAACTTTTGAGAAACATATCCCATCACACATGAAAGCTACATTAGCTCAGGCACTCGGTTTTCAGCTAGAGGACCGTGTGATAAAAATAGGGTATGTGCTACTAGACTTGTTAAGATTCTCAAATGCACCTCCCAGTCCATGTTCACAACAAATGTCTTCAACTTGGTCATCATTTGCAGTAGGTGCTAAGTGGAATGCTTGGATTTCTCCATCGCCCCTTCAACTACAACATCCCCAAACTAATGACCAATCTAGGTCGGGTTGGTCCCCTAAAAATTCAATTGACCAAAGCTATGGCTAGGGCTCAGATGTGCCCCCACATAGTGATCCCAATTGGGGTAAGGCCTCGGGCCCATGTCGGGATTCAATTACAGAGGGCATTTCAGACTATGGGTGGCATGGAGTTGCGGTTGATGATGATCCTCATACACATAGTGTATCTCGAGACAGTGATGTCATGGAAGAATGAGCGATGGATGTGGGGTTTTTTGTTTTTGTCATTTTGGCTTTTTGGAGGTAGTTCATACTCCAAAGTTTAAATCTTAATTTATGTGATCGGAGGATATTGTAAATTGTAAGCTATGTGCTCAGAGGTAGTTCATACTCCATATTGTAAATCAGATGCGTAGGCATCTTCGAACTATACCTAACTTGTATATATTCGATAATTCAAATTTTTTGTATTGAGTGACGATTTCAGGTTTTCTTCTCAATTCTTTCCTAGTTGAGCTTTTTTTGAATCATTTTTTTAATATAAATATTATAGTGGCTCGAGCACTTTTGCCTAAAAAAAAAAAATATCTTGCAACAATATACACAAGTCCATGATGAATGAAATATTCATGCTATAACACCATTCCCCTCTTAAGTGAGACTTGGGGATAAGTAAAAACCTATAAGAATTAAATCTAAAAATGAATACATCCTTGCAACAATGCCTAACTAGTACCAATGTGGAAACCAATGCAACTCTAAAAAGTAGAAGAAAAAAAAAGAGAGAAACTATTAGTGGAGGGAAGATCCTATATTAGAGAGAGAGAGAGAGAGAGAGAGAGAGAGAGAGAGAGAGAGAGAGAGAGAGAGAGGAATAAACAACACAAAATGTTTTTCCATGTGTTGAATCAATCACATAGCTACAATCAAGATCTCCCATAGGAGAGAAAATAAGATAATGAAGATCCCAAAATGTTGAAGAAGTAGGATTGACATTAATTACTTTTGACCTTCCAACATATTTTTACTTTCTAGTGTGGATCGTGATACTTTGTAGTCTATATTAGAATGGATTTTCATGTCCAAAATGTATGGGGACAAATAATGTCTAATATAGACCACAAAGTATCACAATCAACACTAGAACTAATTTCTCCCACAATATAGTCATTAATGATCTTCCAAACATACTTACTCCTCTTTGAGGATGGTTCAGAGATGGGTCCACATAAATAAGGAAAAATATCTATCCTCTTAAGATGTGGCAGGATTCCATGTCATCAAGACTTATAATTTCATTTTGTGAGGATGGTAATACAAGGATGAATGTAAAACACTATGATACCTTACTAAATAAAATAGTAAAACCAAAAAAAATCAATACTAATAAATAAAATAAAATAAATCTGTATTCAACAAATAGAACCATTCCAAGTTCCAAAATGTCTAGGTAATTGACTAGATCATGAAATCACAAAAAAGTATAAATAAAATGTACATTGGGAAAAATATATAAAAATAGGTATCATGTCTAAGTAGATCAGAAAATATTATTAGGATAATATATAGATTTTAAAAAAGAATCTAGAGAGAAATATATGGTATAGAAGAGAAAAATATAAAATTTAATTCCTAAGATTGGTATAAAAAATTGAAATACAATTTGACAAAATTACCACCACCACTAGATTATCCTTATGTCGATATCTCATTTGTGCTATTTTGAGTTTGTAAACAAAAGTAATGATCCATTTACTAAAGCTAGGTCAAAACATATAAGATGGAAATTTGGGATGTTAATGTAGAAACTGTACGATAATGTTAGCAATATATCACACTAATATCAACAACCTATTATAGGAGTATTTCGTCACTTTTGATAATAATTCCCTCTTTTTTGGAAAATTTCACAAAATATTCTCTCTACTTAGAAAAAAAAGAATCTTTCAAAAGGAATACATTATCTATGCCACCTATTTCATGTGTACATACTTTGTCGATGATAACATATGTAGGCCTATGCAAGTATACTATGCCTATACAAGCATACCTAGAAAGATTTTCCTATGTTTTTTTCTAGACTAACTTTTGAATTGAATAATTTTTTTTGGGGGGGGGATTAAAAGGTGAAAACCCTAAAATATATTAATATATAAAGGTGAAGTACATATATAAGAGATCAAAATCCAAGACCCAAACTCAAAATTCACATGATTACAAAATGAAGTCTAAGATCTTGATTCTCAAATCAAATGTAAAAAATAACAATACAATAGATTGATAAGGTGGAATGAGAAGGTATGGTGTGTTAGATAATAGGGAGGCAGGAGGGTGAATCATTTATGTGCAGTTATCCTACAGTCCCAAATTCCTCTTTGGTGTATAATACCAACTTGAAAAAATATATAAGATATCTCGGTAATAACTTGACTGTAACTTTCAAATTAATTAACTGACTATTAGATAATGTAAACTGACTAGTAGTTAACATATAGCAATTTAACAACTTACTGTAATGTGTAAAGTAAAATATCAAAACATCATGCACATACATATTTTGACACTTGATTTTTAACGTGGAAACCCTATTAAAGGAAAAACCACCTGGGACCGGTAACCCAAAATATTTTCACTCTTCTGAAGTGAGGTCGGTTAAGAGCCAACCCTGTTAAAGTTTACAAAACCCACTGTAAGGTGTGACCTAGTTAGAGGATTTATCACTAAAAATTATTTGTGACTATACATTCACTTGGATCAACAAGAAAATAAGTAACATTCATTGAATATCAATAGAAAAATAAAAAAGGCAATAAAGTCTCACTCGGTTAAGAGATTTTGTTTGTAGAAATGGTTAGAAAGAAATAGTATATGACCTGATTGAAATGAAACTTCCTTTTCTCATATTTAGATCTATGCTAAGATCAATATCATCCTGGTCATCATAATCTCTTAATTCTCCCTTCTTCCTCTAACTCCATTATGCTCGGTTATCTCGTTCAGTTACTTAGTTAGGTCTACAAAATCACATGGTTCTTACTTCAACTTGTTTTACCAGCTTTACATGTATGTACTAGCAATTTGCATAGGAATGTGATCTTATCTCTCTATATTCTTTTTGTATTTCTTGTCTCCTTATATAGACATGTAAACCATTTTCTTTTCAGCCATAAATTTTGCCTCTTAATCTCCATCATTGATTTTGCTTCTTCGACCTTCCTCAGAACTTGTACCTTCAAATATTTTCAATCTTCATCATCTGATCATCCTTGAATTTTTTCAGTCGTAGATCTTCATTAAAAGACTTTTATATTTATCCTTGGAATCATCTAGATTCATCCAACTCATCATCTCATGTCGAAAATCACATGTTCCTCCTTATTTCTTCCTTCTCGGTCAATACTGTGATATGTCAGTTTCTTCCTGCTTGGTTAATACCACACTTAGTGTACACTGCAGCTGCTTTGTGTACACTAAGTTCTTCATATACCATCCAAAGTAACTTGTACATTCTTGATCTTAAATACTTATCCATATCATGTAAGCCAATTAAATCACTATCATACTATCATAGACTCTTGAATAAGTTGCCCAATAAATACCTTATTCATAAATTACTCATACATCTCATCTTCATGCTAATATCTCCTTTCTTTCACCAACATTACCTTCTTCAGATGTTTTGCAACTATCACATGATAAGTAAAGTCAAAACTAGTTGTCATCAATGATAATATAACAATTCATCTAATGTCTCACATATACCTTAGTAGGTTGGTTATCATCTTCACATTCTCCCATTTTGTTCTCTAAGTAATCTATTAGTTGTAGTTCCAATAATCTCTCCCTTTGGCATTGATAGCAACACAATATGAAATATACCATAGAATACCAAATAAATCTTAAGTGTCTACAACTTGTTCTTTATGTTGTGACTCAGTTAGCTCTCCCTTAGCTTATGATTTTAATATGTTTAATCACTACACAGCATATATCTCTTCTTTAGTATTTCTCTTTATTGTTCAATGCATATTCTACCCCTTTCAGTTAGCTTCTTTCCTAACTGATATTTCATGCATAATTATCTCTCCTTTTAACAATAATGCCAAAATAAGCTCTTTAGTAGATAAATAAGTATTTTTTTTGCTCCTTTATAGATTCGTGTACCTTCTATGTTCATATATTCTCAGTTCTAGCTTGTCTCCCACCTTCTTCATAACCTTAGGAATCCCAAAGTGTGAACATCTTGCATCCACATGATTAGATCTTATAATAAGCAATACATTGACTCAGCCCCATATCACCTTAGTGACTGTTAGATACGAGATGGAACCCTAATCTACTTCTTAGGTATCCTTTGGTAAGGGTTTTTTGGATATATTTGCAAGTTTTCCTTGTGACTTCACATATTCCAATGTGACCTATTTCTCCTAAACTTTCTCCCTTAAGTAGTGATTTTTAATAGATATGTGCTTTGTCTTTGAATGCATCAGTAGATTCTTTGAAATGTTGATAGAACTTGTGTTGTCACAATAAATTGTCACTGGATATGTGACTTCTTCATTCATACCTTCCAAAAATTGTTTTATCCATGAAATATTAGAATAGTTAGCAACAATAGCTACATATTCAGCTTCAATAGTTGACTGATAAATGCAACTTTTTTTCTTTCTTATTTGTGTTACTAATCTGTCACCTAAATAGAAAACTCCTCCTATAGTTCTTTTTCTATCACCAATATTTCTTTCCCAATCAGCATTTGTATAAACTTTAAATTCAAAATTGTCTTATTTATTATACCATAGTCCATAGTTCTTGGTGTTCTTCAAATATCTCAAGACTTTTTTCATAGCAATCATGTGTGTCTCTTTAGGATTAGCAAAAAATATAGCTACAATGCCAACAACATGTGCAATATCTAGTCTACTATGCACAACATACATCAATTTTCCAATCATGGATTTGTATAAGGTTTAATTTACCTCTGTTAACTTGTCATCCTTGGTTAGCTTGCTTTTGGTTACCATAGGTGTACCGACTAGCTTTGAGTCTTCCATATCAAATGTCTTCAAGATTTGTGTAATGATTAGACTATGTGATGTTGATACCTTCCATTTTTTGTTGAATTTATAAACCAATAAATAATTTGATGTCTCCAAACATTGAAATTTTAAACTCCTTTCTCATTTCATCAGCAAAAGATTTGTACATAAAGTATCATGGCCTCCAAATATGATATCATCAACAAAAATTTCAGAAATAAGGATTTTATCATCAGATTCACCTTTCAAATATAGATTAATGTTATCACTTATTCTAAAAACTCAAATTCTTATTAAATAAGAATGCAATCTTTCATACCATGCTCTCAATGCTTGTTTTACTTCATAAAGTGCCTTTCACAGCTTACAAACCTTTAGGTTCTTCAATGTATACCTCTTCTTCAAGTACCACATTCAGAAATGTAGACTTCACTCCCATCTGATATACCTTAAAAAAATTATAAGAAACATATGCAAGTAGAATTCTCACTCATTCTAGTCTAGCAACAGGTGAAAATGTTTCTCCATAGTCAATTCATTCTTCTTGTGCATAGCCTTTGTAGACTAATCCTTCATTTTTTCTTGTAACATCTCCATTCTCATTCAATTTTTTTTCTAAAAATCCATTTGGTGTTGATCACATTTGATCTAGGAGAATCTCATGTCCTTGGCAATCCTATGTCACCAAAAACATGTTTGAAGTTTTATGTGTTGTTCGGTTTCTTCTTTGACCGAGTTGGTTCAGAATTTCTCAGTTTCCTGTATTCACCAGTGTTGGTCGGTAATTTCCCTAGCGCTCGATGATGTTTGTCTGGTGCTCGATTTCCTTGCTTACCGAGTTCTTTATTTTTGGATTTCTTTTGAGGCCAGCTCTTGCATTTAATTTTGGTCATGGATTTAATGCTAGTATTCATCATTGGGAAGCATGTGGACCTAGATCTGGTCATTCCTTCCCTTGATTATGAATCTGAAGGTCAACTTGGTTTGGTAGCCTCTTGTATAAATGTAGTTATTTGGTTAGAGTTTAGAGGAGGAGTTTTTGGATAGAAGATAGAAGATAGAAAATTAGGGATTATTGACAGATCTTCACATGTTGGAGGAATTTTGTACTTGATTGTAATATATGGCCTAAACTAGGAAGCCCTTACAGCCCAACATGTATGAATCAATTAAAGTAAATATTTGAAAGCATCTACATTATCTCTCTCATTGTTGAGTATTGTTGCTTCCTCATGTGATCTATGTAAGGTGGATCTGGTTAGGGTGTGCCTTTGGCCCGTCTCTATATCATCCCTTGCGTCAGGTGGTATTAGAGTGAGGTGAGATCTAGATCTAGGTTTTTGAATCTAGGTTTGAGGGTTCCTTCTTGTCAAACCCTAGTTTATCTCTTTTGGGGTAGAAGATTGTGATTTGACCTACAATTACAAAGGGTTTCAAGATGGTTCCTAGGAGGTGAGATGCAGTTCCAGGATTGGTAGACATGTTGAGACAACTTGCTACTAGATTAGAAGCTATTGAAATAGCCCAGAGAAGAGGAAGACATCTTGAAGATGTTAGTGATGATGAAATTGAGGTAGAACAAGGTGATGTAGAACCTGCACCTTTGATGGATCAAGGTGAGGAAATATTCTTGAAGGCTTTGACAAATCAGAAGCCTACACCACACTTTAATCCTCCTTAGTATAATGGAAAATTGGATTCTGATGAATTGGTGGACTGGATCAATGAAACGGAAAAGTATTTTGAATATGAGAATGTATTTAAGGAAAAGAAGGTGAAAATTGCAAGCACAAAGTTGAAAAGTCATGCATCCTTATGGTGGGAACATCTGCAGTTGGACATAAAGAGGAAAGGCAAACACAAAATCAAGGTATGGAATAAAATGGTGAATAAATTGAAAGGAAAGTTCTTACCTTGTGATTGTGAGATTAACCTGGTTAGGTGAATGCAAAGTTTGAGGCAAAAAGTAGCTCGGTAAAAGAATATACAGAGGAATTCTATAGATTAGATATTAGATCTGGACATGATGAAGATGATGTGGAAGTAATCGCTAGATACCTGAATGGTTTGAGAGTTTCCATCCAAGAAGAAATCAATTTGGTCAAGTTGGAGAACATTGAAGAGGCTTATCAATTTGCATTGAAAGCTAAGGAGAAATTAAACAAGAGACATGAGAAAATACAAGGAGATAGAGGTGGTAGATTCCCTTGAGGAAGAGGTAGATCTCATAGTGAAAATAGTAGATCTAAACCTGAAAAGACAACTCTGGATAAAGGCAAGACCAGGTGGAAAGGTCAAAGTTCATCTAGAGGCAGAGGTAGTAACTACTGAGGTGGTTATAATAGAGGTGGTTTTTGAGGAACTTGTTATAATTGTGGAGAAGAAGGACATAGATCATTTGAGTGTACACATGTGAGTAAGAAGGTCAATAATTGTAGAAATACTTTGGTGCAAGAAGAGTCACCGAATGAACCTGAGAAGGAAAATAACTTGATGGTAAGGAGAGCACTTTGGAGTGAAAGTAATAAGTAAAATCCTATAAGGAGAAGTCTGTTCAAAACCAGATGTAGATTTTCTGACAAAGTTTGGAAGGTAATCATTGATAGTGGTAGCTCAGAGAATCTGGCATCTGAGGAAATGGTTGCAAAGTTGCAGTTGAAAAGGTTGGAACATCCGAAGCCCTATCATATTTCATGAATCAAAGATGAGCATACTGTAATACCCCAAAAATGGGCTATAAGTTCATTAACCTCCTATATCATCAAATCATATGAAATCGACATCAAAGTCCTAATCTAAGGCACATCTAAACATCATCAAATCTAATTGATTATCTTAAATTTTGCATCGGAAAATATTCCTAGTAATATTCTTAATTATCTTAATTATCTTTAATTTTATAATTATTTGGCAATAAATCACATTTATCCTAAAGTTTGATTAATTGAATATTTTCATATTTAATTAATTAGATTTAATATTTGCCACTTAATTGTGTAATTAAATTTAATTATATCTATTATTAATTGTATTATTTAATTTTGACAATAAATCTAATATCATATGAATAATTGATTAAATTCTTATTTAATTAATTAAAGCATGTTGTCATTATTTAATAATATAATTTTTAATAAAAGTTTGAATAAATAGTTAATTAACCCATAAATTAATTATTTATTTTCAAAAATCAGTTGAGTTGAGGATAAATCACTTTATTTATTTATTTAATTCTTAATTATTATGCATATTCAAAAGAAACAGTTAAACTCCAAATCAGAAAATCAATGCAAGTTATTGACTTTTTGGAACTCAACATCCTTTTGGAGTTCAAAAAGCTGATCTAAACTCTAATTTGAGTTAAAAAGCTATTTTTACATGTTTTTGCATGATTTTGAGAATTAACTATCTTTTATGATCAGATAACTCAAAAATCAAGATGAGTTAATTTGAGTGATTTATGGCTTTTTCCCATGCACCTCCAAAGCCCTGGATTTCTATAAATTAAAGGCTTTAGCTCTTCACAAATCATCTCATATTTTGCACAATCACGCTGGAGAATTGGAATTGAAGAATCAAAGCTCTTGCGAATCGACATCTTTGTGAGATCAATCTTATTTTTGCATTCATATTACATATCATTGTTAGATTCATAGCATATCAGTTTTCAATAGCATTCATATCATATCAGTTTTTATCATTCTTATTGCATAGAAAATATCAAAAATATAGATTAATTGCATTTATTCCATATCTAGAATTGCATTCAAATCCTTCATTTAGGTGTCGTCTAGGTCACTGATCTCGATAATAATCTGAGAACATTAATCTCGCACCTATTAGAAGGCAGTAAATCGCTTGGTTAGATAGCTTTCAATTTTGCATGATTTTGATTATCACTAACCTCTAATGTTTTACTGAGTGTTGTGTTTACAGATCAGGTACAATTTTCACACACACATTTCTGGCGCCCACCGTGGGGCAACCCACCTTTGCATGCTGGTTTTGATTTTTTTGGGAGCTAAAACCCCAAAGTTTCAAAGATTTAATTTTATCTCCCAAACGGCTTGGAATTTTGGTCTGAAATTTTTTTTTCAGGTTGGTGACATGTCGTGGAATCTACAGTAAAAAATTTAGAATTTTCTGAGATGTTTTGAATTTTTAATAATTTTTTCTTGAAATTATGGAAAAAATTAATATCTAACGCAAATCAGCATATTTTTCGAAAATTTTTATATTTTCGGAAAGCTCTTTAAATTCTACAGGGGGTCTATTCTTTGTGTTTTAAATTTGGACATGATATCATAGCTCAAATAGTCAATTTACAAAAACTAGTCTGTTTTGATAAAATGGGTCTCTAGGGCACAAATGAAGAGGTTTTTCTAAAAATTTTGCATTTTTGGAAAGCTCTCTATTTTTTAGCAGGGGTCTCTATTCTGAATTTCTATTTTTGTAGCCAAAATCATATCAAAAAAATTAGATCTTGTTGACTAGGTCAAATGCAAAAAAAATAAATAAAGTTTTGTGATGGGTATGCACTTATTTTTTTTACATGGTTCAATGAATGATATGAGTTGTCATTTGGGTTGATTTCTGGTTATTATTAATGATAATAATTGATTTTTAGAGCTAACCCTATGGTTTTCATAAGTTGAATATATTTTGCATATCTTGTTTGCTTGTTTGCTTGTTGGAGAGTTCGTCACTTGCTTGCATGGAAAAGCTCAACAAAAATTGTTAAAAATCAAGTAAAATCTACTAAGCGCGTTGCAAGGATCCCAGGTATTCTCCTTCATCTAATAATCTTTTGATTTGGGACTTAAAATAAATCTCTTATGTGTCAAGCTTGTGTGCATCTTTTCATGCTTTTGATCTATTTCTACACACTTGCATAATTGATACTAAGTTGTGAACCCTTAAGGATTCATTAAGTAGTCTTAGAATACTTGTGATTGATCTTGATTGCTATCTTGGGTTATTGGACTCGCTAATCCGCCGGCCCCTCATTTCCGCCCCGTGGTTACAATCTCAGCGCCATAAAGGGGAGGGGTCAACAGGACAGAAGCGTTAAATGTTCCACTTGGCAACCCTTTTGTGCTTTTAGGAACTCCCTTGTTTTCTAAGTTGTGGACTCATTTTTAGCTTGTGTGAGGTGTTAAGTGTTCCACCTTGTGGACTCATCTCATATTCGCTTTAAACGTTAAGTGTTCCTCTTTCTACTTTTTGGATGCTTTTGGTAGATTTGCTTTCGGAACATGCATCTGTGCTCAGATAGTAATTAGGCCCTATGAACACTATTTGTGATTCTTGAGAGATTGGATTCCTAGCGAAATCCTTCTTGACGATAGAATCCTTGTAGGTAGGGAGGATACTTAGTGCGTTTCACATTCAACTTAGTTAGTGAGTCTTCTCTTATTGATCGACACATTCTCTCTCCGGAGAGGTTGATAGATCACGTGGGGTTGATATCACGAGCTTTGGTGAATCAAAATTGGTTAGTGCGTCTTCTCTTATTGATTGATACATTCTCTCCCCGGAGAGGTTGATAGATCATGTGGAGTTGATATCATAGACTTTGGTGGAACAAAACTTTGTCTTAGCGTGTCGGATTAATCTGCTTGCTTTGTTTGGGTTAAAAGTGAAGAGGTGTCAAAACCTTGAATCTGGAGCCAAGTCCCCTTGTGGTATACTATTGTGAGTCATCTTTAGAGAGGGTTAACCGTAGCGGACAATCCCTTCACAGGGAAAACTGCATTGACGGAACCTCAAGCGGTAATAGCCATTTTCGCCATGGTAGTGACAACCGCTATATAAATGTCCTTGTGGAAGAAATCTCCACGGGTATGGTTCATTGTTGGGTTGTCAGATCTCCCTAGCAGCTCTTGAAGATTAAGTTCTCGGACTGTGTCAAAACCCTGGTGCGCCGGGATTGGAGTTCACCCCTTTGAATCATAAAAGTTGCAGAGTCAAACCATTACTAAAAACCCTAGAGAGACCAATTTTTTATTCTCAGGTATATGTGTGTTATTGCAAAACTTTTCAAAACATACACAATTAGTACTCTCAGGGATTAGCACAATTTGGTCACTTGATTGTTCATGCACAAGGTTGCTTTTGCCCTTGTTCATTGTTTTCAGACGTGCTTGGAATCACTTGCTTGCTATTCTGCGTGCTTATTTATCTACTTGGCTATTAAAAATGATCAAATCTGGTATAACCTTCAAAATCTGGATAGTACAATTTGCAAACAATCCAAAACTGAAAACCTTAAATTTTGCAAAAATTGACGTAAATTTCTTTCTGGAGTCAAAAGTCATTTCAGGAAGTCAAAAGTCATATGAGTTTTGTCAAGTGTCATTTCAGTATTACCCAACTGTCGTACGAGTTTAGCAACTGTCATTTCATAGACTACCTAGTGTCGTATGAGTCTGCAGAGTGTCGTTTGGAAAAATTTGAGAGAGTTGTCAGAAATTGTCAAATTGCAAGATATCCAATGTTTCCAGCCTAGTTCCAGAATCTGTCAAAAATATCATTGTGTCAAGAACAGATCAGTAGCTATTGAGAATTAGTACACATGTCTCAAAGAATCAGTACACATGAGGAAGAAATTCTGATCGCCGCTATAATGAAACAGATACATGCTATGCAAGTCCAGCTTGACAAACTTGGGAAAGAAAAGGAACCTCTATACTCTTTTCCATTTGATAAAGACTTGTACATGTCACCATACCCCCGAAAATTTTTTGAGCAATATGATACCTCTTCCACAGAGAGTGACACATCTAGCTTTGGAGACTATGATGACTATGATGACAGACAATGTAATGATACCTATGACACCTCTATTCCTAAGAGTCCTCCTCATCGTTCATTCCTGCTTACTACAAATGGGCCATCACATTTGATAGATCGTGATGGTGATCCATATGATTCTGATTTTGAAAGAGATTTTGATGGCTTTTGTGGACAATACCTTGATGATGATCCATCTACTACTGCTGAGGACTATAAAATACATCGTGCTAGCTTGAAACATCAATACTATAAGGATCTCTCCTCTAAGAACTCTCAGGATGAAAATAAAGATTACACTCTCAAGGAAGATCATGTTAATGTTGGACCTTTGTCTAGTGATGGTTCCCTTCCATCCCCTACTTCCTCCAATACCCATACATTTCCTAGAGCTTTCGAGTCTTTCAAATCTTTCACAGAACCTTCATCTGACACAAGCCCTGATACTTTTCATGTGGTTCCCTATAGTTATCCTCCAGGGCTACCTCTTAAAGAAACTCAAGCTAACCTTCACTTGGCTGCAAATACTTTCAATAATGATAAACCTAAAGAACCTAAGCCTTCATATGCTATAATGCCTACTTCAGCTAGTCCTTCACCATCTCTTCCAAAGTCATCCATACAATCCCAACATGCTTCCTTGTCCTTAGAAGTGGCTCCATGTCAAGAGGACTCTAAAAATAATGAAGAAAAGAATATAAAGAAAGATCAAGATCAAGAACCCTCTATGTCATCCAAGCCTTTTCATGATGTCTCTTATCTGTTTCATGGTTCTCCTAAGCAAGATCAAGCTACTACTTACACTGTTGAGCTTATTGATGATAGCACTATTACTTCCAATGTCAAGCCTATTGAAAATCAAAAGAAAAATTATGCACTTGTGCTATCCAAAGATCCTTGTCAAGATCAAAGTCTTCCATCTTCTTGTTCTACCACTCCATGTTCACTTCCACTTTCTACTCTTCCTAAGTCTTTGCAAGCTTTGAATGATCCTATCAAAGAAAATTCTCTTATTCAAGATGTCCATGATTTTATTGAAAATTCTAATGCTCACTCTAAAGATGCTGATATCCTTGGTTGTCATATAAATGATGATGAACTTATTGATTATCCTTTCGCATCTTCCACTTCCATCCTTGGACCTCTTCCACCACTACAAAGATCTTCACGCCTTCCTTCCATCTTGGGTCCTTATGTCCCTTCACTTTCCCCTCCTAACTCTCCTAATTTTCCATCCATCTTGCGTCCTTACATACCTCCATCTCCCATCTTTCCTCAAGATCAACATAGATGCATACCCTTGAATCCTTTTCATCCACCCACCCATCTAAACCAGTCGTATCCTCCCTCTTCCACAAATCCCAAGTCTTTTGGAAGTAACTTGAATGTTCAATACAAGAAAAAGAAGCAATACAAGAATCCATCAAAAAAAGATCACCATGTCTCCTCTAATAGACATGGAAACATAAAGTCAAAAGAGATATCTAAGAAAAAAACTACAAGACAAGTATGGGTTCCAAAATCCATCATTCAAGATATTCTCTCTAAGTCATCAAAGGGAAATAAAAAGCCTAAGGCTATATGGATTCCAAAGTCTCTCATAAGAGAGTCTCATGTTGAACAAAAAGTGAAATTGACATTCAAGCTTCCAAAGGCTTCCACCACATCTCCTTCCAAAAATATTCTTCCATTTCATGTGCCCAAACCTCAACCTCTGCTATCCATTCATCATATTCCTTCACGTATTCCTTCATTCACAATTCCTCCACCCTCTCGCCACCCTTCAAGGTGTGTGTTTACGTTGATCTTGCCTTCCTTTCCACCTACCCTTTTACAATCCTTCCATGCATTATCCTTCTACCTTCTATCCTTTTTCCTCATTTGCCTATTCCTCCTATCTTCCAACCTCACTCGCTTTACATAAAACCCTATCCTCCATTTTTCTCTTCCATGTTCCTTTCCCTATCAGCATCTTTGAGCACATCATTTTGAATCCTTGGCATATCATGGTTTATCCTTTCAAGGAGCATTATCTAAAAAGCTTGCCTTCTTCCAAAAAAATAAAAAATAAAATAAAATAAAATTGAAAATGTGCCTTGGTGAAAACCTGGAAACAGGCACCTTGGTAGCAAAAGTAAAGAGAAATAAATTCATCCTATGGTGAAAACCACTCCCTTGTGGCACCTTGGATAAGTACCATGATAAAAACCTGGCAATCAGGCATCATGCGTAGTTCTTCTACATATTTCATCCATTTCATCTTCTCTCTTTGATCTTGACAATGTTGATCTATACACGAACATTTGGCTATTTTGTGAGTTGTCTGATGATGATCTTGCTTTCATTCCTTCCATGTTTAGCCTTCATATCCATCTTCCTCCATTTATTTTTGCCTATCACTATCCTTTTCCCCTTTGGTCTTGATCTAATAAAAAAAAAGAAATAAAGAGTAAAACACGGTGCTATGAAGCCTCTTGACATGTCTACTCCTTTGGATTGCATCTTTTCCTGCTCTTGCATTATGATTTTGTGACTTAACTTATGCTAGCCTTTCATTGCTTATCCAAATGCGCTTTACATGACAATTTTTCCCTAGCTTGAGTATTCTTGAGGAGTTTCCCCTTGAGGATTTCTTCCCTTCATTTTTTTTCATTCTCTTATCTTCCATCTCTTCCACCAGCTTGCTAATCCCTCTTGTTCTCCACCTTGCTAGACATTGGGACTGCACGATATGATCTTGCTTGGGAGTTTGCAATGGAAAAAGATGCTATCAAGTATACCAAGTATCAGAACAAGTATCACAACCAGTATCAAAAAAAGTATCACAACTAGTATCAGAACAAGCATCAGAACCCGTATCAGAACAATTATCAGAATCAGTATCAGAATCAGTATCAGAACCAGTATCAGAACAATTATCAGAATCATTATCAAAATCAGTATTAAAAAAAGTATCACAACTAGTATCAGAACTAGTATCAAAATCAGTATTAGAACAATTATCAGAATCAGTATCAGAATCAGTATCAGAACTAGTATCAGAACAAGTATCAAAATGATTGTCAGAACAAGTATCAGAACACCTACTGGGGCTATACCTTTCGCTTTAGTTTATGGGTCTGAAGCGGTACTGCCTATTGAGGTTGAAATCCCATCACTTAGAATCAAAATGCATGGACTTGTCACTGATGAAGACTACAAAGTGTCTAGGTTACAAGAACTTGAACTACTAGATGAGCGCAGACAAGTAGCGTATGATCATCTCAGAGTGTATCAGAAAAGAATGTCTAGAGGTTACAACAAGAAAGTCAGACACAGAGAATTTCAGGTTGGTGATCTAGTGTTGAGAGAAAATCCTAAAAATCAATCACATCGAGAACGCAAGGGGAAGTTCGAACCCAACTGGCTGGGTCCCTTTGTTATCACTGCTACTTTTGGCTCTGGTGCTTATCAACTCTCAACAACTGAAGGAGAACAGCTCCGAGAACCAATCAACGTTCTCCATCTAAAGAAATTCTATGCCTAAGGCATTCAGTGCTTGGTAAATGTCCTGAAAAAAATCTTAAAAATCAGAAAAAGTCCTGAAAAAATGAACATCTTGGTGAAAACCTAGCAATAGGCACCTTGATGATTCACAAAAAAATTGAAAAAAAAAAAATACAAAAAAAAAAATACAAAAAAAAATAAAAATAAAAAATAAAAAATCAAAAGTACAACAAAAAAAATCAAAAAATATCAAAAGTACAAAAAAATTGAAAAAATGAAAAATACAAAAAAATGAAAAAAGAAAAAAAAAAGTGCCTTGGTGAAAACCTGGAAACAGGCACCTCGGTAGCAAAAATAGAATCTCTACCAAGATGGTGAAAACTCGGAAAACGGGCACCACTTGTTCCAAAATGCTCCATCTATCGGCACAATCTTGGTCTTTCCCATCTTTCAGTCTTGCTTTAGTTTGTACATATCTCCCGGTTTGTTTCTACATATCCTGGTTTCAATAAGTCGGTCTGTACACCAATCAGCTTGCGCATCTGTATCCTATCAATGTTCAAATTTGGGGGCAATCAATGTCATATCCTATGGTCTCCTATGTATCTTAGACATTTCCTATCCAATCAGAGTCCTTTGAAGCTTCCTGTTGAGTCAGTCAATCAGTCTCGTCTCCAGAAAGGATTTTGCATCAACAACAATCAAACATCAAAACTCAACTGAAAACAATCTATGCTTTTTACATGCTTTTATCTCCTTGTATGCTTACTGATTCGCATTGAGATTTTTGCATATTGTGTCCCTTCGAGCTCTTCGATGATGTCCTTTACAGGATTTAGAGAGTGATGACTGGGGGCATAATCTTTTCTTTGTCTTCTGCTTGTATGTGAAAATCTAACAACTTTGGAAATTTTGGATTGAAATGGTGTCCGACTGTAAGAGCCTCTATCTCGAATTGGATGGCCATGCGTACCTCGACCATTGATACCCAAACAATTCAAGGAAGTTTGATCTAACTATTATCTTTTTGAGTAAGTTCTTTCTCCTACTGTGGAACTCAATCTTGCCTAAGGATGTGAACGATAAAGGGTCACTACGGGTAATTCACATTGGATTTAGAATGATCTCTTAGCTGTTTGATGTGTTTTTAATGCAAGGTGTACTCAGGTCATCACAACGTTTATGTTTTGATGCTTGTACAAATTGCTATATCAAAATGGACATGATATTCAGGTCATCCTGGCGCTTGTGCCTTGGTGCTTATATCTAATCTGACATTTCGAAAACAAAATCAATATTCATATATCCATGGTTGTTTGACCAGTGGGTGTTGTATTGATTCTTGCGCATACAAATCGATATTCATATGTCTATGGTTTCATGGCTAGTGGGCATTGTATTGATTTATCCGGTTACCTAAAAGTTCAATGATGATAACAAATCGACATATGATCAGTGACTAGGTCCTAGGTCTTAGGTTGCATTTCATTTTGCATGTCTCATTTCATTTTGCATGTTGCATGATCTCACAATGATTAAACAAACTCCAATGCTTAAATGATTCTTCAAATCGCATCTTCAAGTCTAACAAGAGCTGAATCTCACACGAAGGTTCCTCCAATGAAATAGCAAGTAGAATCCTTTTTCGGGATCAAAATTCAAATCTGAGATCATTCATATTATTAACTACTTGCATATTCGACCTTCAATCATCACAGAAATCTAGTATTCAACTTAACTGATTATCTTACATCAAACTATCAAAATTTTAACTTGGTCAACCATGGTCAACTCATGGTCAAACCTAGTCAAACTTGGTCTTTTGGGACCTTCCAACGATGCAGAATGCGTTCTCGGATGTAAATAACCACTTCTCAGATCAATTAACATGCTTCTAAACTATCAACGCTAACTTTTCTTGTCAGATTTCAATTTTAATCCCGAAGGGGGCATGCTATTGCACATCATTCAAAGTCTGTAAATCAAATTCTATCGATCAAGTCTATCAATATCTTTCATCAGTGATCAAGACAAACAATCATGTCTAGTCCCTGATTCATCAAAAGTCCTCATCGCTCGGGGCAAATCTATCATCACTTGGGGCATATCAGATTCATCAAGATCCATATCAATCTGATATTTTCTTAATCTTGTAAACTGTATCAATTTTTGCAACCATCAGATCATAGTGTTCTTTCCTTGGTTCTTCGGCAACTGAAGGATTCGGATGTGATACCTGCTAGTTCTGCTAAGACAATCGAGTCTAGAACGGGTCACTCACTTCTTATCAATCCTAAGGTTCAGAATCAGGCATTTTGACACTTTTTCGCAATCATAGGTTCATCGCTGCTACAGTGAACATTATCTTTGGTCATTCAAGACTTATTATCTCCATATCAATTCAATATCAATCAACTCCTATCTCAATATCTTTCAATCGGTTTCTATCTTGAGATCGGTTTATCTTTTGAATCAGTTTCATATCTTTATCAAACACAGACTATCTTTGAACCACTGCGCTTCACACAGTAATTCAAAGAGGGGCAAAATGTAATACCCCAAAAATGGGCTATAAGTTCATTAACCTCCTATATCATCAAATCATATGAAATCGACATCAAAGTCCTAATCTAAGGCACATCTAAACATCATCAAATCTAATTGATTATCTTAAATTTTGCATCAGGAAATATTTCTAGTAATATTCTTAATTATCTTAATTATCTTTAATTTTATAATTATTTGGCAATAAATCACATTTATCCTAAAGTTTGATTAATTGAATATTTTCATATTTAATTAATTAGATTTAATATTTGCCACTTAATTATGTAATTAAATTTAATTATATCTATTATTAATTGTATTATTTAATTTTGACAATAAATCTAATATCATATGAATAATTGATTAAATTCTTATTTAATTAATTAAAGCATGTTGTCATTATTTAATAATATAATTTTTAATAAAAGTTTGAATAAATAGTTAATTAACCCATAAATTAATTATTTATTTTCAAAAATCAGTTGAGTTGAGGATAAATCACTTTATTTATTTATTTAATTCTTAATTATTATGCATATTCAAAAGAAACAGTTAAACTCCAAATCAGAAAATCAATGCAAGTTATTGACTTTTTGGAACTCAACATCCTTTTGGAGTTCAAAAAGCTGATCTAAACTCTAATTTGAGTTAAAAAGCTATTTTTGCATGTTTTTGCATGATTTTGAGAATTAACTATCTTTTATGATCAGATAACTCAAAAATCAAGATGAGTTAATTTGAGTGATTTATGGCTTTTTCCCATGCACCTCCAAAGCCCTGGATTTCTATAAATTAAAGGCTTTAGCTCTTCACAAATCATCTCATATTTTGCACAATCACGCTGGAGAATTGGAATTGAAGAATCAAAGCTCTTGCGAATCGACATCTTTGTGAGATCAATCTTATTTTTGCATTCATATTACATATCATTGTTAGATTCATAGCATATCAGTTTTCAATAGCATTCATATCATATCAGTTTTTATCATTCTTATTGCATAGAAAATATCAAAAATATAGATTAATTGCATTTATTCCATATCTAGAATTGCATTCAAATCCTTCATTTAGGTGTCGTCTAGGTCACTGATCTCGATAATAATCTGAGAACATTAATCTCGCACCTATTAGAAGGCAGTAAATCGCTTGGTTAGATAGCTTTCAATTTTGCATGATTTTGATTATCACTAACCTCTAATGTTTTACTGAGTGTTGTGTTTACAGATCAGGTACAATTTTCACACACACACATACACTCTTGGTAAGTGAATAATGTTACGTGATATCATGCCTATGGATTTTTGTCATATTTTGTTGGGTAGACCTTGGCAATATGATAGGCATGCTATATATGATGGGATATTGCACAAATATACTATTTGGGTTGATGGGAGAAGAGAAATATTGTTACCTATGATGGAAAAACCTATTAGTAATGTTTGCACATCTGTGAAAGTTTTCTTGATGGAAGGTAGAAAGTTTGTTAAGGATTTGAAAAAGAATAATGTATGTTTTGTTGTGATTCCTAACAAACTAAGTAAGAAAATAGAGGAAAGTGTCCCTGAGGAGATTGATAAGTTACTCACCGAGTATAGTAAACTTATTTTGGATAATGTACTTGATGGGTTGCCACCGAAAAGAAGCATTAATCATTGTATGGATCTAATCCCTAGAGCTAGTTAACCGAATAAGGCACCACATCGACTAACACCTATCGAGAATCAGGAATTGAACTGAAAAATTCAAGAATTGTTGGAGAAAGGTTTGATCAGAGAAAATTTGAGTCCTTGTGTAGTAATTGTTGTATTGGCACCTAAGAAGAATGGAGAATGGAGAATGTGTACTAATTCCAGAGAAATCAATAAGATAACAGTGATATATAGGTTTCCTATACTGAGAATAGATGACATAATGGATAGTTTGACTAGAGAAAAGTATTTTACCAAAATTGATTGGAAAAGTGGGTATCATCAGATCAGAATCAAAGAAGGTGATGAGTGGAAGACTGCTTTCAAGACAAAAGAAGGTTTGTATGAGTGGTTGGTTATGCCTTTTGGTTTAACTAATGCACTGCGTACTTTTATGAGATTGATGGATGAAGTTTTGAAGAAATTTTTGGGTAATTTTGTGATTGTATATCTTGATGATATTCTAATATTTAGTAAAAATAGAGAAGAACATTTTTTCATGTTAAACAAGTATTGCAGTGGTTGAAAGAAGAAAAGTTGCTGATAAATTTGAAAAAGTATTCATTCGTGAAAGAGGAGATTGTGTATTTGGGATTTGTGATTTAAGCTGATGGTTTGAAGATGGATCTTGAAAAGGTCGAGGCTATGTTGAATTGGCCTACACTTGACAATGCTAGTGAGGTAAGATCATTTCATGGTTTGGAAATTTTTTACTGAAAGTTTAATAGGAATTTTAGTTCAATTTGTAATGCTATGAGTAAGACTATGAGAGGAGATAAAAAATAATTGAAGTGGACACATGGAGCTGATAAAAGTTTTGAGACTCTATAGCAGAAGGATGTTGAATTGCCTATTTTGGTAATGCCTAATTTTAATAAGGTATTTCATGTGGATTGTGATGCAAGTGGAAGTGCAATAGGAGTTGTATTGAGTCAAGAAGGTAAACCTATTGCTTTCTTTAGTGAAAAGTTGAATGATGCAAGAAGGAAATATTCTGTGTATGATCAAGAATTCTATGCTATTGTTCAAGCATTGAATAAATGGACACATTATTTGATACCAAGTGAATTTGTGTTGTATACCAATCATAACGCTTTATAGTATTTGGGTAGTCAGAATAAGATAAATTAGAGACATATGAAATGGGTTGAGTATTTGAAGAGTTATACATTTGTGATAAAGAATAAGAGTGGAGTCACTAACCAAGTTTTTGATGCAATGAGTAGAAGAAGATCTTTGATGACATGAGAGATTCTTATGAATTTGATCCTGATTTTTTTGAGTTGTGGAGATAGTGCAAAGCACCTATTCAAGATCAACTGAGTACTAAATGGGAAGAATATTTTATTCAAGAAGGTATGTTGTTTAAAGGTATTTAGTCATCTATACCAAGAGGATCCATGAGAACTAATTTGATAAAGGATAAATATAGTAGTTGTTTGGTTAGATATTTTGGTGTTGATAAAACATTGAATTTGCTTAAGGAGAAATACTTTTGGCCACAGATGTATAAAGATGTTTAGAAATGTGTGAAAATTTGTGGAATTTTTCAAGTTACAAAAGGACTAAGTCACAATAAGGGATTGTATAAAGCAATTTCTATTTCTGAGAAACCTTGGATTGATATCCGTATGGATTTTTTTCTTGGCTTATCAAAGACAGTAAGAGGTAATGATTATATATTTGTGATTGTGGATAGATTTTCTAAAATAGAACATTTTGTTAGAATAACTGAGAGGGGGGTGAATTAGTTATCTAGAGTACCAAAAAAAATGTATAATCCAAAACAAATTCTTCAACTTCTGCTACTCAGTAAACATAAAATACTTTCACTATCTGTTCTTTTACCGATTGTCAATCTAAACCTGATAGTAGTTACCGATCAAACCTAACATGTAATATGCAAAGTATGATAACAAAAAAATATCACAATCAACACATAACAGAAGGGATTTAATGTGGAAACCCTGTGAATGAAAAAACCACCTAGGATCGACAACCCAAAAATGTTCACTCTTCCGAAGTGAGGTTGGTGAAGATCCAACCCTGTTAAAGGTTACAAAAACACTGTTAGGTGTGACCTTGTTAGAGGATTTTAGACCAGAATTTATCATCCAACCAGCAGTCAGTCTGGGGTTGATAGGATAATAATGTTCACTCTATGAATGAAACATAAAAAGACTTTCTTATTCTAGTTGGTTAAGAGATTTGACTGTGTACAATGGTTAAATATGTAATAGTAGATGATCTGCCTTGAAACAACTTTAATTGTAGTTTACAGATCAATATTCAGCTCATACAAATCTTTCTAATCAATATATCACTTTAAATTCAATACTATATCAACTGACTGTCCATTGGTAATTACCCTCTGTAACTCGGTAATTGTTCTGCAGTTTGGTTCTCACTAACCAGTATGATCAAAATGCATGAAAAATTGTTCACACGATAACTTTTTAGTATCTTCTTCTTTCGGTGTATAAAATGAAACCAATGTCTCTTATATAGACAAATAAATCATTTTCTTTTTGTCGATCATATTTTGTTGCTTAATCTCATTCATTGATTTTATCACTTTAACCTTCTTTGGCTAATGTGTCAGTAACACATTTCAATCTACTCCATTAGATCTTCCTTGAATTATGTTAGCCATCAATCTTCATAACAAACCTTATCTATTAGCTTGATTTCATACACTTTCCATCTCATCAATTTATCGACTAAACTAGTCATTTAATTCCTTTCTATTCTTCTCGGTTAACAAAGAAATGTGTCGGTGAACACAAGCTCGGTTAAAACTACGCTTGGTATACACTACACTCCATTGGTGTATACTAGAATGCTTCATTTACTGAAAACACTACTTTGTGTCTTTCAGCTCTATTCTTCATCATAGATGAATGCAACATAATAAAGTCGATATAATCAAGTCATATACTCATCAAAAAATTACTTAGTGTATTCCTTATCCTCATCTAACATATACATCTTCCTCATGTAGATACTTATGTTCTTCATCTCTTTCACCTTTCTTTAGATGTTTCGGTATAGTAACTTACACGATAAGTACTGTCAAGCTAGTTGACATCAATGACAACATAATACTGATTTAATCATCTTACATATCTAATCAGAAACTCCTCAGTGATCTTTAATCATTGATTCTTCATTCAGGTTCTAAATCAGTTGTAGTTCATTAATCTCTCCCTTTAGCATTGATGGCAACTCAAATAATATGAAGTGTACCATACACATACCAAACATGTATTCTACAATTCTGTGAACAAATGTTGTGTAAGCTCTCCCTAGCTTAATATGTTTAATCACTATGTTACTAAATAGCATTATAAAATACAGCTTTGTCATTCTATAGATATGATATTTTTAGCTCTCAGGTTGTGTATTTGTTCTATGTAACTGATCTTCAATGTTTTGTTTCTTTTAGATTATCTCTCCCTTAGATAGTTCTCATTGGTGCATGTTTAACTTTTCACTTTCACATTATTTATCTCTCCCTTTGACAACAATGCCAAAGAAACAAATAAATAATTAGCTCTGTAGTAGCTAAGTAACTCTCTATTGTCCAATACAGTCTCTATATCTTTGTTATACTGATATCCCAATCTGTTTCAGTTCTTCAAACTTAATCACAACCTTGAACACTATCCAAAGTGTGAACTATGTTGCATCAACATGTGTGATCTTTTGATAGGTTTAAGTTGATGCAACATCCAGATCACATTAGTGACCGATAGATAGAGGACAGACCCCAAGTCTAGTCCTCAAGTATTCAAATGTGTCCTTCATTAGAGGCTTTGTAAAGATATCTGCAAGTTGTTATTTAGATGTAACAAATTTAGAAACTTCACTTGCTTCTCTTGCACTTGTTCTCTTAAGTAGTGATACTTAATTGATATATGCTTTGTCTTAGAGTGCATCACTGGATTCTTTGAAATATCGATAGCACTTGTGTTGTCACAGTATATAATCATTGGGTTAGTGATTACCTCATTCATTCCTTCCAACACTTGCTTGATATATGCAATATTTGAGCAATTAGTAGCAATAGCAACATACTCTACTTCAATTGTAGACTAAGAAATACAAGCCTTCTTTTTACTTGTCCAGGTTACAAGTCTTTCACCAAAGAAGAATGATCCTCTGGTGGTGCTTTTTCTGTCATCTACATTTCTAGCCCAATCAACATCGGTATAGACCTTCAGTTCAAACTTACCTTCCTTAGGATACCATAATCCATAATCCTCTATCTTTTTTTAGGTATCTTAAGATTATTTTAGTAGCAATCATGTTTGATTCTCTAGGATTAGTAAAAAATCTAGCAATAATTCCCATAGCATGTGCTATATCTGGTCTACTGTGAACTACATACATTAGCTTACCAAACATGGATCGGTAAAGTGTCTGGTTTATCTCTGTAGTTTCATCTTCCTTTGTCAGTTTACATCCAGTAGCCATCAGTGTTCCCATAGGTTTAGCATATTCCATGCCAAATGCCTTCATGACTTCCTTTATGTATTTAGATTGTGTGATGAATATCCCATCACTCTACTAAATCACTTTTAGTCCAAGAAAGAATTTAATCTCTCCGAACATAGACATATCAAACTCATTCCTCATGTCATTAGAAAAAGATTTACATACATGATCTTGACCTCCAAAAATAATATCATCAACAAATATCTCAGCAATAAGAATAGTGTCATCAGTATCACCTTTCATGTACAAATTGTTGTTCTCACTAGTTCTAACAAATCCAATACTTAGCAAGTATGCAACCTTTCATGCCAAGCTCTAGGTGCTTGCTTCAAACCATATAAAGATTTATGTAATCTACATACCATGTCTTTGTTGTCTGGATCAACGAATCCTTCAGGTTATTCTATGTAGACCTCGTCTTCGAGTATACCATTCAGAAATGTTGACTTCACATCCATTTGATAAACTTTAAATTTCTTGTGTGCAAAATATGCAAGTAGCATTCTAACTCCTTCCACTCTAGCAACACGTGAAAATGTCTCACCATAGTCGATGCCTTCTTCCTATGCATATCCCTTGCATACCAATCTAGCTTTATTTCTTTTCACTTCACCATTTTCATTCAGTTTGTTCCTGAATATCCACTTAGTATCGATAACATTTTTATCTTTAGGTCGAGGTACTAAGGACCAAGTTTTATTCTTCTCTATTTGTTCTATTTCCTCTTTCATTGCATTAACCCATTCTTCATTATCTAATGCAACTTTCACATTTTTTGGTTCAAATTCACAAACTAGACATGTACCTTGTCTTGCTTTGCTTCTTGTCTGCATGCCAGCTTGTCTGTCTCTAATAATTTATGTCTTAGGATGATGTCTTTTGACAAAACTAGCTAGTACTCAATTTCTTCTTTCTTGTTCATCCTATTCAAGTTCTTGTGCTTGCTCGGTAGATCCATCTTGTTCGTCGATTTACCTTTCTTGTTCCTTAGGGTTATTTTCCTATTGACCAATTATCACAGGTTGCGACTTTGGTAGATAATCATGATGTTTAATGTAAGTGAATCTACCATAGTCTTCCAGTTCTTATCTACTTTCTTCTGTGTTCTTGTCATCAAACTCATCAACACAGACATTAGTACTTCAATTATCTTATTTATAACCTTATTCAGACATTTGTATGCTTTACTTTTAGTAGAATATCCTAAGAATATTCCTTCATCACCTTTAGAATCAAATTTCCCATTTCTCTCATCTTTCAGAATAAAACATTTGCTTCCAAAAATCCTAAAATAACTTACAGTAGGTTTTTGTCCAAACCATATCTCATAGGGTGTCCGATTGGTGTACTTTAGTTGTACCGAGTTAAGCACATATACAGCTATACTAACAGCTTCCCTCCAGTATGTCTGAGAAATATTCTTTTGTAGCATTAGTGTTCTTGCATAGTCAATTATTGACCTATTCCTTCTTTTAGCAATCCCATTCTGCTGAGGTGTTCTCAGTGCAGAGACTTGTCTTTTGATACCATGCTCATTACAGAAATTAGTAAATTCATCAGAGATAAATTCACCTCCTCTATCTGATCTTAAGCATTTTAATTCTTTTCCAATCTCTTTTTCTACCTTTTATACCACTTAAACATCTTAAAAGCTTCAGATTTTTCTTTTAAGAACATAACTATCATCAGTCTAGTATAGTCATCAACAAAAAGAATAAAGTATCTATCACCATAATAACTCTAAGTTCTTATAGGACCACATAGGTTGGTATGAACCAACTAAAGTATCTTCTTTGTTGAGTAGTATTTTCTTTTAAAACTAGCCTTAGTCATCTTAACTTTCTAACATTCATGACACATAGCATGATCCGGTTTTGACAAGTTAGGCAACCATCTAACTCTTTTCCTATTACTAATCTTGATCATGTTATCAAAGTTCACATGGCATAACCTCTTATGCCACAACCATGCATCTTCATCCTTCATTAATAAACAAGAAGACTGATCAATATCAAGATAAAATAAATTACCTCTGGATTGTGTACTAGTTCTGACAAATCTTCCCCCATCATCATAGATTTTTACCTTTCTGCTCTCAAAAGCAAGTCGGTGGCCTGAATTATTGAGCTGTGCCACACTTAAAAAATTATAGTTTAGTCCATCTACCCAGTATGCATTTTCACATTTTATTCTATCATTAATCATCAGTGAACCTTTACCTCTTACCATATAGGGTGCATTATTTCCCATCCTAATAGATCCTCCGTCGTATTCATCAAGTAGATGAAATTTCTCTACATCACCAGTCATATGATGTGTACAACCACTGTCTATGATCTATTGGGTATATTCTTAATTTTTTGAGGTGTGTGTCCAAATTTTGGGTTAAATCTCCTTCCAGGTGTTTTGTTTGGTCTAGGGTTTGGAAAATTCACAAAAAATTGTCATAGCCGAGATCAATAAATCCTTACCCTAGGTTTTGTTTCTGAAAAATGTCGAATTCATGCAAGAACCCTCATGTTTCCCTTGTTCTTCTATTTCATTATTACCTTTTAGTCACTTAGGTGGGTTAAATCGTGCATGTGCTTAATTATCCCAAGTGTTTTCTAAATCAAAAAATGTCATAGCATGTCTCATATAGTATTCGGTGAATCAGCAAACAAGTCAATCTTACGCTAAGTTTCATTTTAGTCATGTGGTCTCTAAGTCTTCCGGTGATCACCTCAACCATTCAATGAATTGGCAAATGTGTTTGAACCTTGTTAACTATTTTTCTTTGTCATTGAGTCTCCAAATGTTTTGGCGGTTATTTTATCCTTTGCGAGAACTAGTGAACAAAGGCTATCTCTAGTTTGCTTAGTCCTTGGTAGTCATGTGTTAACACTCAGTGACCTAGTGAAAGTAGTATTCGCTCATTCTCTAAATCTGATGGTCAAGGGTTATATCAAATGGAGAACTGGTGAATACCATGGATTGATTTCAAGATCAATGGCTCTGTTTTAATCTCAATTATCTTTTGGGTCCTACATGTTTGATTTGGCGAATAAGAGACCGAATACTTATATTATCATCGTCCAAGTCTAGTGGTTTTGACAATTTGATGAAATGAGTTCGACAGAGGTAATGTTTTTTGTGTTCGCTTATTCTTAGAATGAGTTAGTGAAATACTAGAAGTATCTGGCTATTCAGTGAATCATATGGTCACAAGTTCTCTTAAAGAAAAGGTAAAGCCTTGAAGTATTTGGTGAATGGGTGAATCAAAGGATTAGCAAAGTTTTAAGTCTTCAGTCACTTAATCATGTAAGGAAATGTTCAATGTTTGAAGTATTACAAGATTCAACAGACCCTTTGTTCGCTGATTCTCGTAATAAAATAACTAAAGATTATATGTTTCGATGAAATGGTCAAC
The DNA here is from genome assembly GCA_027943335.1 of Chamaecyparis obtusa. Taxonomy (NCBI): domain Eukaryota; kingdom Viridiplantae; phylum Streptophyta; class Pinopsida; order Cupressales; family Cupressaceae; genus Chamaecyparis; species Chamaecyparis obtusa. The sequence continues at coordinate 537,390 of BSBK01006673.1, read as the reverse complement.
TAACTGCATTTGCCAAGCCACGTGATGTTGGCAGTCAAAGCTACATGATTCAGTGATTCAAAGATAAGTTGTTTGCCAAGTTGTCAGATATCCGGGCAGTTAGCATTAACATCTAGTGAATGGGTGAAGCATACAGTCACTAAGTCTCAGAATAAAGGTGATGGTTAAGTAAAGATTTAGCAACTAGAGAGTAAAAGCTTCACTAGTTCTCTAAATAATTAGGTGGTTAAGTATCTCATTAAGTGAATGCATGAACCCTTTGCTCACTAAATCTCCAAGAAAATTGACAGTTAGCCAGGACATTAAGAGAATGGGAGATGACCTCATTCGCCAGTTCTCTAAATGATAACTGTAGTCAAGTGCTCGAAGGTGATCACTTCAGTCACTGATTTGCTAAGATGATGAAGAGTTAAGAATTGCATTGTGAGAACCCGTGAAGGCTTTGGTCACCATTTCTCTAAAAATGAGCTAAGGTTAACATTGTATTAAGTGATTATGAGAGGCTTTCAGTCACTGATTCGCTAAATGGGCTTAGTTGGAAAAGGTAATAAAAGAAAATAAAAGGGATCATTGTCTGTGTGGATAAAGTATAGTGTCAAGCTAGAAAGTAAACTAATGAGCCATCCAATCAGTTTCAAAGGAAGATTGCATGACATAAATAGGTTTAAAGTGCAGAATCTTAATCATTTGCCTCTTTGCCTTGTTTTTGAGTTGTTTAATTTATCTGTCAACATCCAAACACGGCTAACTCAAAATTTGAAATCTAATGGTATATGAAATTGAATGTGGAAACAATTAAGGAGATTTGTAGTAATTGTGGTAGCTGTACACATTTGATCCGTATCGATAAATAAGCTAAGCTCATTGTTTCCTATGTCCAAAATCAGTCAAAGAGAATTGTGTCTTTCTGAAGTAGTTTTAGAGTGCCAAATAAATCCAGTTTGCAAAATTTGAAGGTAATCCTATAGTGAAGATGAGTCAACCTGAGAAGAGTGCAGTGTCTTCCAGCAGTGAAGCCAAGTCTAAAAGTGGTGAAGACAAGGGCAAGCCTAATTATTTAGATGAATTCATGAAATTGCTGTCAGGATCCAGTCAGAACAAAAGAGCTCCCAATAATGTTTTTGAAGATGTGTTGGGGTTATGCAGGGATCCTATCATACCAAATAGTATAGGTTATACTATTTTTAACTTCTTTTATGGAAATAGAGATAGGCATGTTCCTGTGTGTAATGGTTGGAATTTGGGTTTAGGAAAATTATTTATTCCTGATATATTTTTAGATGTGGATCTAATTATTGCACTAGCTAGGCATTATGACCCTATTTCCAAAATAATTAGAAAAGAGGACCAGTCACCTTTGGTTACTCTAGATAGGGGCTCATTCATGAAAGCTTTTAATTTCTATACGTCTTCCTCCATCGAAATTAACCTGAGCAAAGAAAGGGAGAGGTATAAGAATAACATAGGGATAGTAAAGGACCAAATGATGAAGCATATCCCAAAGCAAGATAAGTATATAGCTCCCCTCCTTTCTCACATGAATGCCCCTTACCAATTTAAGTCCCTCCAACATTATATGAGGCAGACTTGTTATGCATTGTGTATGGTTTTGGGAATTGATGGAGATGCAGAGTTCTTGCCAGCTGATTTGTTGATGATAATCTTGGACATCTAGAATTCCTTGGTAAATACTAACTATGATTACATTCAGAATATAATTGATAGAATTCATGAGGGTTTGATTTCTGTCAAAGAAAGTAAGAGCCCAATTAAGTTCTTGCATTATTCTTTGTTAATGCACTTGATTTTTTTCTTCACCATCAATAGCTTTGACTAGAACATGTTGAAACCAAGGTTTAACTTTGAAGGCCAGTATAATCCAGTACAATTATGGGTGAGGGTATGGAATTCTACTTCCAATGAAGGGGATTTTTGTGTTTTTTAGAATTTCATTATTTTTTTGATTGTAAAGCTGTTAGGCATCAATGCCACAAGGCTATCCCCAAGGGTCCTTAGGCTCCTAAGACCATTGTAGTTTGTGGATAAGTGGGAGGGAGATCATAATTGGGGTGATTTTTACTTAGGGGAGAATTCTACAATTATTAGGGTTTATGGTTGTCCCTAGCCCCCACATCTATTACCAAAATATGTTCCTCCAAGAGTTGCTTGTCTGGAATTTGTTTGGCAGTTGATGTGCACAGATAGAGAACTTCTAGCCCCTCATAGGAAGGGTACATTCACACCTAGGAAATTTAGGATAGGTGACTTCCTGGTGGGAAAGAGGGCTTTTCCTCAAATTACTACATGGTTAAATCAATTCAAGATGGTTACTGGTATTTGTAGACATGTAGATCCTGAGGGATTTATCAAAACTGGCAAGATGGTCTATATTCCAAATATTGGTGTGTTTAAGGAACATGAAGATTTAGATGAGGAAGATGTAATCAGAAATATTTTCAAGGATGATGAAGTTAAAAGGAGATGGAATGGGTACTTTGATTTCATAGATTTATCAAAACAAGTGATGGCAGCCCAACTTCCTTTTGAGGGTTTCTTCCCTGACTTTCCTTATCTGAAAAGAATTGACAAGATGATAGAGATGCATGACACTCTATCAAATCAGTTGGAGAAGTTGATTGACCAAAAGCAACCAAAGAAAAGGAAAGACTATTCATCTTTTGATCAAGAGGAGTCTTCTGATGAGTCCCTGGAAGGAAATAGCCCACCACAAGTTGGGTATGTACAAATTGTTGAGCCTAGTGAAGACTAGCCAGAAACAAAGAGTGTCCAAGAGCCACCTTTGAAGAAGCAGAGGCTTGAGGAAGGAGAGCCTTCAGGGAAGGGAAAAAAAAAGAGAATAATTGAAAAAGCATCTGCTCTAGTGCCAGGTGATAGGGCTTACCATCACCAATTGAGAAAAACAATAAGAGCAGGAAAGAAGGTGGCCACTGATGAAATAGATAAGGAATAGGCCCTGTGGTTTGAAAAGGATATCAAAGAAGTCTATCAAGAGGAATTTTTGAGTGATGACCAATTTATTAAAACTGATGAATTCAAGAGTTTTCTTATTTGGAACAAGCAACAAGAGGTGAAGAAAGCTATGCCCAAAGGTGTGGAGCCAGGTGAGGAAACATTGAGAGCTTTAGCTTCTTATGATCCTAGCCTAGATCTTATAACACCAGATGAAGCTAGACAATTGGTCAAGACAAGTGGAATGCAATTAAGTCCAAGATGGGATTTGACTTCTGCATTCATCATAGATCAAATAAGGAAGCAACCACAGGGTAGCCTATCGTATGAGGTTCACATTGGTGACATGATAAGAGGAAGTGGCTATGACCCTAAATCTCAAGCTGTTGCAATGTGGTCTATGGTCCCTAGGACCCAAAATCCATCCCTATTAAGTATAGAGGATAAGATGGAGGGGAAAAAAATTATATGGACCATGCAAAATACAACAGACCTTGAAGTTTTCAAGGCAATGACTCATTGGGCCAACTTGAATGAGGCCAAGACAGCTCAATTGTTTGAGAGGTACTCAAAGTTGTTTGAAAGCGCGAAACTTGGTGGCCAAGGATAGAGACTTTAAAATGATGAAAATCAAACAATTAGAAGATGAGTTGGCAGAAGTAAGAGTCAAGCTTGAAGAAGCTTCAAAGGTAGTTCCTCCTCCTTCTTTGCAAATTGAGGCCCCTATGCAAATAGATGTGGAAGTACTTGAGAGACCCACTAAGGACTTGGAAAAGATAAGGACAGAGGCATCTTTGGATACTATGTCAAAGATTGTGCAATATAGGCAAGGTAGGATAAAGGACAGAATGGAATCAGTCCTTAAATCATTTAGCTTATTGCACTAGACTAATGAAAAGGTGAATGAGGATTTAATCACCTTGGAGCCACTTTTCAACACATGGTCAGGAAGGAGTATATTATTTGATAAACTTGATGATTTGCAAGAATACAGGGTAGATGTTCCTAAAGTAGTAAATGAAGTTTTTGAGATTGGCTTAATAAGTGCTACTTCAAAGTTTTTCAAAGGAAAGTCAAACCAAATAAAGGCCAAGCTGGCCATGTTTGATAAAGATTATAGAAAATATTTGCCTCTGATTTATGATGACAATGGAAATGTGGTCAAGGTGGAAGAATGGAAGCTGTCAATGGATCAGTTGGTAATTAAACAGGATGCCTTCCTAAATGATGATAATGCTTTGGACCTAGATAGATGTAATAATATCATTGATAGTCTTTTCAAGATTGAAAATGATTGCATACGGTTTGTGGTTGAAGCCAAAAGTATAATTGATTCTACATGGGAGCAGCAGATTAAATCACTTCAGGAGCTGCAGAGCTATAACTGGCCATCTGAAGATGATGTGGCAGCTTGGGAGAAGTTAATAATAAAGAAGAAGAAGAAGCTAGTTGTCCAACTTGTAGAGGAAGAGGAAGAATAGAATGCACTTGGCACCTAATCCAGAGTTCGAGGGAGAGCATGTCCAAACAAAGGATGATGTAGGTTAGCTGGATGGTGGTCATCATTCATGCAATAAATTTAGTAACTGCTCTAAAATATCCTTAGACAAAGGTGCCACCTGCAAGATTGTTGGGAATAGATATTTGTAATCTGTTGTTGCAAACAATTTTTGTTAGTTTGTAATCTTGTTTTTAGTGCAAGATCTTTTAACAACCATCTGAAGCTTGTTGCATCCTTTTGAGGATTCCAAGATGGCTGATTAGTATATATAGCAAGTCTTTGTTCATTAGAGAGAGGTGGAAAATACTCTGTAAGAAAGCATCTGAATACAAAACCTTATTTTCTTTAAATAAGAGGATACTTTATCAATGCATTTTGACCATTAATATGAAATATTGGAGCTCTGTTACTACTATTTTGTTGTCTTTATGTATGGATTGTTTTAGTTTTCTTATGTATTTAGATTGCAAGGCATTTTAAATACATTATTCACAAGGTGAATATAGGGGTTAAGCTTAAGTTTCTTTCAAGGAAAGAGTAAAATCTTAGGGGAAGTCTCTAGGAAATACAAATCCATGTATGAATTTGATGACAGTTGTAGGAATTAAAAGGATGATATGTTAGGCATGTCATTTTATTTTTAGTATTTTTGTTTCGATAGATATATGTGGAGGTAGGGTTTGACTCTGATGCCCAAGTTGATAAGGCACTGGTTCTGGATCCATTTACATTTATTTGCCACCCAAGATATAAACAATTGATTGATTTTACTTTATCTGTATAAACCTTAATCTGAACTACTCTATGACAAGTTCATATACATGTATTGTAATGCTTTATAGAAGCACTAAATGAGGTTAACCTTCCTTGAGTTCAACTCTAAAAGGAAGAAGGATGAATATCCTTAAACCATTGTTTCATGTTGCTGCTTTCATGATTTCCATCGTAGTTATGTGTATCATATAATTTGGGCCATACTCAGAGTTTTATCATCTTACTAGGTTGATGTTTGAAAGCAATAACAAAGCAGTGAATGAGTTAGTTCACAATTCAGAGCTCAATAAAATATTGAATTGATATAGGTACACCCGCCTGAGTGTTCATACTCGAAGTGAAGAAGGTTTTCTGACCTTAATACCTTAGTTTTTTCATTTTGCTAGATTATGTCCATTGGGATTATTTGAGTATTTGATAATTTGTAGATTTGAGCACTAACATGATCCATATATCATTTCTACTTACTTTAGAGATCAGTGTTGTTTCTTCATGTTTCTCTTCTTCCTCTGAGTCATCTTTCATAGGAAAAAATACTACTTCTACATCATTATTAGTGTCAGATTCAAATTCAAACTCTTCGGCTATGTAACATACCTTTTTCCCTTTATCATAGCTATCTTAGTTATCTCTATTGTTGTGTCGGTAGCCTCTATTGACTCTTCTCCCATAGCTTCCTTTGGATCAGTCTTTGGATCTATCATCATCTTTCTTATTCAGACATCTAGCAGCGATGTGGCCAACTTATTTACAATTAAAGCATGCCAAAGGTAGCTTACCTATATACCTTCCTTTACCTTTGGGTAATCTTCTGGCTATAAGAGCTTCAAGCTCATCAAGTTCTCCATCGGTACCACTATCACTATCATTATTCTTATTATTCCTGCTACTAGATTTACCAATCTTCAAAGAAGACATGAAAGTGGATTCAACAAAAGGCACAACACTGTTGTGAAAATTATTCAATTCAAAGGATGTAAGCTTACTGATCAGTGTGTCAAGAGTAAGGTTGGATATAGCTCTTGTTTCATGAATTGTAGAGATCCTGATTGCATAAACTGGAAGTAGAGTTCTAAGAATCTTGATTATCATTGTTTCATCATCAATAATTCCATCTAATGCTCTAATAGCATGTACTACCTCTTTTAGTCTATTTGTGTATTTCACAATGTTCTCACCTTCTTTCATCTTCATATCATCAAAATGACCTCTTAGGATTTCTGCTCTGGCTCTTTTAACATTCAAATCTCCACTGTATATTAGAGTCAGTTTATCCCACATGGCTTTGGTAGTAGTGCATCCCTTAATGTCTTCAAATTTGGCATCGGTGCACGCAGCAACAAGTTCCATCATAGTAATGTTGTGTTCATGCATGTCTTTCAGTTGATCAAGGGTTAAGGGACTAGGTGTCAGTTCAATGTAGCCATTTTGTATCAGTTCTAGTGTAGAATTCCCAATTCCAGATATGTGCAACTTCATCTAGCTTTTCCATACTATGAAGTTCTTTTTATTCCACTTTGGCAATTCCCTCTTATACATCTTGAGATCTTTATGATGGATTCCTTAAAACTCTATTCTAAGCAACCACTACTCTGATACCAATTGTTAGAATAACTGAGAGGGGGGTGAATTAGTTATCTAGTGTCCCAAAACAAAATGTATAATCCAAAACAAATTCTTCAACTTCTGCTACTCAATAAACATAAAATAATTTCACTGTTTGTTCTTTTACCGATTGACAATCTAAAACTTTAGTAGTTACCAATCAAATCTAACATGTAATATGAAAAGTATGATAACAAAAAAATATCACAATCAACACATAACATAAGAGATTTAACGTGGAAACCCTGTGAAGGGAAAAACCACCTGGGACCGGCAACCCAAAAATATTCACTTTTCTCAAGTGAGGTCGATGAAGACCCAACCCTATTAAAGGTTACAAACACACTATTAGGTGTGACCTTGTTAGAGGATTTTGGACCAGAAGTTATCATCCAACCAACAGTCACTCAGGGGCTGAGAGGATAACAATGTTCACTCTATCAATGAAACATCAAAAGGTTTTCTTAGTCCACTCGGTTAAGAGATTTGACTGTGTACAATGGTTAAATATGTAATAGTAGATGATCTTCCTTGTAACAACTTCAATTGTGGTTTATAGATCAATATTAAGCTTATACAAATATTTCTGATCAATATATCACTTAAAATTTAATACTATATCGACTTACTATCCATCGGTAATTACTCTCTATAGCTTGGTAATTGTTCTGCAATTTGGTTCTCACTAACCAATATGATCAGAATGCATGAAAACTTGTTCACGTGATAATTTTGTAGTATCTTCTTCTTCTAGTGTCGTTTCAACAATGAAACCAATGTCTCTTATATAGACGAGTAAAGCATTTTCTTTTTGTCCATCAAATTTTACCACTTAATCTCATTCATTGATTTTTCCACTTTAACCTTCTTCAGCTGATGTGTCAATAACACATTTCAATCTTCTCCATTAGATCTTCCTTGAATTATGTTAGATGTTAATCTTCATAACAAACCTTATCTGTTACCTTGATTTCATACACTTTCCAGCTCATCAATTTATCGACTAAACTAGTCGTTTAATTCTTTTATGTTCTTCTCAGTTAAAAAATAAATGCATCGATGAACACAAGCTTAGTTAACATTGTGCTTGGTATACACTACACTCTATCAGTGTATACTAGAATGCTTCATTTACTAACAACACTACTTTGTGTCTTTCAGCTCTATTCTTCATCATAGATGAATGCAACATAATAAAGTCGATATCATCAAGTCATAGACTCATCAAAAAATTACTCAATGTATTCCTTATCCTCATCTTCCATATACATCTTCCTCATGTAGATACTTTTGTTCTTCATCTCTTTTACCTTTCTTCAGATGTTTCGGTATAGTAACTTACAAGACAAGTACTGTCAAGCTAGTTGACATCAATGACAACATAATACTGATTTAATCATCTTACATATCTAATCAACAACTCCTCAGTGATCTTTAATCACAGATTCTTCATTTAGGTTCTAAATCAGTTGTAGTTCATCACATTTTATACCTTGTAGAAAGATATCAGATGCAGTATATATAGAAGATCTTTTCTTTAAGGACATTTTCAGATTGCATGGATTACTGAGGAGCATTATCTCTGACCGAGGCAGTAATTTTGTTGGATACTTTTGGAAGACCCTTTGGAGAAATTTTTCCATCGAGTTGAAATATAGTTCAACATTTCACCCACAAAGTGATGGGAAGACAAAAGTTGTGAATAGAAGTTTGGGAAATCTTTTGAGATGTTTAGTTGGAGACACACCAAGTAATTGGGATTCTGTGTTGGCACAAGCAGAGTTTGCATATAATAATTTAGTGAATAGGAGTACTAGAAAAACACCATTTGAGAATTTAAATGGCATACAACTGAGAGGTATATCATATTTAAGGTATGTTGTTGATGAAAGAAAGAGGAGTGATGAGGGAGTAAAATTTGCTGATTACATGAACACATTACATGAAGATGTGAAACATAAGTTGGAAGTAAGTAATCAAAAATACAAAGAAAAAGATGATAGATCAAGAATACATAAGAATTTTGCAGTCGGGGATGAAGTAGTGGTTCATTTGAAGAGAGGCCGATTTCATGTTGGAACATATGGGAAGCTGAAAATGAAGAAGTTTGGTCCTTGCAAGATTTTGAAGAAATTTGACAGTGGAAATGCATATGAGATTGAGTTACCTAATGACATGGATATATCACCTATATTCAACATTGCTGATTTATATGAGTATCATGAACCTGATGAAGAGATGACAGTACCGATGGATTATCCTAAGAAGTAGACTGAAGAGGTTGAGCAGATTTTGGAGCAAAGAATTGGCAAAAGCACAAGGGGAAAAAAGTATATGGAATATCTAGTAAAGTGGAAGAATAGACTGATTGAAGACAGTTCATGGATTTCACAATATGAGTTGGATGCAGCTTAGATCGTACCTATTTCATGATTCAGAGAATTATTTCCAAAAAACCTCGGGTATCTGATGCAAGAGAATCTCGGGTCCTTGGCAATCCTGTGTCACCAAAAACATGTTTGAAGTTTTCTGTGTTGTTCAGTTCCTTCTTTGACCAAGTTGGTTTAGAGTTGCTCAGTTTCCTTTGTTCACCAGTGTTGGTCAATAATTTCCCTAGTGCTCAGTGATGCTTGTCTAGCACTCCATTTCCTTTCTTACCGAGTTGTTTATTTTTGGATTTATTTTGAGGCCGACTCTTGCATTTAATTTTGGTCATGGATTTAATGCTAGTATCCATCATTGGGAAGCATGTGGACCTATAGCTAGTCATTCCATTCATTGATTGTGGATCTGAAGGCCGACTTGGTTCAGTAACCTCTTGTACAAATGTAGTTGTTTGGTTAGATTTTAGAGGAGGATTTTTTGGATAGAAGATAGAAGATAGAAAATTAGAGATTGTTGGTAGATCCTCGCATGTTGGAGGACTTCTATACTTAATTATAATAACTAGCCTAAACTGGGAAGGCCTTAAAACCTGACATGTATGAATCAATTGAAGTAAATATTTGAAAGCATCTCCATTCTCTATCTCATTGTTGTGCAGTGTTGCTTTCATGTGTGATCTCTGCAAGTTGGATCTAGTTAGGGTGTTCCTTTGGCCCCTCTCTATATCCTCCCTTGTGTAAACATTTTTTTCTTTAGGCCTCGGTACTAATGTCCATGTCTTGCTTTTCTATATTTTCTAGATTTCTTCATTCATTGCTTTAATCCAATCATCATTTGACAATGAATCCTTAATAGTTCTAGGTTCAAATTAAAAAACCAAACATTATTGTTCCTCAACTTACTTCTTTTCATCATTCCTACTCCTTTATCACCAATTGTTTGATCATGTGGATGGTGTCTTATCAGATATTTTTCTAGCACATACTTAGATCTTTTTTCTTCAATTTTTTCTCCACTCAGTGCATGATCATCATTTTCCTTGGTAACTATTTGTTCTTGATCAGTCTATAATGATTTTTTCTTGATAGCAGTATTATTTTTCTCAGTGATACTAGGCTATTTCTCAGTGAACCAGGCTATTTCTTGGGTAAAGCGTCGGGATCTTTATTTTTTATGTAAATAATTCTATAGTCTTCTAGTTCCTTCTTTCTTTCTTCATCATTTTTCTTAGCAAAATCATCGACTCTCACATTTACACATTCAATAATATTTTTAGTAGTCTTGTTAAAACATTTATATGCCTTAATCCTAGTAGATTATCATATAAATATGCCTTCATCACCTTTAGAATCAAATTTTTTATTTCTATCATCTTTCAGAATGTAACATCTACTTCTAAATATTCTGAAATAGCTCACATTAGGTGTATAACCATATCATAGCTCATAAGGTGTCTTGTTTGATTCTTTCTTCAGTTGTACTCATTTAAGTGTAAAAAAAATAGTACTGATAGCTTCTCTCTAGTAAATTTGTGTAACCTCATTTTCAATTAGCAATGTTCTAGCAATTAACAATTGAATTGTTCCTTCTTTTAGTGATTCCATTATGTTGTAGTGTCCTCATTTTAGATACCTATCTCTTGATTCTATGCTCATTACAAAATTTAATAAATTCATCAAAAATGAATTCACCTCCTTAGTCAGATCGCAAGCATTTTAGTTGCTTACTAGTTTCTTTCTTTACTTTTTCTTTGAGCCACTTAAATATTTGGAAAGCTTGTAATTTTTCTTTTAGAAACATTACAGACATCATTCTAGAGAAGTCATAAACAAATAAGATAAAATATCTATCTCCATAATAGCTCTAAATTCTCATTGGACCACATAAGTCAGTATGAACTAAATCTAGAATTGCATTAGATTAGTATTTTTTTATTTTGAAACTAGACTTTGTCATTTTACCCATTTGACATTGTCTACACATCACTTGTTCAAGCTTAGACATACTTAGTAAACCTCTAACTTTCCTTTTCTTATTGATGTTTACCATGTTTTCAATATTCACATGACATAACCTCTTGTTCCATAACCAAACATCATAATTCTTAGCCATCATATATCAAGTTTCAGCATTGTCTAGATAAAAGAGGTTACATTATGATTGTTCACCAGTATCGACCATTCTTCTAGCATCATCATAGATCTTTTCTCTTTGGTGCAGGAGCACCTAAGCGTCCTAATGAAGATACTTTGAAATTTTGTCTTGTAAACGGTTCTATCTAACCATTAGTGAATAAGGACTTAGATAAAGTTCCAAAAGATTTGTGAGAATCTTATAAATAGGAGTTCCTAGTTATTTAAGTTTCCTCCTAGGCTTGGTAGTATTAAATCGGTTAACTTTCAGTATGAACCTAGAAGGGTCAACTAGTCAAATGTATGGACCAAGACTCCAAAATGAGTAAAAATATAGAAAATGATAACTGAGTATGATTTTGGATCCATTAGGTTGATTTAGGATGGATTTAGACAAGCTAAGAGCAATGGAGTAACACAAATGAAAATTATGTAAAAGTTGCTCATGACAACTTAACAATTTTGTAAAGTTGTCATGAAAACTTTCCTAAAATCTTGCAAATGGCCTTACTTAGGTCTAAAGCCTAACCTTAGGGTATGAACAAGGGAGGAACGAATATTTAAGACCAAACAAACCCTAATTGAGGGGTTGGTGATCAGATTGTATGGACTGACTTGGTAGAGGTGCTAATATTGTATCACAGAGACATTTGTTTAGCCATCATCCACACCTAATGGATTGAATGAACTAATGTTATGCATCGATACTTTAGTGTGTTACTTATAGAAATCTTGTGTGGACTTTTTTTGAGAATTTTGTACATTTCTTTAGCTTCTTGTAAATTCTTTTTTTTTCTCTTGTTCGTTGTCCTTACCAGAGGCAATCATGTAGATATGGCTTTTTCTTGAGTTCCAGCAGTGGAATCCTTATGGCCACTTGGAATGAAGAAGGGAACTATGTAAATATTTTAAATATGGTTTTTGGGTTCATTCTATATAGGGTAGCTATTTTTGCAACCAGGCCCTAGGCGAGTATAGTGGTATCCGACTAGGAGTTTATAGAGTTGCAGAGGCAAAAGGATTTGCTAAATGGATTGGCTTGTGCCAATCTCAAGGTGGAGAGTGTCAGGACATGTGACATGGTCATTTTGATGAGAGGAGAAGTTCATGGGATTTCATTTGTGCACATTGGGGGCCAATAGAAGACAAACTAGTCTACATGCCCTAAAAACCCTTAAAAATAGGGGTTTGTTGAAAGTCCAGTGTACAAATACTTCGAGGAATCAAGACCTAGGAAATCTTAAAGCATAGAATGATCTTAAAAGGAATCAAAATTTATTTTGGAATCTTGTTAAAGAAAATTTAGATAATTTCCAAGTTTACAAGTTCTAGGAGACCTAATTGGGCAAAAAGGCTACAAGGCCTAAAATATAGTAAACCTAGGACACAATTGCAAAAATCTTGAAGGATTAGTGAAAAGGCTCTATAAGATTATTAGGGAATGCTGGAGAAGAAGTTTGGACACCATGGACCATGCCAAGAAAGGATTGATATAGATTTTCCTTGAATAGGACCCTCATGTGTAGTGAGAATTGAGAAGAAGTGGAGAATGTTTAAAGTTGATTAGTGAGATTTAGTGGAGTTGGGGATTGCAGAGAGAATCCTCTGAAATAGGGTAAAGATATATTTCCCTAGGAAAGATAAAAAAGATCCTTAGGAAGAGGAAGGAATCTCTTGGTGTGGAATCTCCCCTTCAAAGTGGTATCAGAGCCATTGAAAGGCATGGGAAGAAGTATTGTGTATGTTAGAGGTTAGGGAGTCCATAGGAGACAACATCATGGTGACAAATGAAGAGTTGGCAAGGGATTTGATAGATCAAAAAGAAAAGAATAGACTTCTAGAGGAAGCTATGGAGGAAATGAAGAAAAAACTAGAAGAAGTTGTAGAGACTGCAGTCAAATTCAAGGCACAGTTAGAAGAGGAAAAAGAAAAAGGAAAGGCACAAAAGGAAGAATATGTGGTACCAAAACCATACCCTCCATTACAAGAGGAAACATTTCTCAAATCCATTAAAGCATTAAGTGGAAAGGAAATGGAAGGTATCCCTATGTTCACTAGTATAATGGATGTAAAATTGGTAATGGAAAGGATTGAAGGCATGGAGAATCATTTCAACTGTGATTGGATTATAGAGGCCCAAAAAGTAAAGATAGCCAAATCTAGGTTGAGGGGACAAGCCCTAACTTGGTGGAAGTTTCTACAAGAAGGAAGAGAGAGAGAAGGGAAGAATCAAATATCCAATTGGAAGGATATGGTGGCCAAGGTGAAATAAAATTACCTACCAGAGGATTGTGACATTCAACTACACAAAAAGAGACAAAATCTCAGACAAAGAGACATGGATGTGGCTGCCTATACAAAGGAATTTCAAAAGTTATGTCTTAGGTATAGAGTACAAGAGATAGAAAGCATCAAGGTAGCTAGGTATCTCAATGGCCTTAGGTGGGACATTAAATAAGAACTAAGTCTCTTTACCTTAACTACTATCCAATTGTGTTTTCAAATAGCCCTCAAGGTGGAGGAGAAACTCAAAAATAAGAAAGATTCAAACTCTAGGGGTAGAAGAAGAGGTAGAGACTCTAGAGGAGGGCATAGAGGAGGTTCTAGTGGCTTAAGAAATGAGCATAGAATTCAAGGAGACTCTAAGTTGATTGAGTAGAAAAGTGGTCCAAGCAATAAGGTAGCTATGGCAGAGGTAGGAGGTCAAATAGTGGTCGTAGAGGTAGATATGGTAGTTTTGGAAGAAGTTCACACTTTGCCACCATGAAATGTTACAATTGTGGATAGTTGGATTACCCTACCTATAGGTGTCGAGATAAGCCATCATTTTCACAAGGAGAGAAGGAAATAACATATGTGCAAGAAGAGGATAGTGCAAAACACCCTGAGAGAAGTCTTGATTCAGAAAAAGGAGAGAATCTAATGTTGGAAATACAAATGGGAAAGTAGTACTGAGAGGGGCGGGTGAATTAGAACTTACTAAATTCTATCCTTTTAAACTATTAGAACTTTATGCATCATGTGAACATAACTTGAACAATATAAGTAATATATCATGTCAAGCAACATACATGAAATCACACATAACACAATAGATTTGGTAACCCAGAAACCCTTGAAAGGTAAAACTGGGGTGGGGATGACACCCACAAATCTTCACTACTATAGATAATAAATTTTTCCTATTAGAGCTTACAAAATTTGATCATATCATGATCTACCCTATGAAAGGTCTACTCTATTAAAAGCTAAGAGACTTATTCAGTCTACCTTGTTAGAGGATTTGTAAACTTACAATAAATTAAGCACTCGGTAAAGAGATTTACAAAAGTTTGCTAAGACTACTCGGTTAAGAGATTTTCCCTGATACAATGGTTAAAATGTCTTAGTATATGATCCTTCAATTTTCACTGATGTGCTAATTACAAATCTTCTCTTTAATGTATGATTGTGATCTCTTCTATCTAATTTTTCTTGATTCTATCCTTTCACTACTCTGCTCGGTCACTGAACTCGATCTGAATACTTCTCATTATCATTTCCTCATACTCACATACTCATAGTATTTATTTGATCTCAATGTCTCTATTTCTCTCTCTGATTCACTCACATATCTCTGTCCTAGATCTTTCCTTTATATAGTAACAAAAATGTTTTACCGTTACAAGATCTATGGTCCAGATATATTCCTATTGTTGCCTATACTATAAACTTTTCTGATTGGCTAAAGGTTATACATAGGGATCAATGATAGAAATATGGATGTGTAACCACCTCCGTGATTACCTTAATAGACAAATACAAAATATAATTATCCTAAAAAATGATTTATCTCGATCATTGTGCCATTTTAGACTTGTATGTCAATTCTGGCTAACTCAGCAAAAGTTATCCCTGGCACTTAGCATCAACTATCCTCGGCATCTACTCTACTCAGCATCTATTGAACTTCTCTATCACTCAGTAATCATTGATATATGTAGCTTGACAATAACTATACTCGGTATATTACAAACATATTGTGAGCATGACTTTACTCTGCACTACTACTACTCGGTAAGTATACAATACAAAAATTGGCCTTTACAGAATGACTCGGTTGCAGTGATGACCGACCATCCTTGCCTAGATATATGACTAAGTTTAAGACACTAATTGTCAACAAAATTATAGAGATCTACAATCTCCCCCTTTGACATTAGTGGCAAAAACACTTTGTCATGACATTTGTATATACAATTACAAAAATATGTTTGTATAGCCTAAAACTCCCCCTGAGATATATATACATATTCAAAATTGTGTTACCTGTCCCTGTTCACACTCATGTCATGATAATTCCCCCTTGTTTTTGACACGACTAATTTCCTCATCAGTAGGTAAGTTACAAATTTTCTCCAAAAAAGGTTTGTGTAGCACCGTGATCATGTATAATGCATCTATCCATGTAGTTGAAGCAAGATTTAACACTTCAGTTTGTACTTCTAAATCAGCAGCTAGACTGATGAGACCTTTGGCTGTAGACAAATGTGAATCACTCTAGATCAATTTGTTAGCCTTGGCTAATTTTCTCTGTATAGCCTCCAGATGTGGTGTAAGAATAGTTTGAATAGAAAGTAGGTGAGAGCAAATCTTGCCATCATTTTCCATCAACTCAACTAACTTACCCTGTGTCTGCATTACCTTAACATAATGTTCGGCACTGGTGCTGGCATCCAAAGTCAGGGACTAACTTGAAACTTTGATCTCTTGCTTGAGAGTTTCAAGAAAGCATTGGTTCTCATCTATGAATAATTCAACATTGCATATCTTGGCTAGTAGAGACTATCTATCCACAACTAATCTCTCGGTCTCCTTTACCAAAGTTGACAACTCAACTTGTTTTACTACTATCTCTGCAGATATCTTATCCAGCATTTTTGTTTCAAATCTACGTTCTGACCATTCAAATAGCTTATCACTTGCACAACTCGCGTCATTATTTACTTTCTGAACAATATGTACAAGTTGTTCCAATATGGGAATGGAACTATTTACATTAGATAATTCATAAACTTCATTAAATATGCCCTTAATTTCATGAAGAACCTATTTTTGCTGATGCTCCCATCGAAGTTCTACTTGTCTACTTTTCCTTGTTAGCAAAACTTTCATTATTTGTAGCTGCTCAAAAGTAAGGTTATCAGTATCCCATTTGGGAATAACAATTTGTTCATCAATTTTTACCTCATATTTTTCCTTTGGTGCTCTCAGTGGGGTGCTTCCACTCGGTAGCTGTACAAGAGCTTTGATGGCCTCTTGTTCCTTCGGCACTTGTTCTTCAATGAATTTTCTTCTACTATTTCCTTCTTCTTTCTCCTTTTCCTGGGCATGAGGTTGAAGAGCTTGTTCATCTAGCTTCATTCCATGTCCTTCTGTGCTGTGTTCTTCCTTAGGAGGACTTTGAATTTTATCTTCTTCTTTAACTTCTTTCTTGGTAGAGTGAGTTAGTGGTATCGACTTGATTGATTCCTCAGTAAGACTTGTACCAACTAAATTATCAATAGTACCAACTTCAGGTATAGGAGGATTATCAATGACAGATTATGTGCTCATGATGGTGGGATAATCCTTGACTTGCAATAGTATAGTGTTACTACCTGGCAGGGGTGTTCCTATTGCTGATGTGTTCTTTAGATCATCCTTAGTTAAGAATGAGTTCTTAATGGGGCTCTCTTCTAGAATATCAACAATGTGAACCTCAAAAGTATCCTGTGATTGCACTTCCTTAGGAGTATCAGTCTCCATTGTAATTTTCTTGTTGTTAGGTTCAACAACTGTTGAAGTGGTTGCAACTGAACTATCATTCTTTCCTTCATCCTTGTCTTCTATCGGGGTGGGTAACAAACCAAACACTACCTTCCAAATCTTCAAACTCTCTTGAACAACATCTTCAATCTTGTGTTGAAGGATAAGATAGGCTCTAATTTTAGGATCAAACTTTCCTCTATATTGGTTAACTATCTATTTGATATATGTAGGAGTGAGAGTGGATTCAACTTGTGCTAATGTACTCGCTCTTATTTCCTACTCTATTTGTAAAGCATACTCCCACTTTTGTGTGACTCAATTGCATAATTCCTTTGGAATCCTATTTTCAATTTCAATCAACAGCATCTTGAAAGTGTATAACATTTCAAGAATAGCATCCTCAACTTTTTCTTTATCTCCAGTACTCAGTGGTCCAAACTTTAATTTCTTCACTTCATCAACTGCAGCTGTGCTACTAAGCTTATGACACAATTAATCAACAGTGAGTTGATGTGAACCCTATTGTGTTTCCTTCCCCTTTATTGCTTCATCACTTTCTATTTCTTCATCATCTTTTGGTAGAACAAGTTTCCTTCTCAGCTTCTTCATAATCTTGGTCGACATTGTCTTGGATTGAGCAATTTTTTTCTTTGCAGATGCAAAAGGCATATTTGGAGTCTCATTAGTAGTCCTTTTTGGCTAAGGTCTAAGTGATGGTGTCTCAGACATTTTATGTTTCAACACTCTTCTTTTTGGTGGGGACTCAGCAATTATTGGTTTGTTCTCTTCTTTTTCTTCTATCTCACTTCCACTAGTTGCACTCTTCTCATCTTCTCCTAACCCTTGGGTTAACTCTAGTGGTGCATCTTTGCCAGATTCTTTAACATATTCTTCTAGATTCTTTACTATTTTCTTTCTTCTTCTCTCAGTGGTGGCAGCCAATAATCCCAAATAGATCTTGGATTTGGCCTCTTCAAATGTACCAAAGTAAGGTGCCTTGTTATTAACTTCCTCAGCTAGGAGGGATGTGATTGCAGTAGTAGCTTCATCAATATTGAGTTCATAGGGTAGTGACATCAACCATGAAACCCTAGGTAGGAATGCCTATGCATAGGTAAAGTCTATGTCTACTAGAAAACATATTTCTTTACTATATTTCTCAATCAAAGACACAGGGACTCTAGTCCTATTCCTCATCTTCTTCTTAAACTCAATGAAATAATTGTCCATTATCCCTTCAAAATCATCACCAATCTCATTTATGAAATCATTTATCTAAACAGTAATGATTTTCTTCTTATCCCATTTCACATCACCACGTGTAGGAATATACTTCTTGACATAAAAGAATATACAAATCAACAAGGAACCGAACTTACACATAGAGTTCTTCATCGTCCTGGTGGAGTTCAAGTTCTCAGCAAGTTGAGTTAGCTAGAGCTTGGCAAGATAATATGTGTGCCCTTTCTTAATTATCTTCCAAGCCTGGTCCACTGCCATACAAGGGATGTTGTCCAACCGACTGGATTGGTAAAACTTATGTGAGATAACTCTAATAGAAAAGTCAATTTTCAGATCAGTGATGGTGGAAATTGTCATTCCGCATTTGTTCTAGACTGCCTATGTGTCCACTTGAATATCTTATTTTCTTGCACATTTCATCATTCTCTTTCCGTCAATGGTAGGGTAACCAGTGACATCATGTATCATTTCCTTCGTAATCTTCACCGGTCCATCTTCCAGCCATAATTGCATGTCATGTAGTTGACCCAACATGATCTTTATCCATTCTACTTTGAAATTTTGTGGGAAATTTAGGGCATGTACTAACCCTTGGTCGGCAACAACCTCATGCTCTGGCTTCAACACTCTGTTGACACATAATTTGTCATATGCTTCCCTGATCTCATAATCACCGATTTCTCCAATTTTGCACATATATTAGGACCTAACATCATTCATCATTAACACATTTTCTAGGAGTCGCAGATAGGGCTCTGTTCAAATCTCCTTTGATCGTACTTTCGGATATTACCTTGAATATCCTTGGTTTACAAACCTCATTCCTTACAAGTTGTACATTGAAAACTTCCATTCCCTATTTCCTGACTGGTGCAGATGAAGATGATGCCATTTCAAATTGCAATTTTTTAAAATAAAAATAGTTGCTCGGTAAAGTACCTTTTTGTCAATTAACCTTGCAGATGAATTTTGCTGATGGCACGCTGAGAAGATTCAGAATCACTTTGCTTGATCTGGGTTGCAAAAATTTTGAATCACTCTAAAATCTTGAATAGCCTAGTGAAATGAAATTAATAACAACTTTCCACTTTATAGAATCCAAAAAAATAGGATTAGGGCCTCATAAATGCTCTGTACAAATTTTAGGTGAAATACAACTATCTCAGCAAACTCATGTTAAACTCGGTTAAACATAAGCTCGGTCGATGTAATCATTGCGATACAACTCGGCATAGCATTTCAGCAATAATAGGTGCTCGAAAAACATTGTTAGCTCGATCATGACATTGATGCTCAGCATCAAAATGAAATTTTCTATTTTTGCTCAGATATGTCCTAATGCATCTTAATCTATGCAGATATGGACTTTCTCTCGATTCTAAGTTAGGAACTGATGTAAAGTAAGGCTTTGAAAGAACCAGTTCTAGACATACCTTTCATGCTTAGTTGGAAGAAGTGTGATCACTTGATCCATCAGATTGGGTGACCTCAAATGTCCTTGCTTCACTTGTTGTTCCTTCTTCTTTCTTCTTCCATGACTTTTCCATCTGGTTCCTCATTTTTTCACAGATATCCTCATTCTGGTTGTTAACATTGCTCAACATAGGTGATTTGCAATCTCTCTTTAAGTGAACGACCTTATTACATTTATAACAGACCATGCTTCCATTCATCCAGCTTTTGGATTTGCCTCTAAAATGAATCTTCATGCAATTTACTCCAATATGTCCATACTTACCACAATAATGACAATTGTACCAAGTGTTGTAATCCCAATTGTAATTTTTACGCTATGCGACTAGCTTTGTTTTCTCATTAGTTGACCACCTTGGTCTAGATCAGCATTCATAAGCTTTGTGCCCATACTTCTGACAATTGAAACAACTTCCTTGAAACTTGGGTGAGGTGTATGAAATGTTATCTTTAGATCTACATTCATGTGCTTGATTGATGCAGGAGCATCCTGGGTGTAAGAGCAATCTTGCATCACCCAAAAATATTTTTATTTTTATATTCAATAAGGGCTATTTTGTGCAGAGTTGCTATTTATGGAAAGTTACTATTTTTGGTAATTTTTGTATGTGCTCAGAATGATCTGAT
Organism: Chamaecyparis obtusa; assembly: GCA_027943335.1. Lineage (NCBI taxonomy): Eukaryota > Viridiplantae > Streptophyta > Pinopsida > Cupressales > Cupressaceae > Chamaecyparis > Chamaecyparis obtusa. Next base: position 516,891 of record BSBK01006673.1, on the reverse strand, counting down.
TTCTTTCTTGGAGGTTCATTTTGGTCATATAAGTCTGCCAGTAAAGTTTCATTGCCAGATCAAGTGTATATTGGAAGATATTGAAGATTTTCGGTATTGGCAGTAGGGTACAGAAACTTTGAACTCAGTTTTGAAGGCTTTAGAGGCCCCGGATGAGGTCAAAAATTTGGGTGACGGGTGCTTGCACCAGTCAAGCCTGTAGAGCGCTTCGTGGCATTTCTGAAATGGGGTTATAATAGCCGATCGGGTCAACTGGTGATGACTTATGGTCTTCGAAAGTTGGACCACCTGAAATGGTAGAAAATAATTTTCTTCAAAATTTCTGTTCGGGTTTCAAACGTTTTCTTGAGCCGACTATGATGTAATAAAATGTAAAATAAAATAATGCTAAGTTTTGTCGGCCTTATTGGCTAAAATTCTGGAACCTTCCCAGGCGGTGGAAAATTGCCTATATAAGGAAGGTTGTATTATTGTCTTAGGCAGTTCAGAATAGTTCTGGGGTAGTAGATCTGGGTAATAGTTTGAGGCTTTGTCCTACAGAATATTGTAAGGGAATGCCCATGTGGCTTTGCATATTGTAATTCTGAAAGTTTGTAATTCCACATTTGTGGAGATAATAAGAAGCCAATTTTTTGTTCTTGCATATTGTTGTTGTTTCTCTATTTCTGTTATGTGTTTGTGGTATTAAGGGGAGCACCCTTCATCAAGTGGTATCAGAGCAGGGGTTCTTGAGTGTGTAAACAGATCACCGATTGTGAGGCAATTTGCACCAGGATCGTGGTTAGGGTTTTAGCGCGCATCACGAAAATGCCTCCACGAAGAGAACGTGTCGGAAGACCTGGTGTTGTGACACCTGAGGTTAGAGAGTTGCAGAGACAAGTGCGAGCATTGCAAGAAGAGATTCATAGAGGAATGAATCTTAATGTCAGAGATGAAAGTGAGGATGAAGCCGAAGAAGAATATCAAGAAGGAGAAGTTGAAATTGTGAACCAGGAGGAAGAAAGACTTTTTTGGGCGATTTCCAAGATTGGGAAAAGACCTAAGATTGAGGTTCCTACATTTTTTGGAAATCTTAACCCAGAGGAATTGATTGACTGGATCAATGAATGTGAGGAATATTTTGAGTATGAAGATGTTGAAGATCCTGATAGGGTCAAATTTGCGAAGGCCAGATTGGAAGGTCATGCAAAGATCTGGTGGCAAGAAATTCAATTGGAGCGAAATAGAAGAGGGAAAGATAAAATCACAAGATGGGATCAGATGGTGGATAAATTGAAGTGACAGTTCATTCCTGTTCATTATGAGCTTGACCTACTAAAGAAAATGCAGAGTTTGAAGCAAGAAGGAAGATCTGTTCAGGAGTATAGAGAGGAGTTCTATCGACTTCTCATCAGAATAGGCCATGCAGAAGCTGATAAGGAGAAAGTTGCCCGATACTTTAATGGGTTAAGGCCAAGCATCCAGGAGGAGCTGAATCTGGTTCGAATGAACAGTATTGAAGAGGCATACCAGTTTGCCCTAAAAGTAGAGGAAAAGCTGAACAAGAAGTTTGAGAGCAGACAAAATGAAAGAAGTCGCGGTGGATGATCTGGTGGACGATCATATGGTGGCCGAAATGAAGATCCGAAAAAGAAGGATGAGGCCAGTAGCAGTCAAAATCAGCGAGGAAATAATTCCAATCGCTTCCAAGATTAGAATAATAGAGATCAGAGAGGAAGAGGAAGAGGAAAAGGATCTGGAAGAGGTGGCTTCCGTGGAACATGTTTTCACTGTGGAGAAGGTCATAGGGCATTTGAATGTCCTCAGCGCCAAGGCAGAACAGACAAGAGAAATGAAGGCCAGGCCAGAGTTGCACATGTAGATGAAGATGCCAGATCATCAAATTCTGAAGATGCTGAAAGAGGAGAAACGTTGATTAATAGAAGAGTCCTGTTGAGTGGTGAGAATGAACCTGAGCAAAGGAGGATCCTGTTTCGCACCAGGTGCAAGTGTGAAGGTAAATGTTGTGATGTGATTATTGATAGTGGAAGCACTGACAATTTGGTGTCAGAAGAGATGGTGACAAAGTTGAAGCTCAAGAGATAGAAACACCCACATCCATATCAGATTGCCTAGGTACAGGATGACCACAGGGTCATGGTCAATGAACAATGCCTGGTGAAGTTCAAGATTGGCGGATACCAAGATGAGGTATTGTGTGATATCATATCTATGGATGCATGTCATATGTTGTTGGGTAGACCATGGTAGTTTGACAGATGTGCTGTACACGATGGTCGTGCGAATACCTATTCCCTGACAAAGGATGGAGTCCGGCATAAGCTAAAGCCATTGAAGGAGACTGAAGAAAAGGTATGTGGTAATGCAAGGATAACTTTTGTTGATGGAAGAAATTTCCTAGATGGTATGACGCATGAGCGTGTATGTTTTGCTTTAATTCCAAAAGTTGGTAAAGAGGAAGTAGAAGATGTTCCTGTAGAAGTTGTAGATTTGTTGAATGAGTTTCAGGATATTGTATCCGATAACATGCCTGATGGATTACCACTAGTTAGGAAGATCAGTCATCAGATGGACTTGATCCCAGGAGTGAGTTTGCCGAATAAGGCAGCACACAGAATGACACCTGCAGAAAGTGAGGAGTTGAACAGACAAGTACATGAACTGTTACAAAAGGGGTTGATTCGAGAGAGTCTGAGTCCCTGTGTTGTACCAGCGGTATTAGCACCAAAGAAAAATGGAGAGTGGAGGATGTGTATAGATTCTAGGGCAATAAACAAGATCACAATCAAGTACAGGTTTCCATTGCCACGAATGGATGATATTATGGACTGTTTGAGTGGAGCTGTGTATTTTTCAAAGATAGATCTGAAAAGTGGATATCATTAGATTCGGATCAGAGAAGGAGATGAATGGAAGACTACCTTCAAGACAAAGGAAGGACTGTATGAGTGGTTAGTCATGCCTTTTGGGCTAACCAATGCACCGAGCACTTTCATGCGGCTCATGAACAAGGTTCTGAAAGAATTTCTGAGTAAGTTTGTCATTGTTTACCTAGATGATATTTTGATCTTTAGTAAGACATTGGAGGAGCATATGATGCATATTCGTATGGTATTTGAGAAGCTGAGAGAAGAGAAATTGTTGATTAATTTGAAGAAGTGCAGTTTTGTGAAGAAAGAGTTAGTGTATTTGGGGTTTGTAGTTTCAGGAGAAGGTCTAAAAATGGACCCAGAGAAGGTACAGGCTATCCTTGAATGGTCTACTCTAAGGAGTGCTACTGAGGTAAGATCTTTTCATGGTTTGGCTAACTTTTACAGAAAGTTTATCAAAAATTTTAGCAGTATTTGTGGTCCCTTGACTGAAACAATGAGAGGGGATAGAAAATAGTTTAAGTGGACTAATGGGGTAGAAAAGAGTTTTTAATTGTTGAAACAAAAAGTTACAGAACAACCCATTTTAGCACTTCCAGATTTTAATAAGGTGTTTCAAGTAGATTGTGATGCTAGTGGTACTGCAATAGGAGCTATTATGAGCCAAGAAGGTAAACCTGTTGCTTATTTCAGTGAGAAGTTAAATGATGCCAAGAGGAAATATTCTATTTATGATCAGGAATTTTATGCTATAGTCCAGGTATTAAAGAAGTGGAGACATTATCTGCTTCCTAAAGAGTTTGTTTTTTATACTGATCATCAAGCTTTGCAATATTTGAATAGTCAAGGAAAATTGAATCAAAGACATTTGAAATGGGTTGAGTTTTTGCAGAGTTATACATTTGTTTTGAAACACAAGAGTGGAAAGTCTAATAGGGTTGCAGATGCTCTTAGCAGAAGGCAACTATTGCTGACAGAAATGCAGATTGAATTGGTTGGGTTCAAGGAACTCAAGAATTTGTATCCAGAGGATCCTGATTTTGGTGAAGCTTGGAAAGCTTGTATAGAACCTGTTACTCTAGACAGGATGAAATGGCTAGATTTCATCATCCAGGACGATATGCTATTCAAAGGGAGTCAATTGTGCATTCCATGAAGTTCTATGAGGGAGAATCTCATGAAGATAGTGAAGATAGTTGTAGCAAGATGTGAAGAAGTTTTTACAGAGTTGCAGAGTATGTCAGATGGTGAAAGGAGTGAAGTAGAGTACAGGGTTGTATCAGCCATTACCTGTACTAGAGAAGCCTTGGGAGGATATCAGCATGGACTTTGTTTTGGGTTTACCGAGGACTCAGCGGGGACATGATTCAATTTTTGTGGTGGTTGACAAATTTTCAAAGATGGCACATTTCATTCCCTGTAAGAAGACTAATGATGCTATTCATGTAGCCAAATTGTTTTTCAGAGAAGTAGTGAGACTTCATGGTTTGCCAAAGACCATAGTTTCAGATCGGGACACTAAGTTTGTTGGATATTTCTGGCGTACATTGTGGAAGAAGTTGAAGACAGATTTGAAATTTAGTTCATCACATCATCCACAGACTGATGGACAGACAGAGGTGGTGAATAGGAGTTTGGGAAATTTGCTGAGATGTTTGGTTGGAGATAAGCCAACAGGATGGGATTTGATTTTACCACAGGCAGAATTTGCATACAATAATTCCGTCAATAGGAGCACTGGTAAATCACCATTCCAAATTGTATATGGAAGTAGTCCAAAAAATGCATCTGAATTGAGAAAGATAGATAAAGGAGAAATAAGTAGTGCTGAAGCTGAAGATTTTGCAGAACACTTGAAGAATATCCATGAGAAGGTGAGGAAACATATTAAAAAGATGAATGTGTAGTATAAGGCTAAGGTAGATGAGAAAAGGAGGCATAAGGAATTTCAGGTTGGCGATGAAGTCATGGTTCATTTGCGGAAGGAGCGGTTTCTGGTTGGTACATATAACAAGTTGAAAATGAAGAAGTTTGGGCCATGTAAGATACTGAAGAAGCATGATTCAGGAAATGCATATGAGGTAGAATTGCCTAGTGAGCTGAATATTTCACCAGTGTTTAACATTTCAGATTTGACAGAGTATCATGAAGGAGGTGTTGAGGATGAGGTTGCAGTAGCACAGTGGAGTATTCCAGTAACTAGTTCAGATATCAAGGAGATTGAAGACATACTGGACAGTCGTGTTGGCAGAAGCACAAGGAACAGGACATATGAAGAGTATTTGGTCAAATGGAAAGGATGACCTATTGAAGATTCCTCATGGCTAACAAAGGAGGAGGTTAACCGTCTTGGTTTTCCTCTGCACACCTAAGTCGTGATAGGGTCACTTCTCAAATTACCCTGGGTGTCTAATGCTGGAGCATCCTGGGTGTAAGAGCAATCTTGCATCACCCAAAAATATTTCTATTTTTATATTCAATAAGGGCTATTTTGTGCAGAGCTGCTATTTATGGAAAGTTACTATTTTTGGTAATTTTCGTATGTGCTCAGAATGATTTGATTTCTTTCTTGGAGGTTCATTTTGGTCATATAAGTCTGCCAGTAAAGTTTCATTGCCAGATCAAGTGTATATTGGAAGATATTGAAGATTTTCGGTATTGGCAGTAGGGTACAGAAACTTTGAACTTAGTTTTGAAGGCTTTAGAGGCCCCGGATGAGGTCAAAAATTTGGGTGACAGGTGCTTGCGCCAGTCAAGCCTGTAGAGCGCTTCGTGGTGTTTCCGAAATAGGGTTATAATAGCCAATCGGGTCAACTGGTGATGACTTATGGTCTTCGGAAGTTGGACCACCTGAAATGGCAGAAAATAATTTTCTTCAAAATTTCTGTTCAGGTTTCAAAGCTTTTCTTGAGCCGACTATGATGTAATAAAATGTAAAATAAAATAATGCTAAGTTTGGTCGGCCTTATTGGCTAAAATTCTGGAACCTTCCCAGGCGGTGGAAAATTGCCTATATAAGGAAGGCTGTATTATTGTCTTAGGCAGTTCAGAATAGTTCTGGGGTAGTAGATCTGGGTAATAATTCAAGGCTTTGTCCTACAGAATATTGTAAGGGAATGCCCATGTGGCTTTGCATATTGTAATTCTGAAAGTTTGTAATTCCACATTTGTGGAGATAATAAGAAGCCAATTTTCTGTTCTTGCATATTGTTGTTGTTTCTCTATTTCTGTTATGTGTTTGTGGTATTAAGGGGAGCACCCTTCATCATTGATGTCCATGTTTCTTGTAGTTAAAAAAATGTCCATTAGGTTTAGAATTAGTCTTACCATGTTTGCTTCTGTATATGTTGGTTGTATGTCTTGGCTTCCCACAATGATGACATGTGGGCTTTTTGTTTTTTGATTTAGTAGTCTTTTATTCTCCATCTATTGATGACTCTCCTTCTTCAGTAGATGATTGTTCATTCGGTCCAAGTCCAAATCTATCACTAGATCTCCTAGGTGACCTTAATAGTTCTTCAAAATACTTTGTAGCTTCATTAGGTTTGTTCATCCTTTCACTGATTTCTTTCTCAGTTCTCAACTCATGTTTCAGTTGATCATTTTCATGTTTTAGTTGATTGTTCTCCAAGTCTTTCCTACCCAATTCTTGGTTGGCCAATAGTAGTTGATTTACCATATCTAGTTGATTATTAGTCAACCTTTGTATATCACTTGTTCTTTCATCTAGCCTTATTGCAATTTGTCTTTTGTCTTCTTCAACCATTGCTTTATAATCTTCAGCTTTCTTTTTCTGCTTCACTACTAAACAGAGTCTAACAGATTGAATTTCCTGTTCTCTTTTTAGAGTCCTGATTTCATCATTCAGTATGGTATTTTTCTCCATCAGTTCTTTCATGGCTTTGTCATTTTCTATAGAATTACCAGTGTCAAATAGTCCAGTGGTGTCTTCTTCCTTGTATAGTGGTTCACTTTGTTGAATAGCTATTTCTCTTCTTTTGCTCAAAGATTTCTTTAGTTCCCCTCTGGCTACTTCCAGCTATTGTAATGCTAGTTGAACTTCAATCTTTTGATTCTCTATGACTTTTCCCAGTTTGTAAACTTCCATCTTAAGATCTTTTCCTCAAGTGGTTAGACTTCCTTATGATAAATCCTTTTCTCTGATACCAATTGTTGGAAATACAAATGGGAAAGTAGTACTAAGAGGGGGGGTGAATCAGAACTTACTAAATTCTATCCTTTTAAACTGTTAGAACTTTATGCATCATGTAAACATAACTTGAACAATCTAAGTAATATATCATGTCAAGCAACATACATGAAATCACACATAACACAATAGATTTGGTAACCCAGAAACCCTTGAAAGGTAAAACTAGGGTGGGGATGACACCCACAAATCTTCACTACTACAGATAATAGAGTTTTCTTGTTAGGGCTTACAAAATTTGATCATATCATGATCTACCCTATGAAAGGTCTACTCTGTTAAAAGCTAAGAGACTTATTCAGTCTACCTTGTTAGAGGATTTGTAAACTTACAATAAAGTAAGCACTCGGTAAAGAGATTTACAAAAGTCTACTAAGACTACTCAGTTAAGAGATTTACCCTAATACACTGGCTAAAATGTCTCACTATATGATCCTTGGGTTTGCACTGATGTGCTAATTATAGATCTTCTCTTTACTATATGATTGTGATCTCTTCTATCTGATTTTTCTTGATTTTGTCCTTTCACTAGTTTGCTCGATCACTAAACTTGATCGTAATACTTCTCCTTATCATTTCCTCATACTCACATACTCACAGTATTCATCTGATCTCAATGTCTCTATTTCTCTCTCTGATTCACACACATATATCTATCCTAGATCTTTCCTTTATATAGTAACAAAATTTTTTTACCGTTACAAGATCTACAGTCTAGATATATTCCTATTGCCGCCTATACTATATAATTTTTTGATTGTCTAAAGGTTATACACAGGGATCAATGATAGAAATATGGATGTGTAGCCACCTCTATGATTACCTCAATAGACAACATACAAAATATAATTATCCTCAAAAATGGTTTACCTCGATCATTGTGCCATTTCAGACTTGTATGTCAATTCTGACTAACTTAGCAAATGTTATCCATAGCACTCGGCATCAACTATCCTCAGCATCTACTATACTCAGCATCTATTGAACTTCTCTATCACTCGGTAATCATTGATATATGTATCTCGGCAATAACTATACTCGGCATATTACAAACATATTGTGACCGTGACTTTACTCGGTAGTACTATTGCTTGGTAAGTATACAATACAAAACTCAACCTTTACAAAATGACTCAATTGCAGTGATGACTGACCATCCTTGCCTAGATATATGAGTAAGTGTAAGACACTAATTTTCAACAAAATTATAGAGATCTAGATCTAATCCTTTGGAGGATCTTGATTAAGGAGCCTAGTAGAGAAGAACACAAGCAAAGAAGAGAACTTTTTAGAATCAAGTGTAAGATTCTTGGAAAGGTATGTATAGTCACAATATATAATGTGATCTTAGAAGATGCATTATAGAAGCTAAAACTAAACAAAATACCCCATGCTTACCCCTACAAAGTGACAAGGCTAAATAAAGGGGAAAACATACTAGTTAATGAACACATGTGGGTTGAATTCACCATAGGGAAGTATCAAGACAAGATACTATGTGATGTGCTACAAATGGATGATTTCCATCTATTGCTTGGAAGACCATGTCAGTATGATAGAGAGGCATTCCACCATGGCAAGGAGAATAAGTATTCATTCAAGAAGGAAGGGGTCACTTATAAGATACATTCCATAATAGAGGAAGAGATAGTGAAGACCATGGACTAAAACACACTCCTCATGAGTGGAAAGGAATTCCTACATGGCATGAAGGAAGAAGGAGTTAGTTATGCAGTCTTGGTGAAACCAAAGGAGGAAGAGTCACCAAAACAAGTACTTATGCCTGCAGAAGTTAGTCAACTCTTAGATTAGTTTAAAGACATTATTTTTTATGGGACACCATCCACCTTACCTCATCAAAGAACTATTAGTGATGTAGGATAGGTAATGATGATCCAATTAAGGATAGTCCAAAAAGTAGCCAAACACCACAATGTAGAATAACACAACAATACAATGTTTTCAACTGAATTTTCATTAACATGCCCAGCTATAAGGCCTTCCGAGTTAGGGAAAAATAGAAAAAAAATTATTTCTTCAATCTCTCAGCTAGTCCAACTCTAAAACAAATCAACAACTGATGGAAACCATGTTGGAAACTATAATTGAAACAATTGTTGTATTGTCATTGAAGTCAAACCTTAACTAGTAAGACTATTTCTATTTAAGAAAGTACTATATCTATTTGAGTGTTACTAAGGGGATAGGCAAGGTTGGTAAAAATAGCACCTAAGGAAAGGTTGAGTTATCTTGATACTTCAATGAGTACTTGATTATGTGGTACAATGATAAGACAATGTATTATTTATCTTAGTAAGAATGAAGACTAAACTGGTAGGCTTAACTGAGCATAAGTGAAGAAATCTAGTTTAAGCTGAGTGTTGTTTGTGTCGACCGAGCTAGCGAATGTTGAGTAAAAATATTGTTGACCAAACACTAGTTAATTTCCAAGGAAGAAAGTGTTAGCTGAGGGAACAGTTTATGTGGTGACCGAGCTTTCTAGAGAAGACCAAGAAGTTGGACACAGTATTGACCGAGCCTCAATATTTTGCATTCGTTGAAGAATTGAGATTTCTAGCCAACATCATTGAATTCTTGAATTATGTAAAAAATGTTGACTTTATTTCTTGATTATATGAAAGCATTTAATGCACTGTAAAATGTTTTATTGTAAATATTTAAGAGATTCAAGATTTTTCAAAGATAAGCCTAAGAACATAATGTAGGATGAATTCAATGAATCTGGCCTAACCCTAAGATCTACAAAGGAGGTTAAGTGGAAAAAGATGTATTGACCTAACATAGGTAGTATTAAGGAAACCTAAGCGAGAGATTGAATGTATAGTGCAGATGAAAAGAAGTGAATGCTGGAAGTATTGTTATTGAGTATCTAAGTAGAAAAGGCTGAAGGAGAAGTATTGTGATCACTTGAAGGGTTCCAAGAAAATTAGTGATGGAGATGGAAAAGGTTCATAGTCAGTAAGCCAGCATATGTGTACAAAATTAGATTTGATATTTGCAAAGTGAGTTGTATGTTTCTTAGATCAATATTACTACTACTTTCTAACCATTGTAATAGTCAAAATCCTTTTAACAGAGGTTGACCTAACAGTCATAGGTATAAATCCTTTGAAAAAAGTTGCATTCTAATGGAGTGTATGTAAGTCCTATAGCAAGGTGCATTTTTAATAGAGTATTTGAAATCATTTAACCAGGTCACACCTGACAGTGTGTTTGTAACCTTTGATAGGGTTGGCTTTTCACCGAGCTCACTTCAGAAGAGTGACCATAATAGTAAGATGTTACAAAGTGGTTTTTCCCTAATTGGGTTTCCACTATAAATCCTAGTGTTGATACTTGTGTGAATGTTTTGGTTTGAACATTTATGTGTTTTACAAGTTAGATGCTATTGTATAAGTGGATTGCAATGTTATATGTTTTTGTTATGCAATCAGTAATGATCGAGTAGGTGTTGGTTGTTAGATCTGATTTGTTGAATAGTTTGAAAGATTGTTTTATACATCTGGACCTAAGAACAACTGATTCACCCCCCCTCTCTATTGTTTTAAATCATATTAAAAATTGGTATCAGATCTATTGGTGCTTACAGAGAACAAGTTTGAAGGTACTTGAAGAAAATGATCAAGATGTATAAGGAGGTACCCAAGCTAAATAAGGAAAACTTTCCTACATGGAAAAGTTTGATGAAGCTACATCTAGCTTGTATTGGTGATTCTACTAAGTATTACATTGAACATGACTATGTCAAACCTGCTGCATCTCTGACTACCGAAGAAATGAAAGCCAAACAAGAACACAACCAAGCAATGTTGGAGATTATGTATGCCATAAGTTATCCAGAATTCAAAGACAACAAAGACTGTAGTACCACAAAGAAAATGTGGGACACCCTTGCAAGCATTTATGGTGGTGATGTGAATGTGTTGAGAGAAAAAGCCGAGAGCCTAAGAGGTAAATTTGATGAAATGAGAATGCAAGAAGGTGAGAATATTGCACAATATTATGGTAGAATAAAAGAAGTTGTAAATGCTATTAGAGGAGAAAATGGAACTATTGAGAACTATGCATCCTATATATGTAATCAAAATTTCTACAATCTAGAAATCTAGATGTAACTTTCCTAATGTCCTTACCTTAGAAAGTTTGGTCGGCAAGCTTACTACTTTTGAACTTTCTAACTATGATAACTTCACTATTGTTAGTATTGAATCTACTTTTACATCTCAGATGGTTTTGAATAAGTCAAAGAAGGAAAAAGAAAGATGCATCAGTGAAAGTGAAAGTGAAATTGATAGTGACAGTGGCACATCTGATGAAGAACTTGAGGATCTAGAAGCTCTTATGGCTAGAAGACTAAAAAGGGGAAAAGGAAGGTACAAAGGTAAACTCCCTATTATATGTTTTTCATGTAACAAGGTTGGTCATATAGCTGCTAGATGTCCTAACAGGGATAATAAGGATGAAGAAAGAGACAACAAACAAAAAGAAAAAAGAGAAGATAGAGGTTACCGAAGATACAAAGACTACAGAGAGAAAGGTAAGAAATCCTGCTACATTGCTGAAGAAGAAACTGACATTGATAATGATGATTTTGAAATTGAAGTTGTCTATGTTGCAATGAAATATGAATCTGATGAGGATGAGAAAATTGCATTAATATCTTATGTGAACAAAAATGATAAATGGATTATTGATAGTGGTTATTCACATCATATGGCTGGAGATAAGAGTAAGTTTGATACCTTAAACCATTATAAAGGTAGGAATGTAAAGTTTGGAAATGATGCACCATGTCCTGTTAGAGGAAAAGGATTGATTAAGCTAACTGATAAGATCTCTGGTGAAAATGCTTATTGGGTTGAGGGTCTTAATTATAATCTGTTGAGTGTTGCACAGATTCATAGCACTAGCTACTGAGTGGAATTTCATCATAGGAAGGCCAAAATATTTGATGCCACAGGTGAACTGATTGGAAGTGGAGAATAGACAAGAGGTAATTTGTTCTATCTAGACCTATCTAAAGAAACATGTATGATTGCACAACTTGATGATATTTGGTTATGGCATAAGTGGCTATGTCATGTTAACTTTGATAATCTGGTAGAAATTAGCAAGAAAAAGAAAGTGAGAGGTCTACCTAGATTGAAGAAACTTGATAATGTAATGTGCAAAGAATGTCAGTTGGATAAGATGACTAAGTCTAGTTTCAAGAGAAAAACCTTTACTTTAGAGAATGTCTTAGATTTGGTTCATACTGACCTTTGTGGACCGATGGGTGTACAAAGTTATTGTGGTGCTAGATATTTTATCCTGTTTGTTGATGACTATACCAGAATGATGCATGTAATGTTCTTAAAAGAAAAATATGATGCTTTTAAATTTTTTAAGTGGTATGTGGCCAAGGTTGAAAAAGAGATAGGTAAAAACTTTAAGTGTTTGAGATCTGACCGAGGTGGAGAATTTACATCAAATGAGTTCAATCTATTTTGCAATGATAGAGGGATCAAAAGACATATGTCTACACCTAGAAATCCTCCACATAATGGTATAGTAGAGAGAAGGAACATATCTATCTTGGACTATGCACAGACATTAATGATTGAAAATAATGTTGCACATAAGTATTGGAAAGAAGTTGTAAGTATAGCTATTTATACTCTTAACTGAGTACAAATAAAAAAAGGTACAAATCTAACACCTTATGAATTATGGCATGGGTATGCACTGAATGTAAAATACTTTGGAATCTTTGGAAGTAAGTGCTACATATTGAAGGATAGTAGGAATGGAAAATTTGATGCTAAAAGTGATGAAGGTATATTCCTAGGCTATTCCACAAAAAGTAAAGCTTATAATTGTCTGAATTCTAACACTAATAAAATTGTGGAAAGTGTAAATGTCAAAGTTGATGAGTATGAAGAGAAAAATGAAGCCGAGAGTAATAGAGTACCAGAAGATTATAGATCTTTTGTGTATATAGAGGAAGAAGAGGCAAGTGATAGACCTGCACCTGATGCTGAGTCTCAGGTTAGAAATGTCGACCACAGGAGAATAATCCCAAGAGAGAAGAAGAACGTGCTGAGAAATAGGTAGAAGCTATCGAGTATTAGGAAGAGGGTCCCAAGCATTCAAAAGATGAATTTGATAATCTAGTTGGAGAACTTAATGAGCTGAATGAAAGAAGAGCTAAACCTATTCTAGCACAATATGTACATAGACATCACAAACTTGGATAGATTATTGGAGATAAAGATACTAGAATTCAAACAAGAAGAAAAGTAAGAGATCCAACATGTTTACTATGTGAATATGAGCCTAAGAAAACAAAGGAAGCATTAGAAAATGAAGATTGGATAGAAGTAATGAATGAAGAGATTGACCAGGTAGAGAAGAATGATACCTGGACTCTAGTGCCAAGACCAGAAGATAAGAATGTCATTGGGACAAAGTGGGTATTTCATAATAAGCTAAATGAAAATGGTCAAATCACAAGAAATAAGACTAGGCTGGTATGCAAAGGCTATGCACAAGAAGAAGGAATAGATTATGGGGAAACATTTTCCCTTATAGGAAGATTGGAAGGAGTCAAAGCTCTGCTTGCATATGCTACCTATAAAAATTTCAAGGTATACCAAATGGATGTCAAGTCTACATTTTTAAATGGTATATTGGAAGAAGTATATATTGAACAGCCAGAAGGATTTGTTGATCCAAATAGAAGACACATGGTTTGAAAACTAAATAAAGCTCTATATGGATTAAAGAAAGCTCCTAGAGCATGGTATGAGAGATTGCACAACTACCTAATACAGATTGGATTCTCAAGGACAAATGACACAAGCAATTTGTACATGAAAGATGAAGAAGGTAAAGGAATCTTGTTAGCCAAAATCTTTGTAGATGATATCATATTTGGTGGACAAGATGCCTCATGTAAGAAATTTTCAGATGAAATGCAAACTGAATTTGAAATGAGTATGTTTGGAGAGATCAAATTTTTTGTTGGTTTGAAAGTATATCAGATGGAGAAAGGAATCTTCATCACCTACTCTAAATATGTTCATGAGATACTAAAAACCTTTGGTATGGATGAATCAAGGCCAGTAAGTACTCCCATGGCTACTAGACAAAAGTTGTCTAAGAATGATGATGTTGTAGAAGTGAACTAGACTTTATATAGATCTATGATCGGAAAGCTACAGTATGGTGTACATAGCAGACCAAATATTGCATTAGTTGTTGGGATTGTTGCAAGATTCTCTACCAATCCTAAGGAAACTCACATGATGGCAGTTAAAAGAATCATGAGATACTTGAAAGGAACTGCTGACTATGGATTTTACTACAAGAAGCATGAAAAATTTGAACTAAGAGTGTATACAAATGTTGATTGGGTAGGAAATGTAGATGACAAAAAGAGTACTAGTGGTGGAGCTTTCTTTCTTGGATAGAGATTAGTTTCCTGGACAGGCAAGAAACAAAATTGCATTTCCCAATCTACTATTGAAGCTGAGTATGTGGCTGTAGCTGTCAATTATTCAAATTTGATATGGATAAAGCAATTGTTGCTAGGGATGAAAGAAGAAATCACTGAACTAGTTGTCATCTTCTATGACAACACAAGTGCTATCAACATCTCTAAAAACCTAGTGATGCATAGAAAGACCAAACACATTGCCATCAAGTATCACTACTTGAGAGAACTGGTACAAGATAAAGAGGTCCGCATGGAATATGTGAATACCAAGGAAAAAATAGCAAATATCTTCACTAAAGCTTTACCTAAAGAAGCTCATGAATACCTAAGAAGTCAATTAGGGGTCCTTCCCCTAACTAAGGCTGCCTAGTCAAGCTAGGAGCACTGCATTAAGTGTGCTACAAAGAAAATCTAACATATTGATCCAGAGAAAGGTGACACTTTAGGAGTAGCCTAGAGTTGTGAAGAGCACATCAAGTCAAAATAAGTCACAAGAAAGATGAGAGAGGGAGAATTATTCTACTGAACTGAAAGGATGATATCCACATCTACAGGATGTATGTTTTGGTTGTTGCTTTGGCATTTTTGTCAAAGAGGGAGATAATGACAGTTGAATACAGATGAATACATAGAATGAGAAGATCAAGACAGTGAGAGAAACTTAGTGGATGGCCATGCATGGCTAATAAACTATGTATTATAATGAAGCTAAGGATATTATACATTTCTCTGATGATAGATAAGTTTTGGATTGGTTGGTAATTCATGTGATATTCATATGGTGTTGCCATCAATGCCAAAGAGGGAGATTGTTGGAAACTACAATTGAAGCAATTGTTGTATTGTCATTGATGTCAAATCTTAACTGGTAAGAGTATTGCTATTTAATAAAGTACTATATCTATTTGAGTGTTTCTAAGGGGATAGGAAAGGTTGGTAACAAAAGCACCTAAGTAAAGGTTGAGTTATCTTGATACTTCAATGAGTACTTGATTATGTGGTACAATGATAAGACAATGTATTGTTTATCTTAGTAAGAATGAAGACTAAACTAGTAGGCTTAACTGAGCATAAGTGAAGAAATATAGTTTAAGTCGAGTGTTGTTTGTGTTGACCGAGCTAGTGAATGCTGAGTAAAAATAGTGTTGATCGAACACCAGTTAATTGCCAAGGAAGACAGTGTTAGCCGAGGGAACAGTTTATGTGGTGACCGAGCTTTCTAGAGAAGACTGAGAAGTTGGACATAGTATTGACTGAGTGTCAGTATTTTGCATTTGTTGAAGAATTTAGATTTCTAGTTGACATCATTGAATTCTTGAATTATGTAAAATGTGTTGAATTTATTTATTGATTGTACGAAAGCATTTAATGCACTGTAAAACATTTTATTTTAAATCTTTAAGAGATTTGAGATATTTCAAAGATAAGCTGAAAAACATAATGTAGGATGGATTCAATGAATCTGACCTTACCCTAAGATCTACAAAGGAGGTTAAGCGTCAAAAGATGTATTGACCTAACATAGGTAGTATTAAGGAAACCTAAGCGAGAGATTGAATGTAGAGTGCAGATGAAAAGAAGTGAATGCTGGAAGTATCATTATTGACTGTCTAAGCAGAAAAGGCTAAAGGAGAAGTGTTGTGATCACTTGAAGGGTTCCAAGAAGATCAGTGATGGAGATGGAAAAGGTTCACAGTCAGAAAGCCAACATATGTGTACAGAATTGGATCTGATATTTGTAAAGTGAGTTGTATGTTTCTCAGATCAATATTACTGCTACTTTCTAACCATTATAACAGTCAAAATCCTTTTAACAGAGGTTGACCTAAAAATCATAGGTATAAATCCTTTGAACAAGGTTGCATTCTAATGGAGTGTATGTAAGTCCTATATCAAGGCACACTTTTAACATAGTCATTGAAATCCTTTAACCGGGTCACACCTGACAGTGTGTTTGTAACCTTTGACAGGGTTGGCTTTTCACCAAGCTCACTTTAGAAGAGTGAACATAATAGTAACATGTTACAAAGTGGTTTTTCCCTAATTGGGTTTCCACTATAAATCTTGGTGTTGATACTTGTGTGAATGTTTTGGTTTGAACATTTCTATGTTTTACAAGTTAGATGCTATTGGATAAGTGGGCTGCAATGTTATATGTTTATGTTATGCAATCAGTAATGATCAAGTAGGTGTTGGTTATTAGATTTGATTTGTTGAAGAGTTTGAAAGATTTTTTTATACATCTAGACCTGAGAACAACTGATTCACGCCCCCTCTCTATTTTTCTAAATCATATTAACAAAACCTAAGGAAGATCTGAACTTGAGCTCACAAGCCTCTAAGAAATCTCCTTGTCTCCAAGCATGCAAACCACTAGCTCTACTATTACAACTTATCAGATAACAATTTGATCTTCAAGATCTCATAGGATCCAAATCTATCTTTCACACTTACTAACTTCCCCCAAATTTTCCTCCTAACAACTACCCAAACACTCCTTAAATACTAATCTTCAACCACAAGTCAATTGGAAGAAACAATTAACTCCTAAGCCAAGTCAGCTCCTAATACAAACAAATATTAAATGCAACAATAGTTAGCTATCAAATATCCTTACAAACATTTAATTCTCCATATCAGACTCAAGATCTACATAGGAGAATATAGCAAAATCTACCAATAATAAATGCACCAAGTCAACCAACCAAATCCCCAAGAACTCCAGTCGGTAAACTAGAACAACCAAGCACCAGAGAAACAACTGAGCACTAGTGAAACAACTGACCACACCAAGAAACACAAGCATCACCAAACAAGTACATCAACCAAGCACCATAGGCATCACTA
Source organism: Chamaecyparis obtusa (assembly GCA_027943335.1). NCBI lineage: Eukaryota > Viridiplantae > Streptophyta > Pinopsida > Cupressales > Cupressaceae > Chamaecyparis > Chamaecyparis obtusa. The sequence continues at coordinate 499,466 of BSBK01006673.1, read as the reverse complement.
AGTACAAGTTCCACCGAGCACAAGAGGTTTCACCGAGTTCCTTCAGTGACCAAGCTTCCTTCAATAATTAAGACCATCGGTTAAAGCTGCAACCAAGTAATATGGAACCAAAACAACACACCTCTATGCAGATTTGTCGAGTACCCTAGAATGCCCCTACATTAGACACCTCAGGTTTGAAAATATTTTCTCATAGACTGGAAGAACATCTTTTGAGATTCGGCACATAAACCTTGAACTGGTTCTTCAGATACAAGCTCTTTAATTCTACACCTTGCATACTCTTCCACTTTAGTTTCCTCTATCTTTTAAAATCTTTTGTTGATAACACATAGGATTTTTCTCCATATTGATCATCATTCCTCTTAGGATTTGACAACTCAACTCAACTACCAATATTCAAGCTTCTCCTACCGAGTGTTGTATCCAACAAAGGCATCAAGGAACACTTCTTGTCATCCTTCTCAATAGTAAACACATTCTTGACACAATCATACATAGCTCTAAAATCATATTGCCAAGGTCTACCACACAAAATATGATAAATATTCATCTCCACAATATCACACAACACTTGATCCCTATACTAGCCAATCTGAAAATCAACAAAGCACTATTCCCTCACTTCTAGAGCATGAACATTTTGTAACCAGCCAATCCTATAAGGATAAGGATGTCTCATTCTCTTCAAACCAAGTTTCTAAAATATGTCCTCAGCTACAAGGTTATCAATACTACCACTATCAATAATTGCATCAGAACCTTTACCTCCAAACTTGCACTGTGTTCTAAACAAATTAATCCTCTAACAAGGTTCCTCCTTTGCACCGAGCAATGTTCTTCGAACCAAAAAGTTCTCAGATTCAGGTTGATTTTGAATGTTCTCATTTACTATAGTAGTCCTTTAGTCACCAAACTTCTTCTATGTACACTCAAAATATCAGTGTCCTTCTTCACCATAATTATAACATGTACCCTTAAAGATAGCTCTACCTATCTTCTTTTTCAATTCCACAAGTTTCGGTTCATCTTCAACAGTCAGTTTATCCTTCACTAAGTGATCAATATTTTCCTTCCCTCACGGATTACTATGTTGTCTCCTCTTCAACTTATCTTCTTCCTTCAGAGAATATTGATAAGCATCTTCAAATGAATCAATCCTCAGCATACCAAGCTCATCCTAAATATTGAATCTCAAAACATTCACAAACCAAGCTACCTTTTCTTTACCAAGTTCTCTATGTCCAAACTGAATAGTCAACTTATAGAAATCCTCGATATAGTCCTCCATAGTCAAATATTTTTGCTCCAAATTTTGCAACTTCTTAAACAAGTCAAGCTCGTAGTCAACAGGTATGAACTTAGCTTTCAATTCAGTCACCATCAACCTCCATTGATTGATCTTCATTTCACCTTCATCTTCTCTATCTCTTTGTAATTCTTTCCACCAAAGAGCAGCCTGTCCTTTCAACTTATTTTGTGCCAATCATACTGTATCATCTTAAAATGGAAGCACTTCCATGTTAAGAGAATTTATCCCTTTCAGTAAATGATTTGGGGCCATGTCGAATGCCTTGAATGGATATTCAACTTGGATCTGGCTTTCTCCATGCTTTCCACTTCTTTTTTGCTTCATTCTAGGTGAAATTAGGGTTAGGATCTTAAGGATTCTCCTGAATTTCCCTGTTTCATAGATCTATTTCTAGGTAGGATTTAGAAATGGATCCTCCTATCCTTCATCATGATAATCATAGGATTTTATATCTATCACTGACATTCTATCATGTTCTGGTATCAGTTCTAGGTTTCTGGACATCTCTGGGACCTCCTGACTTGGTTCTGAATTAACTTGGGACCAGGATCAATGTCTAAGGTGGAATCTGACTAGGTCAAGGTCTTAGGTTTACCCTAACTAGGCTAGGGTCAACCTCGACATTGACCCCTTTCTCCAAATTTTCTAGATCCTTAATTTTCAAGCTTTGAGCTTTCAGGAAATTTATTTTCCCACCTTCAGGTTCACCATTTCGGGTTTTGGGATGGTAAATCCTTCAATTTCATTTAATCTAGGTATATTTTCTAAATTTGAGGACCTAATTGGGATTTAATTCTCCAAGGTGGCCCATCTAGAGGAGTGTGCCCTAGATCACTATAAAAGGAGGCCTTCCTCTCTCATTTTCATCATCAAGTTTTGTGAGAACATCCAGAATCAAGTTTTCATATCTCATAATCAAGTTTTACAATCCATCTCTCAAGCTCTCAAGCAAGAAGATCAAGCATTCAAGCATCCAATTCATCAAGGAGACCCATTAGTAGCCATTGAAGGATTCAAGCTCTATGGAGCTCTCTTATTGAAGATCCCTCCATTTCCATTCAAGCCTCTTCCTAGTTCAAGATCCATTCAAGATTGGTGTTGAAGATATAAAGATAATTGATAGGAGACATCCTGCATTTGATTCTACATTCATCTATTCTTGTGGATTCAAGGATTCGAATCCTCCACAAGGGTTTCAACTCAAGTGAGGTGAATTGTTCTGTTTACTTTGTTTATTCCAGCAATTTCAATTCAATTTGAAGGTTAATTCCTAAATTGGGGTTTGACTAAGGCAAACCCCCCAAAAAAACAACCAAAAAATCTCTTTTTCTTGTAGGTATAGGTGCGGAGTTTCGGATCTATGAGAAAATTTGGATACCCTTTTCGGAAAACTTCTGGGATCTGTGAACAGAATTCAAATCAGACTTCAAAGAAAGAATGTGGTATTTGACCTTTTATGAGGGTCAAACCTGAGCTGAGCCATCTCAGAAAAATATTTCTAGGTTTTGTAGATCTCATAGTTTCAGTTGAAGTTTGTTGGAATCAACAATTTTTGAGATCATTTGATAGGGTTTTCAGCCAATTCTTTTTTAGAGGTAAGTACCTTTATTTCTTAATTTCAATATTAGTCATCTACATTTACTTCCCATATTAATACAATTTCATGTAAGTATAAAATATTGGCTTTGGGGTCTCTTTTGTGTGCAAGCCATTACCCTAGGACCCCATACACCATTTTATCCTTTACACTTTAAGATGATATTCAATTTCTTCAAGCTCAAAGAAGTATTTTAATTCACCAATCCAATCAATCAAATCCTCGGGTCTCAAAGTACCAGAGAAAGTAGAAACTTCCATTCGGTAACTATTACTTAACCAAACTCTAGATCTATGCAACCGACCAGTTTCATCTTCACCAAATCTATCTCTCTGATCATCTCCACTAGATCGAGTAGCTTTAAAGTCTTCATCAACTTCCTCATAACCATCATCAGTACCAAGATTCCTTATCATACTAGCAATAGCTCTCATGAGCTTAGAAATCATGTCATTGTTCATCAATTCCATTTTAGATCTAAAATCAACTTTCACCTTCTCTATAATCTCTAATTCCACAGCATCATAGAGATCTTCAATCGCTCTAGGGTCCAATCTTCTTAGAGGCATCCTTCAAGATTTTAAAAAACCCAAAGCAATAAGTCACCAACCAAGGTCCTGGTATAAATAGCCTCAACTCGCAGATAATTTTACACACTCAAGATATTAAAGCTTTGATACCACATGATGTGGGATAGGTAAGGAGGATCCAACTAAGGATAGTCCAAACAAGCATCCAAACACCACAATGTGGAACAACACAACAATACAATGTTTTCAACTGAATTTTCATTAACATGTCTGGATGTAAGGCCTTCCTAGTTAGGGCCAAATACAAACAAAAGTATATATACAATCTCTTAGCTATTCCAACTCTAAAAAAAATCAGCAACTGATGGAAACCCTAAGGTAGATCTGAACTTGAGCTTGCAAGCCTCAAAGCAATCTCCCTATCTCCAAGCATGCAAGCAACTAGCTCTGCTATTATAACTTATCAGATAACAATTTGATCTTCAAGATCTTGTAGGATCCAAATCTATCCTTCACACATACTGACTTCCCCCAAATCTTCCTCATAACAACTACCTAAACAATCCCTAAATACTAATCTTCAGCCACAAGTCAGCTAGAAGAAATAATTAACTCCTAAGCTAAGTTGGCTCCTAATACAAACAAATATTAAATACAACAAAAGTCAACTCTCAAATAGGCTTAAAAACATTTATTTCTCCATGTCAGCCTCAAGATCTACATAGGAGAATACAAAAAAAGCTACCAATAATAAATGCACTAGGTCAGCCAACCAAATCCCCAAGAACTCTAGTTGGTAAACCAAAACAATCGAGCACTAGAGAAAAAACTGAGCACTAGTGAAACAACTGACCATGCCAAGAAACACTAAGGAACATAGGAATTGCCAAGAAATCATGTCGACCAAGAACCACAGGCATCACTAAGTATAAGTTCCACTAAGCACAAGAGGTTTCACTGAGTTCCTTTAGTGACTGAGCTTCCTTCAATAACCGAGAACATCAGTTAAAGCTACAACTGAGTAACACATAGCCAAAACAACACACCTCCATGCAAATTTTTCAAGTACCCTAGAATGCCCCCGCATCAATTAGCCATTAGATTGATTTTGTGATAGGAGCATCTTTGCCTAATAAGGCTTCCTACAAAATAACACTGGAGGAAAACAAGGATATTGCAAGGAAAGTCCAAGATTTATTGGATCAAGGCTTGATCAGAAAAAGTATATGCCCATGTGTTGTACCAGTTGTCCTAGCACATAGGAAAGGAGGTACATGGAGGATGTGTATTGACTCTAGGGAAATAAATAGGATAACCATTAGGTATAGGCTTCCTATCCCCAAGATAGAAGACCTAATGGATTGTCTAGGGGGTGCCAAATACTATTCTAAAATTGACCTTAAGAGTGGATACTATCAAATCAGAATGAAAGAGGGGGATGAGTGGAAATCCACCTTCAAGACCACAAAGGGACTTTATGAGGGGTGAGACATGCCATTTGGACTCACAAATGCACCTAGCACCTTCATGAGGGTTATGAATAAGGTCTTAAAAGACTACATAGGTGTGTTTGTAGTAATATACCTAGATGACATCTTAGTCTTTGGCAAGACAAAACAAGAGCATATGAAGCACCTAGAGATTATGCTAAGGAGACTAGAAGAAGATAATATTGTTAGAAATAGGGAATACTAAGAGGGGGGGTGAATTATTATTCTACAAACTTTATCTTTTGCCCAATTATGGATATAACAGATTATCTTTATACATGCATAACATAAGAAGCTAAACAACATGCATAGCAATAAAGAACTCACAACACATTATTTGTTCTCAAGGAAACCCTGGCCAAGGGAAAACCTCGGTGGGGATGGTACCCACAAAGATCCACTAATCAAAAGTATCTTTTTAAGGATGTTGACCCTATTAGGAGTCTATTACAAGCATATAGTGTATCATTCCTGATTAAGGGACTATAGGCCTTGTTAGAAGCCTCAACCCTGTTAGGAGTTGTAGTACAAAATGTGATTACCAAATGAGACCACTGCCCAAACAAGTAGTGTACAATATAAAAAAATTATAGAAATAGGTTAAGGTACATAACCTTATACTACTTGCATCAATATCTCTTCACTACTCTTTTACTATCACTATTACATATGCTTCATATACTTCGCATCATATCACTTGTCCACACTATTGTGTACTCTCTTTTTTTTAATACATTTATAATTACAATTACATTTATACCAATAGCTTTATCCAAGATTTAACATCTAGGATTTCATCCCTTTATATTGTTAAGTCATTATCTTGATAAACAAAATAATCCCTTAACTCTTTACTAGTTCTATCTTCATATTATGTCCTGTCAGCTTCACACTGTCTTTCATAAAACTATCATAACTTCTTTCGTACATGTCATATAGACTTGCAATCTGAGATGGGTGATCAATAGAAATCATAGATTCTATGTTCAAGTGTGCAAGCACTGAACTTACTCCAGTCAATGTCGCAAACAAAAACTATGTCCAAGTTCACTGTTAAAACACTGTCTCACAGTTAGACAAATTTGCAATGCGCTCTGTCATACTTTCTCTCTGACCTGTATGATCTTCATGTGGATCATATGTTTCCATAATGACAACATGTATGTAATCAACTCAGCCAAATTGCCAATAATCTCCCCCTTTGTCATTGGTGGCAACATATGAGAAAATTGGCTAAGTGTACAACTCAAAATCTCAAAAATGTTCAAAATTGTGGCCATAGTATAAAATACATACTATCCTTATAAATCCTCAAAAATTATTGTTTCTAATATAGTACTCTCCATTAGAGTAACAATCCTTATCATATAGTATCAATTTTCTTCTATATATCTCTCCCCCTTTGACAACAATGACAAAATAAGGTAGGGAGGATTACAAAATTGTATCACAAAAAGTTATACCTTAATTCATTTATTGCAAAGCTGGTAGGCTTGCAACACAATCTAAAAAATCTATCTTCATGGCTTCTATCTCCTTCTCCCATGATTTCTTAATGAAATCTACCACATTAAGTAGTGCGCTCAGTCCATAATAAGCTATTTCACATGCTTGGAGGTTTTCAAAGTTAAATTTTTGAAAAGATGTCTTAGCTGAAAGACATTCTTCCAACTACTCTTCAATAATGCTCAACTTCATAGAAGCATTCTCTCTCAAAAGAGTGTATCTTCTCAATTTACTATCTTTCTCATCTTGCACAACTCTAATTTCATCTTAAAGTTTCCTAAATTTCTTCTCAACATTACATACCTTCACATTGGGGCTAGACAGAAGGTTTGTTTCACTTAGAATTTCTTCTTCCTTCAACTTTGTCTTTTGATCTTCTTCAGTTGTCAAGGTCTCTGATTTTGTACACTGTATGTACAAATATTTGCCTATTTCCAAATGCTTCCTCAAATCCTTGATACAGATATCAAGAGTGTTGATATCATTTCTGATATTTTGACTAATGTTCTAAAGCATTCTAGCCTCATAGGCTACTTGTGCTTTCACTTTTGCAATATTAGATAGGTTTTTTAATTCATTATCAAAGGTGCTCATTACCTTCTTTGCTTTCTCCATAGGGTCTACTTCTAAAATTTGTGTAGTTACAGTACTTTGTAACTTCTTAATTAGTTCCTTTAGACACCCTTCAAGACTCTTTACTTTCTTATTCTTACCAATGATTTTGCTCAAGGATGTGATCAATTCCAATTGATCATCATCATCTACTTCTTTTCCCAAATGCTCAATCATAGATTCAATTTGAGTCTTCTTTCCAGTCTCAGGAGTAAGACTGATATCTTCTTTGGTGGGAATGGGAACTTGTTCCTCTATTGCTGGTGGTTCCACAACTGTGGTCTCTATCATATCTTCTTCTTTTGTAGCTTCCTATTCTTCAAAGGCCAAATTGTCAACAATGTTCTCCAAATTCTTGAATACATTTTCATCAGTATCCAAGGTTATTTGTGTACCTTCTACATTCATTGTTTCATCTTCAATATTAATAGTTAGAGAAGAGGGAATGTCCTCTTGTACTTTCTCACCTACTTTCTCTGCTGCAACTGATGATTCTCCAACATATTTTGCCATAACCTTGATAATAGCTTGTTCTATCTCAGAATTTACTTCTTCATACCTACCTCCCATAATCTGAATTGTTCTCCTTTTGGTTCTCAGATGAGTGCTTAGGGCTTTCATGATCTAATTGAAATGAGTTTCATCTCTTATTTCACAAAGCTTCCTCAAAATCTTTTCTCTGATAGCTGTCTCTTCCTCTAATGCTCTCTTCTTCCTATTTAGAAGTTTGTTATATAGATCATCAGGTATCTGTCCTTGAATAGTATCAAACTTCTTTCCAGTCAAAAGTATATGCTTCACAACTGCATTCTCTAGATTAAGTCTTTCGGTATAATCATAAAGATCATAATATTTATTCATTCTTGTATTTTTCACCATTCTCAATGATCTACTCATTAAGCTTTTCAACTTTTGGTTTCCAAGCTTTCTTCTTAGTAGTGACATCATCTTTTACTTCTGCAATCTTTCTTGGAACTGGTTGCACTAGACTTTTATGTCTCTTTCTTGGTCTAGTAGCACTTTCCTTAACTCTTTTGCAGGGTGTGGAGGAAGTGGATCTAGTAGACATATGTGCTTCTATGTCCTTCTCAAGTACTTCCACTTTCACCTTTACTTGTGGTTCTTCCTGTTGCACTGCAATTGATGATAAAGGAGGGATAGACAAGACTTCTTTTTGTCCACTCTCTCTGATTGTTGTTGCTGTCTGCTTTGCTATAAAAAACTCTCTCTTTGTCATTTCTGTATCTTTTAGGATTTTCTTAATGGTGCTCTCAACTCTTTTCTTAGACTGCTTCTCTTTAATTAGAATATTTATGGATTTGAAGTTCTCCTCAAAGGTTCCAAACCTATTACACTGAGTGTCCAATTTACACTTAAGTAATCTGCTAACATACTCTTCAGTCTCTACCTCAAATATCTCATAGCCAAGAGGGTCTATGAACTCTATTATAGGCTCTACTACTTCAATATAGGTAAAGTCAGTATCCACCATAAAACATATATCATCTTTATATTTTTCAACAAGAGACTTATGGATCCTTGATCTACTAGACACAATATTCTAAAATGTCTTAATAACAAGTACTGCACTCTCATTAACACTGTCAATAACATGCCTTCTATATACTAAGTTAATGCTTTCCATTTTATTTTTTCCATCATTCTAGTCATTTCCTATGGTGTAAGGAAATCTCCTCAAAAGATGAAAGAACATATATGTGATTAGGGATGAGAACCTAAACTGTGTATACTTAGTTTTCTTGATCTTCTCCAAGTTCTCAAACAATTGAATTCATAGAATTTCACACATATCAATGGGTACCCTATCAACACACATTAGATAGGCTCCATGTACCATTCTAGCTACCATGTCATCCTCTCTTGAATTTGCACAAAATTTAGTAGTTAGGATCTTGCATAAGTATCTCACATCATCTTGTTTGATCTTACTAATCACAATTCCTCTACCATTGTAGGATGAGTTTGTTTTGTTAATGACTATTTTCCTCATGTTTTTCTCATTAAGAGGAATAGCTCCAGTTTTAGATAATCCAGTGACTTCATGAATCAAGTCTGTTGTAATATCTATCACTCTATCTTCTAGCCAAAACTTTCCATTATGAATTCTGCTCAAGATAATCTTAGTGCATTCTTCATTATCAAATTCATACTGTAATCCATATTAAACATTTTCATTATGTTCCAAATATTCAAAACCTTATTTTAGTGTCATATCCTGATTGTAAATGTTTTGATATTCATCTGTGAAATCACTATCACTCACTGTCTCTATTTTGCATCCAAGATAACTTCTAACCTTTTCTAAGTGTAAAACTTCATCTGGTACGGATGATAATGCAAACCTAGGGTCTTCTTCCAAGGGTACTACTGGTTCCTTTTTCAATTTAGGTTTATTCTTATCTTTGAAATTTTTTATTAAGGAAACATCCATGATTTCTTCAAATTCCTTTACTGATTCAAAGATTTGTCAAGTAAAATACCTTAATTTCATGATTTTAGGGCTTGCGTAGATTTGGCACAAAAATTCTACTCCAAATCCTTGCAAAATGCTTACAATCACTGCTCTTTGATCTCCTTTACTCTTGAATTTTCTTTGATGATAAAATAATATTGTTCATAACCTTTTATTAATTCAATCTCACTTAGATCTAACATCGCATTCAATTCTTTTGCCGCTTCTTTCCAAAAAGTTCTCTCTGCTAACCTACAAAACTTAAAACTTCTTACAATCTCACAAAACATAATATTTTTCTTTGTACTCCTAACCATAGCATTAGAACAGCATAAAATACCTTGCATTAAATACACAAGACTTAGTTCAGCATATATCTACTTCTACACTAAATCTAAGTTCCTATTCTACTATAATTTACATAAATTAAGTACTTTGAGATAGGTCAGGTAAAGATTCATTCTTACCTTTCAATAATTCACCTTTCTAATTACCTTCAATGTTGAATATGTCTCCTTGATCTATGCTTTTGATAAAATTCACTTCATCTAAATTACTATAGCATGCTATCTGACTGTTACTAGCATCTTCATTTCTTCTTGCATGATTTCTGGGATTAGGATTAGGATGAAAAACTCTATTATTCATTCTGAAAAACCTTTTTGTATGTCCAATCTTGTTGCATAACTGACAAACAATTCCATTGTTTCCATATCTTGGTCCACGTTGATTGATTTGTGATCTATAGTTTCTAGCAATGTGTCCAACCTTGTTGCATCTATAACATACTACATTTCTTCTATTCATATCTCCAGTAGGTTTCTTATTTCCATTTTTAGTATTCCTAAACATTCTACTACCATCATTATTCTCAATAAATTTAGGTTTCCTACATTCAATAGCTTTATGTCCAAAACCATGACAATTGTAACAATAACCATTAAGAGGTTTAAATTGTTTACCTGTGCAATCTCTCTTCATATGACCAATAGTATTACAAGCAAAACATCTACCTTTGAATTTTCTTTGCATACCTTTGGGTGATTCCTCTTGCTTCGATGATTCTTCTTCTTTAGGTGTATCTTCAAATTTGTTGATCTCATCAGGCTTCTTCTCATTTATGCTTTTAGATATTTTCAAATCTGGTTCCTTGCCTTCATCATTTTCTTTAAAAGTGTTGAATCCAAGACCAGTCTTATCATAGAATGGTTTTTGATAAGATATTTGTTCACCAATATTCTCACTAGTTGAATATAGCCTTTCAACTTGTTGTTTGGATTTAGTTAGTTCACCTTTCACAATCTTATTGTATTTCTCAAGTTCATCATACTGCAAATTGACTTTCTCAAGTTCAGATGTTACTTTACAAAGTTTAGATTTTAGTCCTTCATTTTCAGTCTTTAGACTTTCATTCTCAGATTTTAGATTTGCTTCATTCTTGCCATTTCCATCTTTAAAACTAAGCTTTAGATTTGATATCTCCAGTTCATGTTTACGGATCTCATTTTCTTTTTCTAAATTGTCATCACAATCTTCAATAAAACTTCGTATTCCTTTTCAGATCTCAGATCTTCCAATTTGTTTTTTAGTTTCTCAATGAGGTTCTTTGCATCATCATACTTTCTTTTCAAAGTATCTTTTTCAATAGTAAGAAAGTCAATTTTTTCAAGAGCTTCTTCAAGATTCTTCTATAGTTGATCCATATCCATAGAGATCTTACTCAAGCTGCTAGGCTTTCCTTGAATGATTCTTTTATGAGAAACTAAGATCTGATACCAATCATTAGAAATATGGAATACTAAGAGGGGGGGGTGAATCAGTATTCTACAAACTTTATCTTTTGCCCAATTATGGATATAATAGATTATCTTTATACATGCATAACATAAGAAGCTAAACAACATGCATAACAATAAAGAACTCATAACACATTATTTGTTCTCAAGGAAACCTTGGCCAAGGGAAAACCCTGGTGGGGATGGTACCCACAAAGATCCACTAATCAAAAGTATCCTATTAAGGATGTTGACCCTGTTAGGAGTCTATTACAATCATATAGTGTATCAATCCTGATTAAGGGACTATAGGTCTTGTTAGAAGCCTAAACCCTGTTAGGAGTTTTAGTACAAAAATGTGATTACTAGATGAGCCCACTACCCAGACAAGTAATGTACAATATACACTGATTATAGAAATAGGTTGAGGTACATAACCTTATACTACTTGCATCAATATCTCTTCGCTGCTCTTTTACTATCGCTATTACATATGCTTCATATACTTCGCATCATATCACTTGTCCACACTACTGTGTACTTTCTTTTTTTTAATACAATTACAATTACAATTACATTTATACCTATAGCTTTATCCAAGAGTTAACATCTAGGATTTCATCCCTTTATATTGTTAAGTCATTATTTTGATAAACAAAATAATCCCTTAACACTTTATTAGTTTTGTCTTCATATTCTGTCCTATCGGCTTCACACTGTCTTCAATAAAACTATCATAACTTCTTTCGTACATGCTATACAGTCTTGCGCTCTAACATGGGTGATCAATAGACATCATAGATTCTATGTCCAAGTGCACAAGCATTGAACTTACTCTAGTCAATGTCGCAAACAAAAGTTGTGTCCAAGTTCACTGGTAAAACACTGTCTCACACTTAAATTTGCAATGCGCTCTATCATACTTTCTCTCTAACCTATGTGATCTTCATGTGGATCATATGTTTCCATAATGACAACATCTATGTAATCAACTCAGCCAAATTGCCAAAAAGGCTAACTATTAATCTTGAGAAGAGTAAGTTCATGAAACAAGAACTTGTCTATTTAGGCTTTGTAGTCTCACAAGCTAATCTCAAAATGGACAAAAGAAAAGTGGAATCAATCCTAAGTTAGCCTACTCCTAGGATAGGGACTGAAGTGAGAAGTTTACATGGGTTAGCATAGTTTTATAGGAAATATGTGAGGAGATCCATTGAGATTTGTGCACCCATCTTAGACACTATAAAAGGTGGAATCAAAACCAAGTTTATATGAACCAAGGAAACCAATGAATAATTTGAGAGGTTGAAGAAGGCGATAGAAACACAATCCATCCTTGTGCTTCCTAATTTTGATAGATTATTTGTTGTGGAGTGTGATGCCAGAAATATAGTTGTGGGAGAAGTCCTAAGCCATGAAGCAAGACTAGTATCCTTCTGTAGTGAGAGATTAAATGAAGAAAAGTCAAGATATTCATCCTATGACTTAGAGATTTATGCATTCATCCATGCTCACAAGAAGTGGACACACTATTTATTGCCTAGGGAATTTTTTGTATACAAAGACAACCAAGCTTTAAGCTCTATTAACACACAAGAAAAGATTAGTTTGAGACACATCAAGTGGATGGAATTTTTGTAGTCATGTACATTCACAATTAAACACAAGAAGGGGATGAACAATAAAGTGGTAGATGCACTTAGTAGGAGATTTCTCACAGTTTAAGAAATCCAATTACAGAGCATAGGAGTTGAAGGATTCAAGTATTTACATGCAGGGGATGCATATTTCTTAGAAGTTTACAAGGTATGTGTTAATTTTGGTAATCATTTTCATAGTGAGTTTTCTAAGTATACCTTGCAGAATGGTTTATTATTTAAAGTAAAAAATTGTGTGGTCCAAGAGGATCCATGAGGGAAAACCTCATCCAAGAGAAACATAATGGAAGCCTAAGTGGTCACTTTGGGATAAATAATAGCCTAGACCTTGTGGAGAGATTCTACTATTGGCCTAAAATGAAAAAGGATGTAAGGAAGCATGTTGAAGAGTGTGGGATATGTCAAAAATCCAAAGGTACATCTTCAAATGTAGGACTCTATTAGCCATTACCCACACCTAATAGAATTCGAGAGTGCATAAACATGGACTTTATAGTAGGCTTACCTAGAAAAAAGACTGGTTTGGATAGTGTGTATGATGAAGTGGATAGATTTAGCAAGATTAGCCACTTTATTCCTTGTAAAAAAACCATGATGCCAGTTACATTGCTCATATTTTCTTTAGGGAAGTAGTAAGGATCCATGGCCTACCAATCAGCATAATTTCAGATAGGGATATAAAATTTATGTGGAACTTTTGGAAGACACTATGGAGGAGATTGGAAACCAACTTAGCACATATCTCTACATATCATCCTCAAAAGAATGGCCAAATAGAAGTCATTAATAGGGTTCTTCAAAATTTGTTAAGGTGTTTAACTGAGGATTATGGGTAAGGATGGGATCAAGTCATCCATCAAGCTAAATTTTCCTATAATGATAGTAGAAATAGAACCACGTACATGAGTCCATTTGAAATTGTATATGTACCTCATCTAAGAGGTATTTGTGAGCTTAGGGAGTTGAAGAACCATGAAGAGATTAGTGGGCATGCAGATGACTTTTATCAATCCATGAGGGAGGTCCATGAGTAGGTGAAGAAGACTAATGGAAGCCAACCAAAAGCTTAAGGCTAGAGTAGATGAAAGAATGAGAGATTTTTAGTTTGAAGTGGGAGATTTTGTGGTGGTGTACCTTAACAAGGATAGACTATAGAAGGGAATTCCAAGAAAGCTTCAGAAGAAGAGAATTGGTCCATGCAAGGTGTTAGCAAAGTATAGATTTAATGCCTACAAAATAGACCTACTGAAGGTGATGTCCCTTTCCCCTATCTTCAATGTAGAGGAATTGATAAAGTAAAAAGGCCCAGATATAAAGGAGAAGAAGTACAGTACAAACATGTATAAGGATGTGGATGAAATCAGTGTACTTGTCCAAATTAAGCCTCAAGTTGAGAGGATTCTAGATTCCAGAGTGAAGAAGAAGACTCACCACAAGATTTACATGGAATGCCTAGTCAAATGGATGCATACAATTGAATCAAAGGCTACTTGGATAGTAGAGGGTGAATTCAAGAAGGATGGTATTAGTCTAGAGTTTATCACACCTCAGGTACCCTAACTTTCTTGTTGTAGGGGGAGAATAGTGCAGGAGCACCTAAGGGTCCTAATGAAGATCCTTTGAAATTTTGGCTTGTAGATGGTTCTAGCCAACCATAAATGAATAAGGACTTAGATAAAGTCCCAAAATGTGTGTGAGAGTCTTGTAAATAGGAGTGTCTAGTTGTTTAATTTTCCACCTAGGCTTGGTAGTCTTAAATCAATTAACTTTCAACATGAACCTAGAAGGGTCAACTAGTAAAATGTATGGACCAGGACTACAAAATGAGTAAAAAGATATAAAATGATAACCAATTATGATTTTGGATCCATTATTTTGATCTATGATGGATTTAGAGAAGATAAGAGCAATGGAGTAACACAAATGCAAAAGATGTAAAAGTTGCTCATGACAACTTTACAATTTTGTAAAGTTGTCATGAGAACTTTCCTAAAATCTTGCAAATGGACTTAATTAGGTCTAAAGCTAGACCTTTGGGTCTAAACATGTGAGTAAGGAATATTTAAGACCATCCAAACCCTAATTCAAGGGTTGGTGGTCAGATTGTATGAACTGACTTGGTAGAGGCAATGATAGTGTAGCACAAAGACATTTATTTAGCCATCATCCACACCTAATGGACTGAATGGAATATTGTTATGAATTGAGAATGTAGTGTGTTATTCATGGAAACCTTGTGTGGACTTTTTTTTATAAGTTTAACATTTCTTTAGCTTCTTGTAAATTCTTTTGTTTTCTCTAGTTCATTGTCCTAAACAAAGGCAATCATGTAAATATGGCTTCTTCTTGAGTTCCAGCAATGGAATCCGTATGGCCACATGGAATCAAGAAGGGACCTCTTTAAATAGTGTGAATATGGTTTTTGGGTTCATTTTATGTAGGGGGTCTATTTTTACAAGTAGGCCCTAGGTGAGTACAGTGGTATCCGACTAGGAGTTTGCAGAGTTGTAGAGGAAAGAAGACTTTCTAAATGGGTTGTCTTGTGCCAATCTCAACATGGAGAGTGTAGAGGCATGAGAAATGGTTATGAGGATGAGAGGATAAGTGCATGGGGGTTCATTTCTTCACATTGGGAGCCAATAGAGGATAGACTAGTATACATGCTTGAAAAAACCCTTAAAAATATGGGTTTATTGAAAGTCCAGTGTACAGATACGTGGAGGAACAATGACCTAGGAAATATTAAAGCCTAGGATGATCTTATTAGGAATTGAGAGTTATTTTGGAAGCTTGTTGAATAAAATTTAGAGAAATTTCAAGTTTACAAGGTCTAGGAGGCCTAATTCGGCAAAAAGGCTACAAGGCCTAAAATATAGTAAACCTAGGACCCGATTGAAAAAATCTTGAAGGATCAGTGAAAAGGATACAAAAGCTTATTAGGGAATGCTTGAGAAGAAGGTGTTGGTTACCAAAATGGACTTTATGCTCTAACAAGAAACCAATACATCTATAGATTTTGATGATTGGTTAGATCCAAATATTTAGCTCTAGAGATGATTGGACCAACTGTAGGGACAAGACTGGCCTCTGCACTTATGGCTCTACAAAACCAAGGAGGGTGCTTCTAATCTAGTAAAACAATACTTATCTCACTAATCACTAACTTGATTTAAATGTAACAGATGAATGATAAGAGAAACTTAAATGATGAGCATTCATTCATAGATTTTTCATTATCACTAGGTGGTAATTTATTCTGCAAATCACTAAACTTCAAAGAATTTTGACAATTTTATGCTTTAAGATGGAAATACCAGTAGAATCCTTTTAAACACTTATCTCTATGAGAAGAACTTCACTGCTAGCCAGTGTCTTATCCATTGGGCTACACCTCCATTGCAAGACTGTTATACATGAACAAATATACTGAACTTGAAATATTTATTCCCCTTTGAAAATACTAATCACCCTGTGGTGGATTTTATTAAAGGTCCCTAGATTCACACTACTTACTGATGCATCCTTAAGAAAAACTTTAAAGAATTTATGTCACATTCAAAGCTTATTTAATTTGATCCTAGATCAAAGATGAGAAATATAAACATACACAGAGAGATCATCTATGCAATGAATTGGAACAATTCATAACTCAAACAGAAATACTCAAGGAGAGATATAAATCTAGATTTTATTCAAATGCTATATTATATCATGATCACAAAATGCTATACAGTATAACCTTCTGAAAATAACTTGAACCAGAAAATATTGTGCTTCTATAGAAATAATGTCTAAAAATGGTCTATGATAGCCCAAACTCAAGAAACTTATCAGTAAAATTGATCGAGTTCTCGGTCCTTTTACACTGATCCTAGTAATCCTTTTATAGAATAAGGATTCCAAACAAGATTTGGATCCTCTTAGAAAAGATAAGAAAGAAGTCCTCAGATAAGACAAAAAATGCAAATAAAAACTTCCTTGTTACAAAACTTCAAGATGGATCGTAAAGATGAGCGCCAAAATTTGGCAACAGCATCCAAGGTTAGTTCAAAATTTGCCAGGTGTTACATCCATGCTTGCTTCTTTAGGGAGTTGGGGTAACACCATTTGTTGCCTCCTCAGAGGATTTTTTTGCTTCTTTAATATCCTCTGAAAGGGACGCTACTTCCCAGGCTCAAAAGGTATCCTCAGAAGGCCAATTAAAAGCCAAAATTTCATCCCTCTTGGGTAGAATCCTATTCTAGCTAATAACCAATTGATGAGTTTTAGTTATCACCTTAGTAAAATCCACCCTAGCATCTTGCAACATTTCAATTATTTGTACAAAAGGAAAAGTGTCTTCAGTGCTCATAACAACATCAATCTTGACTAACACTCCATGTTCAATTTATTCCAACCATTTTTCCCTCTCTTTTATGGTTCCATCTGCTCTAACAAGACCCGGGAATATCTGAAAATCATTATGCAAGTATCTTACTCTCAAAAGAGCTGCCTTTCTCTTTACTTCTTCCATAGATACTTCAAAATCAAGGAGAGATTTGACAATTTTATAAATAATTGCCAATTGGGGGCACACAGAACTATGATCTTTAATTGATTTAAGAAATGTCTTCAAAACATTTTGCCTAGGCTCCTAGTCATTCAAAATTTTTCCTACAGTGTCTTCTTCTTTTTTAAAAGAAAGAAAAATGTCTGATAACTACCTTGGATATTTATAAACTTCTTTAGGCTTTACATTCCTAACAAAATGCTGAATGACATCCTTTATTTTCTTTTCAGATTTCTATTGTTCTCTCTATTGTATATCTTCACTGCTTAAGGAAGGGGGAATAGGAGACATGGGAAACTCAATAATGGGGCTCGATGAGGAAGGACCAGTAGTAGAAGAAGGAATTTGCAACTGTTGTGGAGCTTGGATTGAGCTTTCCTCTCGCAACCTCTTCTTCAAATCTACAATTATTTTATCTTTCTCAAACAATCCTTGTTTCAAATCTCCATATGCCCTCAACATTTCTTCAAATTTTCTTGTGAGTTCCTCCTCTCTTTTACTTCCCTTTCTACCACCTTTTCTGCAAGGTGAGCTATGGCTACCACCATACTTGATGCTTCTATTGCTGATGTATCCAAAACCCTCTTGATTATGAGACCACCAGAGAGACTATCCTTAATTATTTGCTTTCCTTTGTTTTTCTTATCTCTCTTTAATGACCATATTACCAAAGCTTGATGGTCATTACTAAAAGCAACTCCTTTGATAGCCTATTCTACCTCTTCCTTGGTCTTGTACACAGGTGTAGTTTGTTTTCTAACTGCATCAAGGACTATTGCATCAGCTATGTCCCATTCAGGGAGGACAAGTACTCCTGCATTCTTTACCAATTCTCTCCCCTGTTCTAGAGTAATACCTTCAAATCTATTTGTCATCTCTTTCCTAATCTCATCTTCAATAGTTTTAAGATCCTTGTCAAGATTCTCCTCGTGCTTCTTCTCACAAGCTTCCTCAAATTTACTCATGTTTATTTTCCATAAAAAATGTAAAAAGGCCCAGGTCTTTACAAATGAATCATCAGTAAGAAATTCTTAGCATGCCTATTTGACTATAGGGTCTAATTCTATCACTGTAATTTGTCCTGTTGTTAAGCCTAACTCAGGCTCCTTTGGTTGCTTTGGAATTCCTTCATTTATCTCATCTTGAGTCATGAATATTTGACGCTGAGATCCCATCTATTGAACCTTCTCTATGATCTCCTGATCATCTCTAATATTCAAGGGTGACTGTGAAGGAGAGTATTCTTCCTCTGAATCATGAGGCCTCTCTTCTATCCTTTGTTTCTTGGTGGGAAGTGAAAAATCAAGGATGTCTTCACCTGGCTGGTCCTGTGGTATATCTATCATTTCTTCAACCTCCTTTTGCCTCTCCACCTGCTTTGATGTAGAAGGGAGATCTTCTCTTTTCCTTTGCTACTTCTTGAAATTAGATTTAGGAATTATTACACCATAACCAGTCTTCTCTCGCAACATATATTTTCCAGGAGGCAACACGTTTGCAAATACACCTTTGCCCAATAATGATTTAGCCTTCTCAGGGTTGTCCTCCATGGCCTTTTTCTTCTTCTCCTCTAGAGTCTTGAAAATTTCTTGAAAATAGTTTGTGAGAGTATCTATCCTTTTTCCCATAGGATTTATGCTGCCTATAGGATCATATTTAGGGTCAAATTGTCAAACAAAATCCCATGTTTTCTTGTACAATAACCAATTTTCCTTTCTGACGACTTGGTCTTGCAACCATGGGGTATTTCTAATAATATCTTTAGGAAAATTAAAAATGTGGTTTATTGGTGAGCATCTGACCCTCTTTCTGAACATTTCATTGTAGAAACCCTCTAGGTCTATTGTCCGGGCAATTGTGGTTGTCAAATGATATGGATCCAAGATTTTATGCATATGAAGCCACCCACCCTTTGTGATTATAAACTGGTGAGAAATGGTAATATTTGGGAACAAAGTTCCTCTACCTTTAGCAATACTATTATTCTCAATATCACCTAATTGTCTGAAGAATTCTATAATGCCAATCTTGATGGGAACCTAGAAAGGCAAAATAAAAGCAGTCCCCCTAAAACCATATACTCTAATAATAGTTGAATAAGGATAAAAAATAAAATCACCCCAATTGTGCACTATGTTGAGGTCCTTTGCAAATTGTAGTGGTCTAACAACTTTGGCCAAGGTGACTAGGACCCTAGGGCTTTCATGAACAAAGAATAGTCTCAATCTTCCTACAAAACATTTTTCAAACCACATATAACTACTATCCTTTCTGTCCCATGTCATATTTGAATTCCACAGCTAAACAAGCATGTCCTCTCCACCTCTTTGTTTGGATAATTCCATTTCTTTTGCAAAATAATCAGCACCTTTGAACAAAAATATGTACATCATAAAGGAGTACCAAAAAAAGGGTTTATCAACTTTATTCTTTTGAATCCCCATTAATCCATCATGGATTAAGTCAACAATGAAGGGGGCATAACCAAAAGTAATTGATAGATGCGGATGTAAGATCTGGATCACCATATACATTAGGTGCTCTAGCATTTTCTCATTTGCATCTTCCCCAAAAACCTAACATAATGACCAATAGGCACCTCTTACCATTACATCAAAATACTCTTTTTTGAATGGCTCCTGAGCACCTAGTCCTATAACAATCATCTTTCCAATTTTAGTGAAGAAATCTTTTATAGGACCAATTCTAAGGAGATGTCTCTGTGCATCATACACCTCTCTTAATTCTTTAAAATCAATCGGTTCTAGGTTAGGAGAGGGGTCACTTAGTTTAAAAACTGTTCTGATTTCCTCAGCAAAGACTATCAATAGCTTTGCCCCTCTAACACCCCTAATCTCTTTAGTAATAGGGTCATAGTTTTTTGCAACTTCAATCATTAGGTCTACATCTAAAATGACATCGGGTACCACAAGCTTTCCTATATCATTTTCCCAGACATTATAGGCAGGAACAGGGGTATTTCTCTGGCTAAAACCTATTGTAAGAAATGTTAGCCCAGTGAAGTCAGAAGTGCCACTTGCATTGAGAAAACCAATCTTAGCATCTCTGATATAATTTCCTGTATCATACAACCCATCCACAACTTTTACTCTAGGTTCCTTTGGTGTTAGTTGTTTGACCTCTGCCAAATTTACTGTTGAACTAGGAAAAATTTGCAATAAATCCTCATGCAGACCCCTCTTAAGATAATTAGTTTCATCAAAAAGCTCTTTCCTAGGCGGCATTTCTAGGGCTTGCAATTTATGTATATTGAGTGCACAAGAACACAGTAGCAAAGCAATACTTCTTAATAGAACAAGCAAGTGGAAGAAGAACCAACCTTTTCTTCAAAATCCCTCTAAAAATAGCAATCAATTTTTGAAATTATGCTCGCCAAGCACTCTGCAAAATTTTATCTCCTTGTGGCTTTTCGAGGAAGCAATAGATTTTGATATACTCATAATCAATCCATAATTATTTTAGTAATTTACTTCACATGATGTCACCATTAATTTTTCAAGAAACAAACTGTCACTTGTCTGAACCTTTCACCCACTTCTTGCTCAATTTAAATTTCAACCGTTGATTTTTACTTGGCAAATAATCCAATGGTTTGTCACATGATCGCATGGCTCAAAAGAAGCTCATGTGACCATATGAAAAGCCATCATGTCAATTCCTTCATTGGAAGAAAATCCCTTATATCCTTTTATTGTTAAAACAAACGTTAGTCACATGATCACATGGCTTGAAAAAGGCTCATGCAACCATGCAACAAACCGTTAAACATTCACCCATAGTCATCTATTTCTTAAGCCGTTGGTCCCACTTTACCTTTGGTGTTAAAGACAAGCCATGCTTGCAACAGTTGGCAAGTTGTCATGCATTTTCCTTCTTTTTGAGCACTGGTATTTGCTAACATCCTCCACGTCAGCAAGTCCTATCGACCAATCAAGAAAAACCTTATGCAAAAAACTGACATTGGTCCCACTATTTTTAACCAATGAGAAACTGCCAGTTGTGTACACCTGTCCATGGTCCCACCCAAGAATTACATTGAGCTTGATGCAAGATCGACGGTTAGTCACATGATCGCATAGGTCTCTAAGATTCTATGTGATCATATGACAACCATCGGATCTTCTTTATTACTTTCACCTTTAAAGATTCATTTGACGCTGGTCCCACTTTCCTTTACAAATAAAAGGCTGCCACTTGTGAAATATTTGTCAACGGTCCCACTTTGTTTCTGCATTAAGCTTCTCTGTAAGATCGATGGTTAGTCACATGATCACATAGGTCTATAAGATTCTATGCGACTATACGACCATCATTAGATCTTCTTTAAAGATACCAAGCTGAATGAAAGCTGAAACATTAGAATATAAAGTATTTAGGACTTAGGATATATCATAGCCACCAGGCTTAGTAAAAAATAAAACCGCTAGTCACTAAGACTTTAGGAAAACTTTACACATGTGCACTTTTGAGATTTTAAGTGACAAAAAGTTTAATGCTCAAATAGATTTAAAATAGAGAGACCTAGGGCTTCCTTGAAAATGGCATACATTCAGGGTTTTTCTTAGGTTTAACTCTTAATTAGGGCTCACTAGATACTGAGGAAGAAAAAATAATTTTGTAGGATCTTTTATGGGTTTTTTGTGGCAAAATTATCACAATTTCATGAACAACTAGACACACTTCAAATTTATAAAATTTTCACAAGACTCATGTATTGAAAATTTGAAGTGCCAATAGGGGTTGTATCTGGGGATGTATGCCTCTTGTAGGCATAACAAGAATTTAGAATCTCTGGGATAAGCAAACCATTTACTGAAACAAAACAACTAACCTACTCACACAATTGGAAAACAAACACACAACTGGGAAAGGGAAACTAACTACTATTCATGGATAATGAGAGTACCTTAAGAAAAGTACAATTTGAGGAATTTTCCATGAACTGGCAATTCCATTTCATTTCCAATCAAGTCCTTTAGAATGTATGAATCAGATCCCCATGTTTGACTGATCAAATATGGTCCCAACCAAATAGGGTCAAATTTGTTGTGTTTACCCTTGTCTTCAAGCCTGGCATTCCACATTAGGACCAAATCATTATCTTGAAAACTTCTAACTATTGTTTTTCTACCATACAAATTCTTATACTTGAGCTGAGATCTCAAAATTGTATCATGTGCTTCCCTCCTTGATTCATCTAGTTGTATCAGGTCTTGTAATCTGATCTTCATTTCATCATCTTGATCATCATCATACAACTGGATGAACTTGTACATTTGCAACAAATTATTTTGTGGTAACCTGGCATGGATACCATATACTAAATCAAAAGTATCACATCCTATATCCTTCTTGATTGTCACTCTATCAGCCCATAGAGCTAGTTGTAGCTTTGAATCCCATGCCTTCTTGTTTGCATCTAAGACTCTCTTCAAAAAATTTATCAAGCTTTTGTTACTTGATTTAGCCTGACCATTTCCTTGAGGATGGTAGGGAGAAGAGTATGAAATATTTATACCATATTGCAAACAAAAGCTAACAAATTCTTTAGATCTAAAACACAAAGCATTGTCAACAACTAAAACTTTAGGGCATCCAAACCTTATCAGAAAATTTTGCATCAAGAAATCAATAACCACTTTACTAGTTTCTTTTTTAGTGGGAATAGCTTCCACCCACTTTGTAAAGTAGTCAGTTGCAACCAATATATAGGAATGTCCTCCATTGGATTTGTTTGGGATCTCTCCTATGAAATCCATACCCCATTTTTGAAAAGGGGTTTCCACAGTCATAGGACTTAGAGGCAAATTTCCATTGAATTTCAATTTTCCTAAAAATCTCTGACTAGCATCACATTTTTTGACAAAAGAATGTGCATCCTTGAAAATACTAGGCCACCAAAAACTAGACCTCAGTATCTTATATGCAGTGGTTTTAGCCATGTAATGGCCACCACACACACCTTCATGCATTGCTTGCAACAAATCATTAGCCTTCTGAGGGTCAACACATTTCAGCAAAACACCCTCATTACTCCTCGACCACAATTCTCCTTTAATGATCACATATTTTAGAGCATGTAATTTGATAGTCCTCCTTTTGTGGTCTTCCATATCAGAAGGAAGTAAAAGCTTTTGCAAGTATCCAATGACATCCTTGTACCATTCACAGCAATCTAAATCACAAATGTATGGCCCTTTGTTCTTCTTCAAGAGTGTTGATGTGATTAGCGTCCAAATTGCTTTGGGCCATAAGTTTTGCTAACCCTAATCCTCTTACTAGTTTGGTGATTTGGATATCAACATTAAACTCTTGGATTCTATTTATCCACCTGCACCTTCTCCTTGAAACTTCTTGTTGAACCAAGATGTCTTTTACAGTAGCACTAGGCACATATGCAACTACAGTTGCTCCTACCAAGTAACATCTAAAATTTTTGATAGCTTTGACCAATGTATAGGCCTTTTTCTCATTTATATCATACTTTAACTCAGCTTCCTACAATGATTTACTAAAAAAGGAAATGGGTTGTTCAAAACCCTCTGAGTTCTTCTGTAACAATACTGTAGCTATAGTATGATAAGAAGCAAATGAAAAGATTTGGATAGGCTTACTGAAATCTGGTGATCTTAATAAAGGGGCACTTTTAATAGCCATCTTGATATCAGAAAAATATTGCTTGGCCTCATTACTCCATTCCACCTTTGCATTCTTCTTTAGCATTTTAGAGATGGGAACACTGATTTCAGCAAAGTTTGTAACAAACCTTCTGACAAAATTTATCTATCCAAAGAAAGATTGGATACCTTTTACATTTTTTGGCAATGGTACCTTGTCGATTGCTACTACTCTCTCAGGGTCAATCTTGACTCCATCCTTAGATACAATATGTCCCAAAAGCTTACCTTTTGTCACTCCAAAGGAACACTTCCTTGGGTTAAGGGAGACCCCATATTCTAGAGCTCTTACAAAGATTTTTTCCAAGTGACCATAATGCTGGTCCTTCTTTTTTGAATAAGCTATCAAATCATCCTGATAAATAACAAGAAATTTGTTTATGAAATCTGCAAAGGCTACATCCATGGCTCTTTGAAAGGTAGCCCCAACATTAGTTAAACCAAAAGGCATTCTAACATATACATAAGTACCACATGGAGTAGTGAATGCAATTTTGAACTATTCTGATTCTTTGACAACTACTTGATTATAACCTAAAAAACCATCCATCATGGACATTAATTCAGATCTAGTAACCCTTTGTAATATGGCTTCCATGTTTGGTAAACCATAATTGTCTTTCAAAGAATTTATGTTCAGATTTCTAAAGCCTACACACAACTTGATGTCTCCATTTTTTTTTCTTATAGGGACAAGATTAGAAACCCATGTTGAATGCCTAATAGGTTGAATGATGCCTACATCATTCATCTTTTTTAACTCCTCTTGCATTTTTGGTGCCAAAGTAGGATTGACAGGTCTCAACTTTTGTCTAAAAGGTTTAGTATTTTCCTTCAAAGGAATTTCATGTTGGAACAAGTCTTCTCTATATGCCTTTAAATCATCATAAGACCAAGCAAAGACATGTCTATACTTTCTAAGAAAACCTATTAGAGAATTTTTTATTTCAGGAGTCAAGCTTCCCCTAATATATGCATTTTTTGGGGCTTCCTTTGTTCCTAAATTTATCTCCTCTACACCCTCAGGCTTGCTTAAAATTTTTGCCTGGGAAGAGCTATCATGGATATCAAATGCTCTTTCCAACACTACCAAACCCTTTGGGACTTTATTTGTTTTCAACTGCAAGATTTCCTTGCCAAGGAGAGAGTTCTTATTATTCGATGTTTCTACATACTCACCAAAATTTATCTCTTTATCTCCAAAACTTGCATCATAATGCAGAAATCTTAAAATATCTAGATCATCATAAAAAACCTACCAATTTTCATAATTATCTGGTATGGATGGCCTAGTTTCAATCTCAATCATAGATATCCTTGCAAAATTAATATCCTCTAGTCTTAATGCAATGTTAGCCAATAAATCATCCATTCTATTATGGCCTCTGTTAGAAAGTAAAAATCCCCAAGATAACTGAGAGGGGGGGTGAATCATTTATCTGATAATTTAACCATTCAACTTCTTTAAAAAATATAATCAATGTAGTAATCAACCATAAAAAGATAATCATACACAATTTCACAATAACGCAAGATATGTTGACTAGCGAACCTCTTGAAAAGAGTAAACCCCGGTGGGAATGATACCCACAAAATGATGCACTAAAATGAAAGTTCCTTGTTAGAGGATGGACCCTGTTGGGAGTCTTATGAAATACATTCAGTACATATAAATCCCTGTTAGGAGATTTTGAATCCCTGTTAAAAGATTCTAACCGCACTCTCTACTACACAAGATCACAATTCTAGATCTCTGTACTCACAAGTCTTCCTTCATCACTAAATTAGCTCTTTTCTTCACTTCATGCATATATTCGCATCTCAACTTTCACAATTCAATCCTCTCTACTCAATTCTCCCTTTTTAATTCTCTTTTTCTCAATTATTATTACAAATCCCATTAAAACAAGGAAAACATTCCTTCTTATATACCAAACTCAAATAATTACAAATGAGTCGGTCCTTATTTACAAACTAATAATTTCTACACGCTACACACAAAATTCACATAAAACTGTCAGCTTCCAGATACTGTGACTTTCTCCAAACACATCCTCAAAGTTTGTGTTGTGAACCACATCATCATTAATGAGTCTCCAACATCCCTTTAACTGTGCAAAATTAGATTCCATCCCAGCTAAGAGATATCCTCTGATTTTTGAAAATCGCTACACAGAAACACTGTCTAAACACTACTTTCACCAAAATGCTCATAACTCCCATGAATGAATGAATTTATTTCTGTGTTGTTAACCATAGGTTAATAACACACCAAATAACATACCATCAACTATGCAAAAGCCAATCTACAATACAACATGTGTGCAAAACAAAACTGTACCTGCTTTCCTGCTGATATCCAGAATATCACTGTGTTGACATCAATGACAATCCAAGTCATGAATGCAACAACAACTGCTACAGAATTACTGCCAAAATACTTTTCATTCATTCCTAACAATCTCCCCCATTGGCATTGATGGCAACATAGATGAAAAATATCCAATGTTCCAAAAATCCAATACTGCAACATCACAACAAAATATCAAATTAAATCTTGCTTCATTCTCCCATTCAGCTCTCTCATACAATCCACAATGTTTTTCATGTATATCTCTCCCCCATTGACATCAATGATATAAATTCCATCACTAAGTCAACAACAACTTAATGTCAAAAGACACTATTCAAAAAAATACAATAACAAGAGTCCTCATGACTCAGCTCATAAACTCCCCCATAGAGGAAGTTCCAACATCCAATCCAAAAGAAAGATAGGGCTCATATACCACTAGATGGATGCAATCATCTACATCAATTCTCAAAAATAGGTTGGGGCATAACCCCAAGCATACCTCTCAGATACACAAATGTATCCTTAGGTAAAGGTTTTGTAAATATATCTGCTATCTATTCCTTTGTGCTTATGTACTCCAATCTTACTTCTTTTTCTGCAACTTTCTCTCTTACAACATGATACTTGATCTCAATATGTTTAGTCTTAGAATGTAAAATAGGATTTTTTGACATACTTACTATACTGGTGTTATCACAATGTATAACAATAGGCTCATCAAACTTTATTCCAATATCCTTCAACATCTGCTTCATCCAAATAATCTAATTACAATTGTTTGCTACTACAACATATTCTACTTCTGTTGTACTTTGTGAAATACAATTCTGCTTCTTACTTAACCAAGAGACCAATTTTCCTCCAAGGAAAAAGGCTCCACCACTGGTGCTTTTCTTTTCATCAATGTTGCCTCCCCAATCTACATTAGTATAGGCACATAGAGTAAAATCATCAGAATTCTCATACCATAATCCATAATCCATTGTTCCTTTCAGATATCTCAGTATCCTCTTTACTGCTTCATAATGTGATTCTCTAGTTTCTACTTGAAATCTTGCTACAATCCCAACTGAATGTGCTATATTAGGTCTTGTATGTGTCAAGTACTGCAATCCTCCAATCATAGATTTGTACTTTTTCAGCTCAACTGTTGGTGTCTCATCTTTGCTAGATAACTTATGTCCAGTTACCATAGGTGTTCCAATAGGTTTAGAATCTTCCATTCCAAATATTTTCAATAAGTCATTCAAATACTTAGTCTGACTTACAAATATACCTTCCTTGCTCTATGTTATCTATAATCCCAAAAAATATTTCATTTCTCCAATCATGCTCATTTCAAATTCAGTCTTCATTTCATCTACAAATTTGTTACTGGCTTCATCTTCTCCTCCAAAGATAATATCATCAACAAATATAACTATAACCAACAAACCATTCTCAATTTCTTTTGTGTATAAGTTACTATCTGTTGTTCCTTTTATAAATTCCAATTTCAATAAATACTTATCCAATCTTGCATACCAGGTTCTAGGTGCTTGTTTTAATCCATATAAAGCTTTCTTTAACTTACATACCATATCTCCTTCTTGTGTCAAAGGAAAACCTTCAGGCTGCTCAATGTAGACTTCTTCCAATTCACCATTCAGAAATGCTGACTTCACATCCATCTGATGCACTTTGAATTTCTTGTAAGCTACATATGCTAGAAACATTCTCACTACTTCAAGTCTGGCCACAGGTGCAAAAGTTTCTTCATAGTCAATTCCTTCTTGTTGTGAATATCCTTTACATACCAATCTTGTTTTGTTTCTTATCACTTCTTGTTCATTCATCTTGTTTCTGAATACCCATTTTGTTCCAATCACATTCTTGTCTTTAGGTCTAGGGACCAATTCCCATGTCTTATTTTTTTCAATCTGCTCCAGTTCTTCTTTCAGAGCATTAATCCAATGTTCATCTTCACAAGCTTCATTAGTAGTCTTAGGTTCAATTTGAGAAATCAAACATAAATGTACCTTATTTTGAGTCAAAAATCCTTTGTCTAAACTTCCAATAACTTGCTCAAAAGGGTGATGTCTTGAAATATACCTGTTAGGTGTCATAGTTACTGATCTTGTTCCCACTGTAGATTCTTCTTTGCTTTCTTCTCTATTTTCTTCTTTGTTTTCTTCTCTATTTTCTTCAGTATGACTTTCATTCAGCAAATCACTGTTAGTTTCAAAAAATAATTCTGTATTTTCAATGTTAGGCTGAGGTTGTGCTTCTTCATCAGATTCATAATCAAGCATTATTTCCTGAATTTTAAACTTCTCATCAAGTTTGACATTTTCACTTTCAACAATAGTCTTAGTTCTTTTGTTATAGCATCTATATGCTTTGCTTTCCAAAGAATATCCAATAAATTTTCCTTCATCACTTCTAGGATCAAACTTTCCTATATCATCATCTCTCTTAATATAACATTTACTTCCAAAAATTCTAAAATACTTAACTGAGGGTGCATGTCCAAACCATAATTCATAAGGTGTCTTGTTTGTATCTGCTCTGATTTGTACTTTGTTCATAGTGTATATTGTTGTGTTCACTGCTTCTCTCCAAAAGGTCTTAGCCAAATCATTCTCAAACAACATAGCTCTTGCTGCTTCAGTTATTGACCTGTTCCTTCTTTCTGCAATACCATTTTATTCTGGTGTTCTAGGGGCTGAAAGTTGTCTCTTAATACCATTCATTTCACAAAAAATATTAAACTCTCTAGATGTAAATTCACCACCTCTATTAGATCTTAGACACTTAATCTTCATTCTAGATTCATTCTCAATTTTGCTTTTCATGATCTTAAATTTATCAAATGCTTCAGATTTTTCTTTCAAAAATGCAATCCACATCATTCTTGTAAAATCATCAACAAGAATCATAAATTACCTTTCTCCATAGAATCCTCTAGTCCTAGTAGGACCACTCAAGTCTGTATGAACAATCTCTAGCTTCTCTGCCGATGTGAACTTCTTGCTAGGAAATGAACTCCTTTTTTGCTTTGCCATCATACATTCTTTGCAAATCATGTTAGTAGGTTTCATAATTCTAGGTAAATCTCTTACCGCAAGTGTAGTACTCACTTTAACAATATTATCAAAGTTTATATGACAAAACCTTTTATGCCATAACCAACTGTCATCAATCTTAGTTAACAAACATGTCATCTTAGTATGATTCAACTGAAATACATTACCTCTGGTTCTGGATCCTTTTCCAATCAGATTTCCATCTTTATCTTTTATCACACAAGTTTTCTTAGCAAACCAAACTTGATAACCCTTATCAAACAATTGTCCAATGCTTAGTAGATTATGTCTAAATCCATCAACAAAGTAAACATCATCAGTGTTAGTCTTTCCATCAAGAGTAATAGATCCTATACCCTTAATCAAACAAGGTGCATTATTACCAACTCTAACAATTCCTCCATCATAATTGTCTACCTTAACAAACTTTCTTTTATCTCCAATCATATGATGTGAACAACCACTATCTATTATCCAATCAGATTTCTTTTCAACTTGAGAAACTAATGCTTTTTCTTTCATTTCATTAGATTCAGAACTTTCTTCTCTAATTGCTACAAATCCTATTTCCTCAAAGTTATCATTATCACTATCACTTAAATGTCTTTCAATTCCAGCTTCAAGATCTTCATCATTTGCATAATAACATTCTTTAGATCTCCTAGGTTTAAAGTTTCTTCTATACTTCTTAACTCTTTTAGGACATTTAGATGCAAAATGACCATATTCTTGACAAGTCCAACATTTAAAGATTTTCTTACCTTCTGGTTCTCTTTTTACAAGTAATGCAATACCTTCTTCAATCTTCTTATCTTCCTCAGATTTAGATTTGCTACTGCTGGCATAATCTCCATTTACACTAGTACTTCTTGATAATGTAGGTCTAATGTTAAGAGCACTGAATGCTATCTCCATTCTAGGTAGCTCTCCTGATAATCTCAAATTCATCTTTGATGTTTCTAATCTTCCAAGAAGAGTCTCTCTTGAAAAGTTCAGTGTACAAGGTATCACTTGTTCAATCATCTGTGTTGTCTGCTTGAATATTGGTGTCAAAGTTCTCTAAATTTTCCATATCACTTCATTCTCTATCTTATCACCTCCATAAGACTTTATTCCTATTACAATCTCAGACATCCTACCAATATAGCTTTTAATAGATTCATCTTCCATCATTCTAAAATCTTCAAATGCACAAATCCAATTATGCAATCTAGCCTTCTTTGCATGTTCTTCACCTTCAAAAGTAGAATGTAAAGCTTTCCAAATTGCATGAGACATTTTCAAACATCTTACCTGACTGTATTCATTCTCTGGTAGTGCTGACAAAAGTGCTTCTCTTGCAAGTATGTTACACATGAATAGATCTAGCTCATCTTTAGTTCCTTCCTCTAGATTGTCTTCCTCAATGATAGTCTTCTCATTCTTTGTAATCAAACAATAACTTGGTCCTAAACACAATAAATGTGTCTTCATCTTTTCTTTCCAGCTATAAAAATTTACTCCATCAAACTTAGGGCTTTCTTTCCTGAAATTTTCCATGGATCTCCTTAAGTTGTTAAACTTTTCTTTCAAGGACCTACTGCTCTGATACCAATTGTTAGAAAGTAAAGATCCCCAAGATAATTGAGAGGGGGGGGAGGGGGGGGGGGGGGTGAATTAGTTATCTAATAATTTAACCATTTAACTACTTTAAACAATATAATCAATGTAGTAATCAACCATAGAAATATAATCATACACAATTGCACAATAACACAAGATATGTTGACTAGGGAACCTCTTGAAAAGAGTAAACCCTGATGGGAATGATACCCACAAAATGATGCACTAAAATGAAAGTTCCTTGTTAGAGGATGGACCCTGTTAGGAGTCTTATGAAATAAATTCAGTACATATAAATCCCTATTAGGAGATTTTGAATCCATGTTAAAAGATTCTAACCCGGTTAAGAGTTTATGGAAGATAGAAGGTCCCACTGCCCAAACAGCTTCAAGGCAAGATCTCTGAACCCACTATCCAAAAGATCTTAGAATTATTCAATAGAATAATATGAAATATATAACCTCCTTCATACTATGCCAAAACCACACTCTCTGCTACACAAGATCACAATTCTAGATCTCTGTACTCACAAGTCTTCCTTCATCACTGAATTAGCTCTTTTCTTCACTTCATGCATATATTCGCATCTCAACTTTCACAATTCAATCCTCTCTACTCAATTCTTCCTTTCTAATTCTCTTTTTCTCAATTCTTATTAAAACTCCCATTACAAAAAGGAAAACATTCCTTCTTATATATCAAACTCAAATAATTACAAATGAGTCGGTCCTTATTTACAAAATAATAATTTCTACACGCTACACACAAAATTTACATAAAACTGTCGGCTTCTAGATACTATAACTTTCTCCAAACATATCCTCAAAGTTTTTGCTATGAACCATGTCATCATTAATGAGTCTCCAACATCCCTTTAACTACACAAAATCAGATTCCATCCTAGCTAAGAGATATCCTCCAATTTCTGAAAATCGCTACATAGAAACACTGTCTAAACATTGCTTTCACCAAAATGCTCATAACTCTCATGAATGAATGAATTTATTTTTTCACTATTAACCATAGGTTAATAACACACCAAAGAACATACCATAAACTACACAAAATCCAATCTACAATACAACATGTGCGCAAAACAAAACTGTACCTACTTTCTTGCTGATATCCAGAATATCACTGTGTTGACATCAATGACAATCCAAGTCATGACTGTAACAAAAACTACTAAAGAATGACTACCAAAATACTTTGCATTCATTCCTAATAGCCTCTATCCATCCAATAAATATAGAAAACATCAAACTATTCTATCTCATCCCAAACAGCATTCCTATATTGTTTTAACCTTTGGTTTCTTGAAACATATTTGGATCTAATCTAAGATACAACTAATTCTAAATATCCAATAACTCTGATATTTTTGATCTTGTGCTTTGAGGCTAATCTTAATCCTATCAGTAAAGCCTCATACTCTGCAGTATTATTTGTACAAGTAAATGATAGGGTGAAGGAAAATTTAAACATTTTTTCAGTGGGGGAAATCAACAACACAACTGCACCAAATCCCTCTTTAGAGCAAGCACCATCAAAGTAAATGGTCCAAAGATCATTTTGACTTGTTACATTTCTTTCCCCCTAAGCTAACAGAGAAGGTTCATCCTCATTATCATTACTCTATACTTGAAAGGAATTTATGTCAATATCAAGAAAACAATTCATGTTATTATCACTAGCTTCTTCCTCAATCATGTGAGGAGTTCTAACTTCCCTGAGTACCTTAATTCTCTTACCAGTGAAATTAAAGGTAGCATAAGATAAATCACACTAGATGCTACCTCCCATTGTGGCACTCCATTTTCTTGATAATAGCATTCCATATTGTGGAGGAATATCCACCACTAAAACACTCATAGTCAGTTGTTTCTCAGGACAAGCAGCAAGCCTATAAGGTAAGGCTTTTATTGTTCCAATTACTAGTACCTCCCTAGAGTCCATTGTCTAGCATCTCCCATGAGGATTATCAACCTACAATCCCATTGATCTCATAATTTCAGCAGGCATGATAGTATTTGATGCTCCTGAGTCAATCATGCAATTTTTCAACATTTTATCATTTATGACTAATGTTAGGAAAAAAGGATCAATAGCTCCCATAGAGGTGTTTACAACATTGGTGTCCAAATAGATCTGAGGAATTTTTGAAATAATTTCTTTAGTATCCTTCTTTTTAGTTGGACCTTGATCCTTTATTCTAGTATTTACTGTTTCCTGGATGTCTTCAATTTGAACACCATTTATCCATGTGAGGGCTTTCTCTTTGTGTTCATTTATCCTCATCATCTCCAATAAAGGCACTTTTACTATGGTCTAAGATAGAAACTGATTCATGTCAATAGGTGCATAATTTAAAATAGATAAGTCTACCTTGCCTTTTCGGGTATCCTTGACTTCAGGTTGCGTGGCTGTACCCAATTGTTCCTTATCCTTTGATTTATTTTTCAGGTTGGGAATTTGGGGTAGTAACCATTGGATTTTTAGCCTTGATCTTAAAAACCTTTATTGGTTTAGCAGGCTTTTCAGTGCCCTTTTACTTTAATTTCTTGGCATCATCAACAGCCTTATTTTTTGTGGCAGACTACTTTGCATCTTCTTTATCCCATTTGATAAAAACACCTACTAGTTTACCAAATGTTTTGTCAACAGTCCTATTTCTAAGGAAATAATTACTCTTGGCTTGTGTCACCATATCAGTAGTGATCTGGGTTATTTATTCATCAGAGGGTCTTCTTAATACAATAGGTTCTTCAACTTGTTCAGAATTGTTATTTATATCTTTAGTTTCTTCCTCTTCTTCATCGAAAAAAACTTGTTGATGGTAAGCCTCTCCTCTATTCTAAGAATGATTTACATCTTGATTTTCACTTTCTTCATTAGAGTCAACCTCTGTCATCATATGATTCATCTTCCTCCTCTTCTTATTCATTACTTTCAGACATATTCTGAGAAATCACACAATAATCTGAATCATGAGGGGATTGGCACATAGTGCACCATGGAATTTCACCAGTCATATTGACTGAATGATTTTGCAAGGGGTCAAGGGTTCTATCATTTGGCCTCATATCCTTCTTTTCTGGGACAATAGGCTTTCCATCCTTCCACTATGTATTGTAAGGATAGTTTGCATCCTAGGCTGCCTATTGAAATTATTTGGAGGAGGTCTATCATTTCCCTGAAACTTACTTTTACTTTCCCCTAGTTTCAGATCCTTTAAGGCATTAAGGATTTTCTTGAGGTTATCATCTTCCCTAGGTTTTACATTTGTAGGTTTATCAACTTCTTTCTTTCCAAACCTAGAGGTTTTAGGATCCTCTCTTCTTCCTAATTTTTCAGATACCCTCCTATTTCTCTCAATGTTTACCGCAAATCTTTGAGCTTCTCTAATAGTCCTAGGGTTCTTATCCCTAAGAAGATATCCCATCTTGGCATCAAAAGCATTTAGATATGTTGCTAGACATACCTTTTCATCCAATCTCATGACTTGGAAGAGCTTTTGCATTGCCTTTTGAAACCTCACATTAAATTCTAGGACTTCCTCATTTTGGTTTTTCTTTATATTGTTAAATTCATTTAACATAAAACCCTCATTAGTCTTATCACCATACTGATCTTTAAAACAAATTATAAAATCATCCCAAGAACCAATACAATCATAAGGAAGCCCTCTGAACCAGTCTCTTGCATCTTTAGTTAAAGGTTCAACAAACAATTTCATGATGACATCTTCATATTCTATTTCATAGTCATCAATCATATCAATAAAGTTCTTTAGATGATCTTCACAAGAAACAACATTATTTCTAGTAAACCTAGGTAATTTCTCTCTAATCTTTGCAGGAATCAAATTAGGATAACCAGCAATATTGTTAAAGAGAAGCTGTCTGTACCTTTCAATGTGAACTGTTCCTCTTTGTAATGAAGCATCTATTTGAGAGGTGGAAGCTTTGTTATTTTTTGCATTAGTAGCATTTGTAGTAGTCACTAGTGTGACAATGGAACCCTGGGTAGCAAAATTTCCAACATTAACATTAGATGTCGTCACAGGGTTAGTTGGAATTGAAGGAGTAAAAGATTGTCTAAGAAAATCAACTTTCTTTTTCATTTCCAAAGTAGTAGCCTCAATTTTTGCCTTCTCTAATTCTTTATCAATAACCTCTTTTTCTCTTCCAGCCCTTTCTAAATCATTTTCCAATTTGGACAAAGGATCTATTGGGATCTTGTCATTTTTAGGCTCATTTATTGTGATCCCTTTTGAGATTTTTTTTCCCTTATCCTTAAGCTTCCTAACTTCAGCAATGGGTCAAACAATAGGTCGTTCACCAACCTCCTTGGGGGCTTCTACAAAATTTATGGCCTTCAAGGTCATCAACTATCTTTTGAGCTGATCTACCCTAATTTGGGCCTGTCTTATTTCAGTTTCCTTTTCAGCTTCTCTTTCCTTCCTAATTGCAATTTGTTCCTGGATACTTCTTTCTAAATTGTAGACTTCTTCAAAAATATCCTCCAAATCTGGAAGAGTAATATCATATGGTGAATTTTCAGATGTAGAATCTCCTTGCTGATTTCTAGGATTTTTAGGACTTTGAGAAGGGGAAGGTCCCCAGGTTGGGGGACCATTTCTTCCTTCCAGGCCCCTTCTCTTACTTCTTGACCTTCTGACTTCCTTTTGAGATTCTACATCTAGGTTCATCTTTTTCTTATGATGAACCTCATCATTTTTATGAAAATAAAAATCCTCATATGCTCCTAAACCCAAATCAACTGCCTCTTCATACTCAGAGGTATTTTCTTCTTGGTCTTGAGTGAATTTGTGATTTATTTTCATATCTTTCTTTTGTCTCCATGCTTGAGACATATCACCACTATTCTAATTTCTTCTAGGTAAATAAGTCCTAGAAGTTCTTGGAAGTTCACCTTCTAATCTACTTTCTGGATGGTCCTTCCTCCAAGCCCTAGTATTTCTTTGACTCATAATTGCAAGTATGTGAAACAATTTCTTATTTTCTAAATTATCTTTACTCAGCACTACTGCAGAGACTTTCAGAGTCACCACCAACACAAGATGGGAAATATTTTCACACACTTAATAAATCAAAGTATTCAAAATTTATCAAGTAATCAAAACAAAGATTACTATAAACAAATGCAAAGCTAAAAGAGATTTTCAAGTTCTGACCAAATCCAAAGCTTGCAAATATTTCTTTTTTTTCCAATGGTACTTTACTAGTTCTAACAAATAAGAAGGCCAGGAGTCTAGCTTGACTTGTACCTGCATTATTTGATATTCAAATTTACAATACTAGAGATCTAAAATTCAAATTTATCATAGTATTTCAATCCCTATTCCCCAGCAGAGTCACCATTTTGTTGGTTCCCAAAATGGACTTTATGCTCTAACAGGTAACCAATACATCTACAGATTTTAAGGATTGGTTAGATCCAAATATTTAGCTCTAGAGATGATTGGACCAACTGTAGGGACAAGACTGCCCTCTACACTTCTGGCTCTGCAAAACCAAGGAGGGTGCTCCTAATCCAATAAAACAATACTTATCTCACTAATCACTAACTGGATTTAAATGTAATAGATGAATGATAAGAGAAACTTAAATGATGACCATTCATTCATAAATTTTTCATTATCACTAGGTGGTAATTTATTCTCCAAATCACTGAACTTCAAAGAATTTTGACAATTTTATGCTTTAAGATGGAAATACTAGTAGAATCCTTTTAAACACTTATCTCTATGAGAAGAACTTCACTACCGGCCAGTGTCTTATCCATTGGGCTACACCTCCACTGCAAGACTGTTATACATGAACAAATATACTGAACTTTGAAAGATTTATTCCCCTTTGAAAATACTAATCACCCTGCGGTGGATTTTATCAAAGGTCCCTAGATTCACACTACTTACTAATGCATCCTTAAGCAAAACTTTAAAGAATTTATGTCACATTCAAAGCTTATTTAATTTGATCTGGGATTAGAGCTAAGAAATATAGACATACACATAGAGATCATCTATGCAATGAATTGGAACAATTCATAACTCAAACAGAAATACTCAAGGAGAGATATAAATCTTGGATTTTATTCAAATGCTATATTATATCATCCTCACAAAATGCTTTATAGTATAACCTTCTGAAAATAACTTGAACTAGAAAATATTGTGCTTCCATGGAAATAATGTCTAAAAATGGTCTATGATATGTCAAACTCAGGAAACTTATCAGTAAAATTGATCAAGTTCCCGGTCCTTTTACATTGATCCTGGTAATCCTTTTATAGAATAAGGATTGCAAAAAAGCTTTGGATCCTCTTAGAAAAGACAAGAAAGAAGTCCTCAGATAAGACAAAAAATGCAAATAAAAACTTTCTTGTTACAAAACTTCGAGATGGATCGTAAAGATGAGCACCAAAATTTGGCAGCAACTTCCAAGGTCAGTTCAAAATCTGCCAGGTGTTACATCCGTGCTTGCTTCTTTAGGGAGTTGGGGTAACGCCATTTTTTGCCTCCTCAGAGGATATTTTTTCTTCTTTACTATCCTGTGAAAGGGACATTGCTTCCCAAGCTTAAAAGGTATCCTCAGAAGGCTAATTAAAAGCCAAAATTTCATCCCTCTTGGGTAGAGTCCTGTTCCAGCTAATAACCAATTGATGAATTTTAATTATCACTTTAGTAAAATGCACCCTAGCATCTTGCAACATTTCAATTGTTTGTACAAAAGGAAAAGTGTCTTCAGTGCTAATAACAGCATCAATCTTGACTGACACTCCATGTTCAATTTGTTCCAACCATTTTTCCCTCTCTTTTATGGTTCCATCTGCTCTAACAAGACCTGGGAATATCTAAAAATCATTATGCAGGTATCTTACTCTCAAAAGAGTTGCCTTTTTCTTTACTTATTCCCTAACTACTTCAAAATCAAGGAGAGATTTGACAATTTTATAAGTAATTGCCAATTGGGGGCACACAGTACTATGATCTTTAATTGATTTAAGAAATATCTTCAAAACATTTTCCCTAGGCACCTAGTCATTCAAAATTTTGCCCACAGTGTCTTCTTCTTTTTTAAAAGAAAGCAAAAAGTCAGATAACTACCCTGCATATTTATAAACTTCTTTAGGCTTTACATTCCTAACAAAATGTTGAATGGCGTCCTTTATTTTCTTTTCAGATTTCTATTGTTCTCTCTATTCTATTTCTTCACTGCTTAAGGAAGGGGGAAGATGAGACATGGGAAACTCAATAATGGGGCTTGAGGAGGAAGGACAAGTAGTAGAAGAAGGAAGTTGCAACTATTGTGGTGCTTGGATTGAGCTTTCCTCTCCCAACCTCTTCTTCAAATCTGGAATTATTTTATCTTTCTCAAACAATCCTTGTTTCAAATCTCCATATGCCCTCAGCATTTCTTCAAATTTTCTTGTGAGTTCCTCCTTCTCCTTTACTTCCCTTTCTACCACCTTTTCTACAAGGTGAGTTGTGGCTACCACCATACTTGATGCTTCTATTGTTGATGTATCCAAAACCCTCTTGATTATGAGACCACCAGAGAGACTATCCTTAATTATTTGCTTTTCTTTGTTTTTCTCATCTCTCTTTAATGACCATATGACCAAAGCTTGATGGTCATTACTAAAAGAAACTCCTTTGAAAACCTATTGTACCTCTTCCTTGGTCTTGTACACAAGTGTAGTTTGTTTTCTAACTACATCAAGGACTATTGCATCCACTATGTCCCATTCAGGGAGGACAAGTACTCCTGCATTCTTTACCAATTCTCTCCCCTATTCTGGAGTAATCACTTCAAATCTATTTGTCATCTCTTTCCTAATCTCATCTTTAATAGTTTTAGGATCCTTGTCAGGATTATCCTTGTGCTTCTTCTCACAAGCTTCCTCAAATTTACTCATGTTTATTTTCCATAAAAAATGTAAAAAGGTCCGGGTCTTTACAAATTCATCATTAGCCAGAAATTCTTCACATGCCTATTTCACTATAGGGTCCAATTCTATCCCTGCAATTTGTCCTGTTGTTAAGCCTAACTCAAGCTCCTTTGGTTTCTCTGGAATTCCTTCATTTATCTCATCATGAGTCATGAATATTTGACCCTAAGATTCCATCTATTGAATTTTCTCTATGATCTCCTGATCATCTCTAATATTCAAGGGTGACTGTGAAGGAGAGTATTCTTCCTCTGAATCTTAAGGCATCTATTCTATCCTTTGTTTCTTGGTGGGAGGTGAAAAATCAAGGATGTCTTCACCTGGCTAGTCCTATGGTATATCTATCATTTCTTCAACCTCCTTTTTCCTCTCCACCTGCTTTGATGTAGAAGGGAGATCTTCTCTTTTCCTTTGCTACTTCTTGAAATTAGATTCAAGAATTATTACACCATAACCAGTCTTCTCTCACAACATATATTTTCTAGGAGGCAACAACTTTGCAAATGCATCTTTTCCCAATAATGATTTAGCCTTCTCAGGGTTGTCCTCCATGGCCTTTTTCTTCTTCTCCTCTAGAGTCTTGAAAATTTCTTGAAAATAGTTCATGAGAGTATCTATCCTTTTTCACATAGGATTTATGCTACCTATAGGATCATATTTAGGGTCAAATTGTCAGACAAATACCATGTTTTCTTGTACACTAACCACCTTTCCTTTCTAATTGCTTGGTCTTACAACCCTGGGGTATTTCTAATAATCTCTTCAATAAAATTAAAAATGTGGTTTATTGCTGAGCATCTGACCCTCTTTCTAAACATTTCATTGTAGAAACCCTCTGGGTCTATTATCTATGCAATTGTGGCTGATAAATGATATGGATCCAAGATTTTATGCATATGAAGCCACCCACCCTTTGTGATTATAAATTGGTTTGCAATGGTAATATTTGGGAACAAAGTTCCTCTACCTGTAGCAATACTATTATTCTCAATATCACCTAATTGTCTGAAGAATTCTGCAATGCCAATCTTGATGGGAACTTGGAAAGGAAAAATAAAAGGAGTCCCCCTGAAACCATATACTCTAATAATAGTTTAATAAGGATAAAAAAAAAAATCACCCCAATTGTGCACTATGTTGAGGTCCTTTGCAAATTGTTGTGGTCTAACAACTTTGGCCAAGGTGACCGGCACCCTAGGGCTGTCATGAAAAAATAATAGTCTCAATCTTGCTGCAAAACATTTGTCAAATCATATATAACTACTATCCTTTCTATCCCATGTCATATTTGAATTCCACAGCTGAACGGGCATGTCCTCTCCACCTCTCTATTTGGATAATTCCATTTCTTTTGCCAAATAATCAGCACCTTTGAACAAAAACATGTACATCATAAAGGAGTACCAGCAAAAGGGTTTATCAACTTTATTCTTTTGAATCCACATTAATCCATCATGGATTAAGTCAGCAATGAAGGGGGCATAATCAAAAGTAATTAACAGAGGCATATGTAAGATCTGGATCACCATATACATCAGGTGCTCTAGCATTTTCTCATTTGCATCTTCCCCAAAAACCTAACATAATGACCAATAGGCACCTCTTGCCAGTACATCAAAATACTCTGTTTTGAATGGCTCCTGAGCACCTAGTCCTGTAACAATCATCTTTCCAATTTCAGTGAAAAAATCTTTTACAGTACCAATTCTAAGGAGATGTCTTTGTGCATCATACACCTCTCTTAATTCTTTAAAATCAATCGGTTCTAGGTTAGGAGAGGGGTCACTTAGTTTAAAAACTATTCTGATTTCCTCAGCAAAGACTGTCAATAGCTTTTTCCCTCTAACACCCCTAATTTCTTTAGTAATAGGGTCATAGTTTTTTGCAACTTCAATCATTAGGTCTGCATCTAAAAAGACACCGAGTACCACAAGCTTGCCTATATCATTTTCCCATACATTATAGGTAGGAACAATGGTATTTCTCTGGCTGAAACCTATTGTAAGAAATGTTAGCCCAGTGAAGTTAGAAGTGCCACTCGCATTGAGAAAACCAATCTTAGCATCTTTGATATAATTTCCTGTATCATACAACCCATCCGCCACTTTTACTCTAGGTTCCTTTGGTGTTAGCTATTTGACCTCTGCCAAATTTACTATTGAACTAGGAAAAATTTGCAATAAATCCTCATGCAGACCCCTCTTAAGATAATCATTTTCACCAAAAAGCTCTTTCCTAGGCGGCATTTCTAGGGCTTACAAATTACATATATTGAGTGCAAAAGAACACAGTAGCGAAGCAATACTTCTTAACAGAACAAGCAAGTGTAGGAAGAACCAACCTTTTCTTGAAAATCCCTCTGAAAATAGCAATCAGTTTATGCAATTCTGCTCGCCAAGTGCTTTGCAAATTTTTATCTCCTTGTGGCTTTTCAAGGAAGCAATAGATTTTGATATACTCATAATCAATCCACAATTATTTCAGTAATTTACTTCACATGATGTCACCATTAATTTTTTGGGAAATGAACTATCACTTGTCTAAACCTTTCACCCAATTCTTGCTCAATTTAAATTTCAACCGTTGATTTTTACTTGGAAAATAATCCAATGGTTTGTCACATGATCACATTGCTTGAAAGAAGTTCATGCGACCATACGACAAGCTGTCATGTCAATTCCTTCATTGGTGGCAAATCCCTTATAACCTTTTACTGTTAAAACAAATGTTAGTCGCATGATCGCATGGCTTGAAAAAGGCTCATGCGACCATGTGACAAACTGTTAAACATTCACCTGCCATCATCTATTTCTTAAGCCACTAGTCCCAATTTACCTTTGGTGTTAAAGACAAGTTACGCTTGCAACAACTGGCAAGTTGTCATGTAGTTTCCTTCTTTCTGAGCACTGGTATTTTCTAACATACTCCACATCAGCAAGTCCTATTGACCAATCAAGAAAAACCTTATGCAAAAAACTGACATTGTCCCACTATTTTTAACCAATGAGAAATCACCAGTCATGTACACCTATCCATGGTCCCACCCGAGAATTACACTGAGCTTGATGCAAGATCGATGGTTAGTCGCATGATCGCATAGGTCTCTAAGATTCTATGTGATCATACGACAACCATCAGATCTTCTTTATTACTTTCACCTTTAAAGATTCCTCTGATGCTGGACCCACTTTCCTTTACAAATAAAAGGCCACCACTTGTGAAATATTTGTCAATGGTCCCACTTTGTTTCTGCATTAAGCTTCTCTATAAGATTGATAGTTAGTCACATGATCACATATGTCTATAAGATTCTATGTGACTATACGACCGCTGTTAGATCTTCTTTAAAGATACCAAGCCAAATGAAAGCTGAAACATTAGAATATAAAGTATTTAGGACTTAGGATATATCATAGCCACCAGACTTAGGAAAAAATAAAACCGGTAGTCGCTAAGACTTTAGGAAAAATTTACGCACATGCACTTTTGAGATTTTAAGTGACAAAAAAGGTAATGCTCAAATAGATTTAAAATAGAGTGACGTAGAGCTTCCTTGAAAATGGCATACATTCAGGGTTTTTCTTAGGTTTAACTCTTAATTAGGGCTCACTAGATATTGAGGAAGAAAAAATAATTTTGTAGGATCTTTTATGCATTTTTTGTGGCAAAATTATCACAATTTCATGAACAACTAGACACACTTCAAATTTATAAAATTTTCACAAGATTCATTTATTGAAAATTTGAAGTGACAACAGAAGGTTGGACACCTTGGACCATGCCAAGAAAGGATTGAAACATAGTTTCCTTGAATAAGACCCTTATGTGCAGTGAGAATTGAGAAGAAGTGGAGAATGTTTAAAGTTGATTGGTGAGATTCACTGGAGTTGGGGATTGGAGAGAGAATCCTCTGAATTAAGGTAAAGATAGATTTCCATAGGAAGGCTAATAAAGATCATTATAAAGACCAATGAATATCTTGGTGTGGAAGATCCCCATCACTCTTCTATTCTCAAATGCAACTCGGTGACATGTATTATTCAACTGTGCTACACTGAATAAATTAAAATTAAGTCCTTTCACCCAATAAGTATTTCCACATCTGATCTTTTTGTTAAGAAATATTGATCATTTACATTTCACTTGACAATGTCTATCATTTCCCATTTTTACAAATCCTCCATTATAGTGTTCAAGACTTTCAAACTTATCATCAACACCAATCATATGATGTGTGCAACCACTATCAATAATCCAAGTATCATTTTTTCTTACTTTAGAAATAAGTTCCTTTTCTACATACCTTTCTTCTTCTTCAAAATATTCCTTCATTGCAACATACAACACTTCTTCATCTTCATTAATTTCACTCTTGGTATCATCATCTTCTTCCACTAGGTAGCATGCATTTTTTCCTTTATCTCTGTAGTTTGGGTTTTCTTTGTTTCCTTGAAGTCAGTTACCTGTATGATCTTGGTAATCTCTTCTATCATTGTTTCTTTCATTTGATATTTCACTTGTCCTCTCATTATCATTCATGTTTGGACATCTTGCAACAATATCACCAACCTCTTTACATTTAAAATAGATCAAGGGAAGTTTACCTTGGTATTTTCCTTTTCCTTTCATTAGTCTTCTAGCCATTAATGCTTCAAGTTCTTTAAGCTCATCTTCTTCAACTTCACTATCACTTCAATT
Organism: Chamaecyparis obtusa; assembly: GCA_027943335.1. Taxonomy (NCBI): domain Eukaryota; kingdom Viridiplantae; phylum Streptophyta; class Pinopsida; order Cupressales; family Cupressaceae; genus Chamaecyparis; species Chamaecyparis obtusa. The sequence continues at coordinate 455,568 of BSBK01006673.1, read as the reverse complement.
TCTTATATGATGTCTATTACTTGATCTTCCATTATTTAAAGATGACACAAATGCAAATTCTACCTTAGGTAAAACACTGTTACCAAAGTTGTTAAGCTCAAATATAGTCAATATATTGATCAAACTATCAAGGGAAACATCATTACTAGGAACTTCTCTCATTTCATGTATTGCATAGACTCTAATAGCATAGGAAGGCAAAAGTGTTATGAGAATTTTGCTTACCACTCTTTCTTCTTCAATAATTCCACCTACTCCTCGGATAGCATTGACCACTTCTTTGACTTGGTTGTTGTACTAGGTAATTTTTTCACCCTCTTTCATCTCCATATCATCACATTTTCTCTTAAGCTTTCTACCTTTTCCCTAAGCACATTTTGATCTCCACCATGAACTAGTGTCAATTTTTCCCACATTTCTTTTGTAGTTGTACAATTCTTAATGTCTTTAAATTTGGCATCTGATAGAGAAGAAGAAATCTCAATCATCATTCTATTATGCTTTTGTCTTTATTTCATATGTGTGACATTCAAAGGACCTGTAGGTGCTATGAATTGATTTGGATAATAGTACAGTGCAAAATCCCCAATGTTTGATAGATACAACTTCATCCTTCTTTGCCATGTTGGGAAATTATCCTTGTTCAATTTTGGTACCTCTCTCATATACATATTTAGATCTTTAACTTAAGTCCTTCAAACTTCTTCCTTTAAGTACATGTTCTCTTATACCAATTGTTGGGTAACTGAGAGGGGGGGTGAATTAGTTATGTTCAGTTATCCTATAGTTAATTTCTCTCTAATGTATAATACCAACTTGAACAAATAAACAAAATAGCTCTGTAATAACTTGACTATAAATTTTTGATTAATTAACTAATTGTCCCATAATGTAAACCAGTTAGTAGTTAACATATACCGATTTAACCAGTTACTGTAATGTGTAAATTCAAATATCAAAACATCACATGCATACACATTTTAACACTTAATTTTTAACATGGAAACCCTATTAATGGAAAAACCACCAAGGACCAGCAACCCAAAATATTTTCACTCTTCTGTAGCGAGCTCAGTTAAGAGCTAACCCTCTTAAAGGTTACAAAAAATTATTTAAGGTGTGACCTTGTTAGAGGATTTATCAATAACATTTCTCTATGACAATGCATTCACTTGGGTCAAAAATAAAACCAATAACATTCATTAAATTTCAATAGAAAAATAACAAAGATGTTTAAGTCTCACTCAGTTAAAAGATTTTGTCTCTAGCAATGGTTAGAAAGCAATAGTATATGACCTGATTCAAATGCAACTTCATTTTCTCATATTCAGATCCATGCTAATCTCAATATCATTCTGGTCATCATTATCTCTTCTTTCTCCCTTCTTCCTCTAACTCTATTCTTCTCATTTATCTCCTTTTGTTACTTGGTTAGGTCTACAGAATCACCCGATTCTTACTTCAATCTATTTGACCAAGTTCACATGTATGCACTAGCAATTTGCATAGGAATGTGATCTTCTCTCTATATATTATTTTTGTGTTTCTTATCTCCTTATATAGACATGTAAACCATTTTATTTTCAGCCACAAATTTTGCCTCTTAATCTCCATCATTGGTTTTGCCTCTTCAACCTTCCTCGAAACTTGTTCCTTAAAACATTTTCAATCTTTATCATCTGATCATCCTTGAATTTTTTTAGTTGTAGATCTTCATAATAAACTTTTTCTTTATCCATGGAATCTTCTAGATTCATCCAACTTATCATCTCTTCTTGACAATCACATGTTCCTCCTTATTTCTTCCTTCTCAGTCAATACCATGATATGTCAGTTTCTTCATACCTGGTTAATACTGCACTTGGCGTATGCTACAACTACTTAGTGTACACTAATTTCTTCATATACCAACCAAAGTAACTTGTACATTCTTGATCTTCAATACTTAGCAGAATCATGTAAGCCAATCAAATCATTATTATACTATCATATACTCATCAATAAATTTCCCAATGAATACCTTATTCATAACTTACTCATACATCTCATCTTCATGCTAATATCTCCTTTCCTTCACAAACATTACCTTCTTTAGATGTTTTACTATTGGCAAGTTGACGATACCGAAGTATATGATTGTATTTAATGTTGTCATTATGGAAACAAAGTCATATGAAGTTTTGGATTCAGTGCATATTGAAGAAGATCAGAAATATGGATAAGTATGGAAGACTAAATAGATACCAGAGCACCAGGTGATCAAAGAATCAACACACATGTGTATGATAGAGTTATAACATGAGCCCTTTAAAATAAGTTTCTAATTAGTATTCATGCTAAGTATAAGAGTGCATGATGATATGACCTAGTATGAGGAAGTTATAGTTAGATGAAGTGACACAGATGGTGAGAGGCACGATAGAATAGAGTATGGAGCTAACTATTTGTATTGTGATTAGCACTTGTAATATTGTTTTGTAAAGGCTATGCACCTATTATATTTAGGTCATAGACATGTTAATATGAATATATGTAAATACACTTGAGCCAATTCAATTGGAAGTGGTGTATGTAATTAGTTATAGGCTGACTTGATGAAGAGTTTGTTAGAAATAGGGAATACTGAGAGGGGGGGGGTGAATCAATATTGTACAATCTTTTACTTTTTCCCAATTATGGAGATAACAGATTATCTTTATACATGCATAACATAAGAAGCTAAACAACATGCATAGCAATAAAACTAAAGAACTGATAACACATTATTTGTTCTAGAGCAAACCCTGGCCAAGGGAAAACCCTGGTGGGGATGGTACCCACAAAGATCCACTAATCAAAAGTATCATGTTAAGGATGTTGACCCTGTTAGGAGTCTATTACAAACATATAGTGTATCAGTCCTGATTAAGGGACTATAGGCCTTGTTAGAAGCCTCAACCCTGTTAGGAGTTGGTAGTACAAAATGTGATTACCAGATGAGCCCACTGACCAAACAAGTAATGTACAATATACACTGATTACAAAAGAAGGTTAAGGTACATAACCTTATACTACTTGCATCAATATCTCTTCGCTGCTCTTTCACTATCACTATTACATATGCATCATATATTTCGCATCATATTACTGCTTCATTACATTTCATTACTTTATCATACATCTATATCTTTTCTTACAAATACAATTACATTTATACAAATAACTTTATCCAAGGGTTAACATATAGGATTTTGTCCCTTTATATTGTTGGGTCATTATTTTGATAAACAAAATTGATGAAGGGTGCTCCCCTTAATACCACAAACACATAACAGAAATAGAGAAACAACAACAATATGCAAGAACAGAAAATTGGCTTCTTATTATCTCCACAAATGTGGAATTACAAACTTTCAGAATTACAATATGCAAAGCCACATGGGCATTCCCTTACAATATTCTGTAGGACAAAGCCTCGAATCAATACCTAGATCTACTACCCAGAACTATTCTGAACTGCCTAAGACAATAATACAGCCTTCCTTATATAGGCAATTTTCCACCGCCTGGGAAGGTTCCAGAATTTTAGCCAATAAGGCCGACCAAACTTAGAATTATTTTTTTATTTTACATTTCATTACATCATAGTCAGCTCAAAATAAATTTTGAAACCCGAACAGAAATTTTGAAGAAAAATCATTTTCCGCCATTTTAGGTGACCCAACTTCCGAAGACCATAAGTCATCACCAGTTGACCCGATTGACTATTGTAACCCCATTTCGGAAAGGGCGCGAGGAGCTCTACAACACCTAAATCAAGCAAGCTTCATTCAGCCCAAAATTTGACCTCATCTGGGGCCTCTAAAGCCTTCAAAACTAAGTTCGAAGTTTCTGTACCCTGCTGCCAATACCGAAAATCTTCAATATCTTCCAATATACACTTGATCTGGCAATGAAACTTTATTGGCAGACTTATATGACCAAAATGAACCTCCAAGAAAGAAATCAAATCATTCTGAGCACATACAAAAATTACCAAAAATAGTAACTTTCCATAAACAACAGCTCTGCACAAAATAGCCCTTATTGAATACAAAAATAGAAATATTTTTGGCTGATGCAAGATTGCTCTTACACCCAGGATGCTCCTGCATCAGACACCCGGGGTAATTTGAGAAGTGACCCTGTCACGACACAGGTGTGCAGAGGAAAACCAAGACGGCTAATCTCCTCATTTGTCAGCCATGATGAATCTTCAACAGGTCGTCCTTTCCACTTGACCAGATATTCTTCATATATCCTGTTCCTTGTGCTTCTGCCAATACGACTGTCCAGTATATCTTCGATCTCCTTAGTGTCTGAACTAGTTGCTGGAATACTCCACTGTGCTGCTGTGATCTCATCTTCAACACCTCCTTCATGATACTCTGTCAGGTCTGAAATTTTAAACACTGGTGAAATATTTAGCTCAGTAGGCAATTCTACCTCATATGCATTTCCTGAATCATGTTTCTTCAGTATCCTACATGGTCCAAACTTCTTCATTTTCAGCTTGTTATATGTACCAACTGGAAACCGCTCCTTCCGCAAATGAACCATGACTTCATCACCAACTTGAAATTCCTTATACCTCCTTTTCTCATCTGCCTTAGCCTTATACTCTGCGTTCATCTTGGTAATATGCTTCCTCACCTCCTCATGGATGTTCTTCAAGTGTTCTACAAAATCCTCAGCTTCAGCACTACTTATTTCTCCTTTATCTATCTTCCTCAATTCAGATGCATTTCTTGGAATACTTCCATATACAATCTGGAATGGTGATTTACCAGTGCTCCTGTTGACAGAATTATTGTATGAAAATTCTGCCTGTGGTAAAATCAAATCCCATCCTGTTGGCTTTTCTCCAACCAAACATCTCAGCAAATTTCCCAAACTCCTATTCACCACCTCTGTTTGTCCATCAGTCTGTGGATGATGTGATGAACTGAACTTCAAATCTGTCTTTAACTTCTTCCACAATGTACGCCAGAAATATACAACAAACTTAGTGTCCCGATCTGAAACTATGGTCTTTGGCAAACCATGAAGTCTCACTACTTCTCTGAAAAACAATTCTGCTACATGAACAGCATCATTAGTCTTCTTGCAGGGAATGAAATGTGCCATCTTTGAAAATCTGTCAACTACCACAAAAATTGAATCGTGTCCCCGCTGTGTCTTCGGTAAACCAAGAACAAAGTCCACACTGATATCCTCCCAAGGCTTCTCTGGTATAGGTAATGGCTGATACACCCTGTATTCTGCTTCACTCCTTTCGCCATCTGACATACTCTGCAACTCTGTACAAACTTCTTCACATCTTGCTGCAATTGTGGCCAATAATAATTCGCACCAACCAAAGCAAGGGTTTTATCACGACCAAAGTGTCCAGCCAATCCTCCACTATGCTTCTCCTTGATGAGATTCTCCCTCATAGAACTTTGTGGAATGCACAACTGACTCCCTCTGAATAGCATATCATCCTGGATGATGAAATCCAACCATTTCGTCTTGTCTAGAGTAACAGGTTCTTTACAAGCTTTCCAAGCTTCACCAAAATCAGGATCCTCTGGATACAAATTCTTGAGCTCCTTGAACCCAACCACTTCAATCTGCATTTCTGTCAGCAGTAGTTACCTTCTGCTAAGAGCATCTGCAACCCTATTAGACTTTCCACTCCTGTGTTTCAAAACAAATGTATAACTCTGCAAAAATTCAACCCATTTCAAATGCCTTTGATTCAACTTTCCTTGACTATTCAAATATTGCAAAGCTTGATGATCAGTATACAAAACAAACTCTTTAGGAAGAAAATAGTGTCTCCACTTCTTTAATGCTTGAACTATAGCATAAAATTCCTGATCATAAACAGAATATTTTCTCTTGGCATCATTCAACTTCTCACTGAAATAAGCAATAAGTTTACCTTCTTGGCTCATAACAGCTCCTATTGCAGTACCACTAGCATCACAATCTACTTGAAACACCTTATTAAAATCTGGAAGTGCTAAAACAGGTTGTTCTGTAACTTTTTGTTTCAACAATTGAAAAATCTTTTCTGCCCCATTAGTCCACTTAAACTCTTTTCTATCCCCTCTCATTGTTTCAGTCAAGGGTCCACAAATACTGCTAAAATTTCTGATAAACTTTCTGTAAAAGCTAGCTAGACCATGAAAAGATCTTACCTCAGTAGCATTCCTTGGAGTAGGCCATTCAAGGATAGCCTATACCTTCTCTGCGTCCATTTTTAGACCTTCTCCTGAAACTACAAACCCCAAATACACCAACTCTTTCTTCACAAAACTGCACTTCTTCAAATTAATCAATAATTTCTCTTCTCTCAGCTTCTCAAATACCATACGAATATGTATCATATGCTCCTCCAATGTCTTACTAAAGATCAGAATATCATCTAGGTAAACAATGACAAACTTACCTAGAAATTCTTTCAGAACCTCGTTCATGAGCCGCATGAAAGTGTTCGGTGCATTGGTTAGCCCAAAAGGCATGACTAACCACTCATACAATCCTTCCTTTGTCTTGAAGGCAGTCTTCCATTCATCTCCTTCTCTGATCCAAATCTGATGATATCCACTTCTCAGATCTATCTTTGAAAAATACACAGCTCCACTCAAACAGTCCATAATATCATCCATTCGTGGCAATGGAAACCTGTACTTGATTGTGATCTTGTTTATTGCCCTAGAATCTGTACACATCCTCCACTCTCCATTCTTCTTTGGTGCTAATACCACTAGTACAGCACAGGGACTCAGACTCTCACGGATCAATCTTTTCTGTAGCAGTTCATGTACTTGTCTGTTCAACTCCTCACTTTCTACAGGTGTCATTCTGTGTGCTGCCTTATTCTGAAAAATTGCTCCTAGAATCAAATCTATTTGATAAATGATCTCTCTGACTGGTGGTAATCCATCAGGCACATTATCAGATACAATATCCTGAAACTCATTCAACAAATCTGCAACTTCTACAGGAACATCTTCTACTTCCTCTTTACTAGCTTTTGGAATTAAAGCAAAACATACATGCTCATGCCTCATACCATCTAGGAAATTTCTTCCATCAACAAAAGTTATCCTTGCATTACCAGATACTTTTTCTTCAGTCTCCTTCAATGGTTTTAGCTTATGTCGCACTCCATCCTTTATCAGGGAATAGGTATTCGTACGGCCATCATGTACAACACATCTGTCAAACTGCCATGGTCTACCCAACAACATATGACATGCATCCATAGATATGATATCACACAATACCTCATCTTGGTATCCGCCAATCTTGAACTTCACCAAGCATTGTTCATTGACCATGACCTTGTGGTCATCTTGTACCCAGGCAATCCGATATGGATGTGGGTGTTTCTGTCTCTTGAGCTTCAACTTTGTCACCATCTCCTCTGACACCAAATTGTCAGTGCTTCCACTATCGATAATCACATCACAACATTTACCTTCACACTTGCACCTGGTGCGAAACAAGCTCCTCCTTTGCTCAGGTTCATTCTCACCACTCAACAGGACTCTTCTGTTAATCAATGTTTCTCCTCTTTCAGCATCTTCAGAATTTGATGATCTGACATCTTCATCTACATGTGCAATTCTGGCCTGGCCTTCATTTCTCCTGTCTGTTCTGCTTTGGCGCTGAGGACATTCAAATGCCCTATGACCTTCTTCTCCACTGTGAAAACATGTTCCACGGAAGCCACCTCTTCCAGATCCTTGTCCTCTTCCTCTTCCTCTTTGATCTCTATTATTCTAATCCTGGAAGCGATTGGAATTATTTCCTCGCTGATTCTGACTGCTACTAGCCTCATCCTTCTTTTTCGGATCTTCATTTTGGCCACCATATGACCGTCCACCAGATCATCCACCACGACCTCTTCCATTTTGTCTGCTCTCAAACTTCTTGTTCAGCTTTTCCTCTACTTTTAGGGCAAACTGGTATGCCTCCTCAATACTGTTCATTCGAACCAGATTCAGCTCCTCCTGAATGCTTGGCCTTAACCAATTAAGGTATCGGGCAACTTTCTCCTTATCAGCTTCTGCATGGCCTATTCTGATGAGAAGTCGATAGAACTCCTCTGTATACTCCTGAATAGATCTTCCTGCTTGCTTCAAACTTTGCATTTTCTTTAGTAGATCAAGCTCATAATCAACAGGAATGAACTGTCGCTTCAATTTATCCACCATCCGATCCCATCTTGTGATTTTATCTTTCCCTCTTCTATTTCGCTCCAATTGAATTTCTTACCACCAGATCTTCACATGACCTTTCAGTCTGGCCTTTGCAAATTTGACCCTATCAGGATCCTCAACATCTTTATACTCAAAATATTTCTCACATTCATTGATCCAGTCGATCAATTCTTCTGGGTTAAGATTTCCAAAAAATGTAGGAACCTCAATCTTAGGTCTTTTTCCAATCTTGGAAATCGCCCGAAAAAGTCTTTCTTCCTCATGGTTCACAATTTCAACTTCTCCTTTTTGATATTCTTCTTCGGCTTCATCCTCGCTTTCATCTCTGACATTAAGATTCATTCCTCTGCGAATCTCTTCTTGCAATGCTCGCACTTGTCTCTGCAGCTCTCTAACCTCAGGTGTTACAACACCAGCTCTTCCGCCACGTTCCCTTGGTGGAGGCATTTTCGCGATGCGCGCTGAAACCCTAGCCATGGTCCTGGTGCAAACTGCCTCACAGTCGGCGATCTATTTACACACTTAAGAAAATCTGCTCTGATACCACTTGATGAAGGGTGCTCCCCTTAATACCACAAACACATAACAGAAATAGAGAAACAACAACAACAATATGCAAGAACAGAAAATTGGCTTCTTATTATCTCCACAAATGTGGAATTACAAACTTTCAAAATTACAATATGCAAAGCCACATGGGCATTCCCTTACAATATTCTGTAGGACAAAGCCTCGAATCAATACCCAGATCTACTACCCAGAACTATTCTGAACGGCCTAAGACAATAATACAGCCTTCCTTATATAGGCAATTTTCCACCGCCTGGGAAGGTTCCAGAATTGTAGCCAATAAGACCGACCAAACTTAGAATTATTTTTTTATTTTACATTTCATTACATCATAGTCGGCTCAAAATAAATTTTGAAATCCGAACAGAAATTTTGAAGAAAAATTATTTTCTGCCATTTCAGGTGACCCAACTTCCGAAGACCATAAGTCATCATTAGTTGACCCGATTGACTATTGTAACCCCATTTCGGAAAGGGCGCGAGGAGCTCTACAATGCTTGAATCAAGCAATCTTCATTTAGCCCAAATTTTGACCTCATTCGGGGCCTCTAAAGCCTTCAAAATTGAGTTTGAAGTTTCTGTACCCTGCTGCCAATACTGAAATTCTTCAATATCTTCCAATATACACTTGATCTGGCAATGAAACTTTACTGGCAGACTTATATGACCAAAATGAACCTCCAAGAAAGAAATCAGATCATTCTGAGCACATACAAAAATTACCAAAAATAGTAACTTTCCATAAACAACAGCTCTGCACAAAATAGCCCTTATTGAATACAAAAATAGAAATATTTTTGGGTGATGCAAGATTGCTCTTACACCCAGGATGCTCCTGCATCAGACACCCGGCGTAATTTGAGAAGTGACCCTGTCACGACTCAGGTGTGCAAAGGAAAACCAAGACGGCTAATCTCCTCCTTTGTCAGCCATGATGAATCTTCAACAGGTCATCCTTTCCACTTGACCAGATATTCTTCATATATCCTGTTCCTTGTGCTTCTGCCAATACGACTGTCCAGTATATCTTCGATCTCCTTAGTGTCTGAACTAGTTGCTGGAATACTCCACTGTGCTGCTGTGATCTCATCTTCAACACCTCCTTCATGATACTCTATCAGGTCTGAAATGTTAAACACTGGTGAAATATTTAGCTCAGTAGGCAATTCTACCTCATATGCGTTTCCTGAATCATGTTTCTTCAGTATCCTACATGGTCCAAACTTCTTCATTTTCAGTTTGTTATATGTACCAACTGGAAACCGCTCCTTCCGCAAATGAACCATGACTTCATCACCAACTTGAAATTCTTTATACCTCCTTTTCTCATCTGCCTTAGCCTTATACTCTGCGTTCATCTTGGTAATATGCTTCCTCACCTCCTCATGGATGTTCTTCAAGTGTTCTGCAAAATCTTCAGTGTTAGCACTACTTATTTCTCCTTTATCTATCTTCCTCAATTCAGATGCATTTCTTAGACTACTTCCATATACAATCTGGAATGGTGATTTACCAGTGCTCCTGTTGACAGAATTATTGTATGCAAATTCTGCCTGTGGTAAAATCAAATCCCATTTTGTTGGCTTATCTCCAACCAAACATCTCGATAAATTTCTCAAACTCCTATTCACCACCTCTGTTTGTCCATCAGTCTGTGGATGATGTGATGAACTGAACTTCAAATCTATCTTTAACTTCTTCCACAATGTACGCTAAAAATATCCAACAAACTTAGTGTCCCGATCTAAAACTATGGTCTTTGGCAAACCATGAAGTCTCACTACTTCTCTGAAAAACAATTCTGCTACATGAACAGCATCATTAGTCTTCTTGCAGGGAATGAAATGTGCCATCTTTGAAAATCTGTCAACTACCACAAAAATTGAATCGTGTCCCCGCTGTGTCCTCGGTAAACCAAGAACAAAGTCCATACTGATATCCTCCCAATGCTTCTCTAGTATAGGTAATGGCTGATACAACCCTGTATTCTGCTTCACTCCTTTCGCCATCTGACATACTCTGCAACTCTGTACAAACTTCTTCACATCTTGCTGCAATTGTGGCCAATAATAATTTGCACCAACCAAAGCAAGGGTTTTATCACGACCAAAGTGTCCAGCCAATCCTCCACTATGCTTCTTATTGATGAGATTCTCCCTCATAGAACTTCGTGGAATGCACAACTGACTCCCTCTGAATAGCATATCATCCTGGATGATGAAATCCAACCATTTCGTCCTGTCTAGAGTAACAGGTTCTTTACAAGCTTTCCAAGCTTCACCAAAATCAGGATCCTCTGGATACAAATTCTTGAGCTCCTTCAACCCAACCACTTCAATCTGCATTTCTGTAAGCAATAGTTGACTTCTGCTAAGAGCATCTGCAACCCTATTAGACTTTCCACTCATGTGTTTCAAAACAAATGTATAACTCTGCAAAAATTCAACCCATTTCAAATGCCTTTGATTCAACTTTCCTTGACTATTCAAATATTGCAAAGCTTGATGATCAGTATACAAAACAAACTCCTTAGGAAGAAAATAGTGTCTCCACTTCTTTAATGCTTGAACTATAGCATAAAATTCTTGATCATAAACAGAATATTTTCTCTTGGCATCATTCAACTTCTCACTGAAATAAGCAATAGGTTTACCTTCTTGGCTCATAACAGCTCCTATTGCAGTACCACTAGCATCACAATCTACTTGAAACACCTTATTAAAATCTGGAAGTGCTAAAACACATTGTTCTGTAACTTTTTGTTTCAACAATTGAAAACTTTTTTCTGCCCCATTAGTCCACTTAAACTCTTTTCTATCCCCTCTCATTGTTTCAGTCAAGGGTCCACAAATACTGCTAAAATTTCTGATAAACTTTCTGTAAAAGCTAGCTAGACCATGAAAAGATCTTACCTCAGTAGCATTCCTTGGAGTAGCCCATTCAAGGATAGCCTGTACCTTCTCCTGAAACTACAAACCTCAAATACACCAACTCTTTCTTCACAAAACTGCACTTCTTCAAATTAATCAACAATTTCTCTTCACTCAGCTTCTCAAATACCATACGAATATGCATCATATGCTCCTCCAATGTCTTACTAAAGATCAGAATATCATTTAGGTAAACAATGACAAACTTACCTAGAAATTCTTTCAGAACCTCGTTCATGAGCCGCATGAAAGTGCTCGATGCATTGGTTAGCCCAAAAGGTATGACTAACCACTCATACAATCCTTCCTTTGTCTTGAAGGCAGTCTTCCATTCATCTCCTTCTCTGATCCGAATCTGATGATATCCACTTTTCAGATCTATCTTTGAAAAATACACAGCTCCACTCAAATAGTCTATAATATCATCCATTCGTGGCAACGGAAACCTGTACTTGATTGTGATCTTGTTTATTTCCCTAGAATCTGTACACATCCTCCACTCTCCATTCTTCTTTGGTGCTAATACCGCTAGTACAGCACAGGGACTCAGACTCTCACGGATCAATCCTTTCTATAGCAGTTCATGTACTTGTCTGTTCAACTCCTCACTTTCTGCAGGTGTCATTCTGTGTGCTACCTTATTCGGCAAACTTGCTCCTCGGATCAAATCCATTTGATGACTGATCTCCCTAACTGGTGGTAATCCATCAGGCACGTTATCAGATACAATATCCTGAAACTCATTCAACAAATCTGCAACTTCTACAGGAACATCTTCTACTTCCTCTTTACCAGCTTTTGGAATTAAAGAAAAACATACATGCTCATGCCTCATACCATCTAGGAAATTTCTTCCATCAACAAAAGTTATCCTTGCATTACCACATACCTTTTCTTCAGTCTCTTTCAATGGTTTTAGCTTATGTCGCACTCCATCCTTTGTCTGGGAATAGGTATTCGCACGGCCATCATGTACGGCACATCTGTCAAACTGCCATGGTCTACCCAACAACATATGACATGCATCCATAGATATGATATCACACAATACCTCATCTTGGTATCTGCCAATCTTGAACTTCACCAGGCATTGTTCATTGACCATGACCTTGTGGTCATCTTGTACCCAGGCAATCTGATATGGATGTGGGTGTTTCTGTCTCTTGAGCTTCAACTTTGTCACCATCTCTTCTGACACCAAATTGTCAGTGCTTCCACTATCGATAATCACATCACAACATTTACCTTCACACTTGCACCTGGTGCGAAACAAGCTCCTCCTTTGCTCAGGTTCATTCTCACCACTCAACAGGACTCTTCTGTTAATCAATGTTTCTCCTCTTTCAGCATCTTCAAAATTTGATGATCTGGCATCTTCATCTACATGTGCAATTCTGGCCTGGCCTTCATTTCTCCTATCTGTTCTGCCTTGGCGCTGAGGACATTCAAATGCCCTATGATCTTCTTCTCCACAGTGAAAACATGTTCCACGGAAGCCACCTCTTCCAGATCCTTGTCCTCTTCCTCTTCCTCTTTGATCTCTATTATTCTGATCCTGGAAGCGATTGGAATTATTTCCTCACTGATTCTGACTGCTACTAGCCTCATCCTTCTTTTTCAGATCTTCATTTCGGCCACCATATGACCGTCCACCAGATCGTCCACCGCGACCTCTTCCGTTTTGTCTGCTCTCAAACTTATTGTTCAACTTTTCCTCTACTTTTAGGGCAAACTGGTATGCCTCCTCAATACTGTTCATTCGAACCAGATTCAGCTCCTCCTGAATGCTTGGCCTTAACCCATTAAGGTATCGGGAAACTTTCTCCTTATCAGCTTCTGCATGGCCTGTTCTGATGAGAAGTCGATAGAACTCCTTTGTATACTCCTGAACAGATCTTCCTGCTTGCTTCAAACTTTGCATTTTCTTTAGTAGATCAAGCTCATAATCAACAGGAATGAACTGTCGCTTCAATTTATCCACCATCCGATCCCATCTTGTGATTTTATCTTTCCCTCTTCTATTTCACTCCAATTGAATTTCTTGCCACCAGATCTTCGCATAACCTTTCAGTCTAGCCTTCGGAAATTTGACCCTATCAGGATCCTCAACATCTTCATACTCAAAATATTCCTCACATTCATTGATCCAGTCGATCAATTCCTCTGTGTTAAGATTTCCAGAAAATGTAGGAACCTCAATCTTAGGTCTTTTTCCAATCTTGGAAATCGCCCGAAAAAGTCTTTCTTCCTCATGGTTCACAATTTTAACTTCTCCTTCTTGATATTCTTCTTCGGCTTCATCCTCGCTTTCGTCTCTGACATTAAGATTCATTCCTCTGCGAATCTCTGCTTGCAATGCTCGCACTTGTCTCTGCAGCTCTCTAACCTCAGGTGTTACAACACCAGCTCTTTCGCCACGTTCCCTTCGTAGAGGCATTTTCGCGATGCGCGCTGAAACCATAGCCACGGTCCTGGTGCAAACTGCCTCACAGTCGACGATCTGTTTACACACTCAAGAAAACCTGCTCTGATACCACTTGATGAAGGGTGCTCCCCTTAATACCACAAACACATAACAGAAATAGAGAAACAACAACAATATGCAAGAACAGAAAATTGGCTTCTTATTATCTCCACAAATGTGGAATTACAAACTTTCAGAATTACAATATGCAAAGCCACATGGGCATTCCCTTACAATATTCTGTAGGACAAAGCCTCGAATCAATACCCAGATCTACTACCCAGAACTATTCTGAACTGCCTAAGACAATAATACAGCCTTCCTTATATAGGCAATTTTCCACCGCCTGGGAAGGTTCCAGAATTTTAGCTAATAAGGCCGACGAAACTTATAATTGTTTTTTTATTTTACATTTCATTACATCATAGTCGGCTCAAAATAAATTTTGAAACCCGAACAGAAATTTTGAAGAAAAATTATTTTCCGCCATTTCAGGTGACCCAACTTTCGAAGACCATAAGTCATCACCAGTTGACCCGATTGACTATTGTAACCCCATTTCGGAAAGGGCGCGAGGAGCTCTACAACACTTGAATCAAGAAAGCTTCATTCAGCCCAAAATTCAACCTCATTCGGGGCCTCTAAAGCTTTCAAAACTGAGTTCGAAGTTTCTGTACCCTGCTGCCAATACCGAAAATCTTCAATATCTTCCAATATACACTTGATCTGGCAATGAAACTTTACTGGCAGACTTATATGACCAAAATGAACCTCTAAGAAAGAAATCAGATCATTCTGAGCACATACAAAAATTACCAAAAATAGTAACTTTCCATAAACAACAGCTCTGCACAAAATAGCCCTTATTGAATACAAAAATAGAAATATTTTTGGCTGATGCAAGATTGCTCTTACACCCAGGATGCTCCTGCATCAGACACCCGGGGTAATTTGAGAAGTGACCCTGTCACGACTCAGGTGTGCAGAGGAAAACCAAGACGGCTAATCTCCTCCTTTGTCAGCCATGATGAATCTTCAACAGGTCATCCTTTCCACTTGACCAGATATTCTTCATATATCCTGTTCCTTGTGCTTCTGCCAATACGACTGTCCAGTATATCTTCGATCTCCTTAGTGTCTGAACTAGTTGCTGGAATACTCCACTGTGCTGCTGTGATCTCATCTTCAACACCTCTTTCATGATACTCTGTCAGGTCTGAAATGTTAAACACTTGTGAAATATTTAGCTCAGTAGGCAATTCTACCTCATATGCGTTTCTTGAATCATGTTTCTTCAGTATCCTACATGGTCCAAACTTTTTTATTTTCAGCTTGTTATATGTACCAACTAGAAACCGCTCCTTCCGCAAATGAACCATGACTTCATCACCAACTTGAAATTCCTTATACCTCCTTTTCTCATCTGCCTTAGCCTTATACTCTACCTTCATCTTGGTAATATGCTTCCTCACCTCCTCATGGATGTTCTTCAAGTGTTCTGCAAAATCCTCAGCTTCAGCACTACTTATTTCTCCTTTATCTATCTTCCTCAATTCAGATGCATTTCTTGGACTACTTGCATATACAATCTGGAATGGTGATTTACCAGTGCTCCTGTTGACAGAATTATTGTATGCAAATTCTTCCTGTGGTAAAATCAAATCCCATCCTGTTGGCTTATCTCTAACCAAACATCTCAGCAAATTTCCCAAACTCCTATTCACCACCTCTGTTTGTCCATCAGTCTGTGGATGATGTGATGAACTGAACTTCAAATCTGTCTTTAACTTCTTCCACAATGTACGCCAGAAATATCCAACAAACTTAGTGTCCCGATCTGAAACTATGGTCTTTGGCAAACCATGAAGTCTCACTACTTCTCTGAAAAACAATTTTGCTACATGAACAGTATCATTAGTCTTCTTGCAGGGAATGAAATGTGCCATCTTTGAAAATCTGTCAACTACCACAAAAATTGAATCGTGTCCCCGCTGTGTCCTCGGTAAACCAAGAACAAAGTCCATACTGATATCCTCCCAAGGCTTCTCTGGTATAGGTAATGGCTGATACAACCCTGTATTCTGCTTCACTCCTTTCGCCATCTGACATAATCTGCAACTCTGTACAAACTTCTTCACATCTTTCTGCAATTGTGGCCAATAATAATTCGCACCAACCAAAGCAAGGGTTTTATCACGACCAAAGTGTCCATCCAATCCTCCACTATGCTTCTCCTTGATGAGATTCTCCCACATAGAACTTTGTGGAATGCACAACTGACTCCATCTAAATAGCATATCATCTTGGATGATGAAATCCAACCATTTCGTGCTGTCTAGAGTAACAGGTTCTTTACAAGCTTTCCAAGCTTCACCAAAATCAGGATCCTCTGGATACAAATTCTTGAGCTCCTTGAACCCAACCACTTCAATCTGCATTTCTGTCAGCAGTAGTTGCCTTCTGTTAAGAGCATCTGCAACCCTATTAGACTTTCCACTCTTGTGTTTCAAAACAAATGTATAACTCTACAAAAATTCAACCCATTTCAAATGCCTTTGATTCAACTTTCCTTGACTATTCAAATATTGCAAAGCTTGATGATCAGTATACAAAACAAACTCCTTAGGAAGCAAATAGTGTCTCCACTTCTTTAATGCTTGAACTATAGCATAAAATTTTTGATCATAAACAGAATATTTTCTCTTGGCATCATTCAACTTCTCACTGAAATAAGCAATAGGTTTACCTTCTTGGCTCATAACAGCTCCTATTGCAGTACCACTAGCATCATAATCTACTTGAAACACCTTATTAAAATCTAGAAGTGTTAAAACAGGTTGTTCTGTAACTTTTTGTTTCAACAATTGAAAACTCTTTTCTGCCTCATTAGTCCACTTAAACTCTTTTCTATCCCCTCTCATTGTTTCAGTCAAGGGTCCACAAATACTGCTAAAATTTTTAATAAACTTTCTGTAAAAGCTAGCTAGACCATGAAAAGATCTTACTTCAGTAGCATTCTTTGGAGTAGGCCATTCAAGGATAGCCTGTACCTTCTCTGGGTCCATTTTTAGACCTTCTCCTGAAACTACAAACCCCAAATACACCAACTCTTTCTTCACAAAACTGCACTTCTTCAAATTAATCAACAATTTCTCTTCTCTCAGCTTCTCCAATACTATACGAATATGCATCATATGCTCCTCCAATGTCTTACTAAAGATCAGAATATCATCTAGGTAAACAATGACAAACTTACCTAGAAATTCTTTCAGAACCTCATTCATGAGCCGCATGAAAGTGCTCGGTGCATTGGTTAGCCCAAAAGACATGACTAACCACTCATACAATCCTTCCTTTGTCTTGAAGGCAGTCTTCCATTCATCTCCTTCTCTGATCCGAATCTGATGATATCCACTTTTCAGATCTATCTTTGAAAAATACACAGCTCCACTCAAACAGTCCATAATATCATCCATTCGTGGCAATGGAAACCTGTACTTGATTGTGATCTTGTTTATTGCCTTAGAATCTGTACACATCCTCCACTCTCCATTCTTCTTTGGTGCTAATACCGCTGGTACAGCACAAAGACTCAGACTCTCACGGATCAATCCTTTCTGTAGCAGTTCATGTACTTGTCTATTCAACTCCTCACTTTCTGCAGGTGTCATTCTGTGTGCTGCCTTATTCGGCAAACTTTCTCCTGGGATCAAATCCATTTGATGACTGATCTCCCTGACTGGTGGTAATCCATCAGGCACGTTATCAAATACAATATCCTGAAACTCATTCAACAAATCTGCAACTTCTACAGGAACATCTTCTACTTCCTCTTTACCAGCTTTTGAAATTAAAACAAAACATACATGCTCATGCCTCATACCATCTAGGAAATTTCTTCCATCAACAAAAGTTATCCTTGCATTACCACATACCTTTTCTTCAGTCTCCTTCAATGGTTTTAGCTTATGTCACACTCCATCCTTTGTCAGGGAATAGGTATTCGCACGGCCATCATGTACAGCACATCTGTCAAACTGCCATGGTCTACCTAACAACATATGACATGCATCCATAGATATGATATCACACAATACCTCATCTTGGTATCCGCCAATCTTGAACTTCATCAGGCATTGTTCATTGACCATGACCTTGTGGTCATCTTGTACCCAGGCAATCCGATATGGATGTGGGTGTTTCTGTCTCTTGAGCTTCAACTTTGTCACCATCTCTTCTGACACCAAATTGTCAGTGCTTCCACTATCGATAATCACATCACAACATTTACTTTCACACTTGCACCTGGTGCGAAACAAGCTCCTCCTTTGCTCAGGTTCATTCTCACCACTCAACAGGACTCTTCTGTTAATCAACATTTCTCGTCTTTCAGCATCTTCAAAATTTGATGATCTGGCATCTTCATCTACATGTGCAATTCTGGCCTGGCTTTCATTTCTCCTGTCTATTCTGCCTTGGCGCTGAGGACATTCAAATGCCCTATGACCTTCTTCTCCACAGTGAAAACATGTTCCACGGAAGCCACCTCTTCCAGATCCTTGTCCTCTTCCTCTTCCTCTTTGATCTCTACTATTCTGATCCTGGAAGCGATTGGAATTATTTCCTCACTGATTCTGACTGCTACTAGCCTCATCCTTCTTTTTCGGATCTTCATTTTGGCCACCATATGACCATCCACCAGATCGTCCACCGCGACCTCTTCCGTTTTGTCTGCTCTCAAACTTCTTGTTCAGCTTTTCCTCTACTTTTAGGGAAAACTGGTATGCCTCCTCAATACTGTTCATTCGAACCAGATTCAGCTCCTCCTGAATGGTTGGCCTTAACCCATTAAGGTATCAGGCAACTTTCTCCTTATCAGTTTCTGCATGGCCTGTTCTGCTGAGAAGTCGATAGAACTCCTCTGTATACTCCTGAACAGATCTTCCTGCTTGCTTCAAACTTTGCATTTTCTTTAGTAGATCAAGCTCATAATCAACAGGAATGAACTGTCATTTCAATTTATCCACCATCCGATCCCATCTTGTGATTTTATCTTTCCCTCTTCTATTTCGCTCCAATTGAATTTCTTGCCACCAGATCTTCGCATGACCTTTCAGTCTGGCCTTCGCAAATTTGACCCTATCAGGATCCTCAACATCTTCATACTCAAAATATTCCTCACATTCATTGATCCAGTCGATCAATTCCTCTAGGTTAAGATTTCCAGAAAATGTAGGAACCTCAATTCTAGGTCTTTTTCCAATCTTGGAAATCGCCCGAAAAAGTCTTTCTTCCTCATGGTTCACAATTTCAACTTCTCCTTCTTGATATTCTTCTTCGGCTTCATCCTCGCTTTCATCTCTGACATTAAGATTCATTCCTCTGTGAATCTCTTCTTGCAATGCTCGCACTTGTCTCTGCAGCTCTCTAACCTCAGGTGTTACAACACCAGCTCTTCCGCCACGTTCCCTTTGTGGAGGGATTTTCGCGATGCGCGTTGAAACCCTAGCCACGGTCCTAGTGCAAACTGCCTCACAGTCGGTGATCTGTTTACACACTCAAGAAAACCTGCTTTGATACTACTTGATGAAGGGTGCTCCCCTTAATACCACAAACACATAACAGAAATAGAGAAACAACAACAATATGCAAGAACAGAAAATTGGCTTCTTATTATCTCCACAAATGTGGAATTACAAACTTTCAGAATTACAATATGCAAAGCCACATGGGCATTCCCTTACAATATTCTGTAGGACAAAGCCTCGAATCAATACCCAGATCTACTACCCAGAACTATTCTGAACTGACTAAGACAATAATACAGCCTTCCTTATATAGGAAATTTTCCACCGCCTGGGAAGGTTCCAGAATTTTAGCCAATAAGGCCGACCAAACTTAGAATTATTTTTTTATTTTACATTTCATTACATCATAGTCGGCTAAAAATAAATTTTGAAACCTGAACAGAAATTTTGAAGAAAAATCATTTTTCGCCATTTCAGGTGACCCAACTTCCGAAGACCATAAGTCATCACCAGTTGACCCGATTGACTATTGTAACCCCATTTCGGAAAGGGCGCGAGGAGCTCTACAACACTTGAATCAAGCAAGCTTCATTCAGCCCAAAATTCAACCTCATCCGGGGCCTCTAAAGCCTTCAAAATTGAGTTTGAAGTTTCTGTACCCTGCTGCCAATACCGAAAATCTTCAATATCTTCCAATATACACTTGATCTGGCAATGAAACTTTACTAGCAGACTTATATGACCAAAATGAACCTCCAAGAAAGAAATCAAATCATTTTGAGCACATACAAAAATTACCAAAAATAGTAACTTTCCATAAACAACAGCTCTGCACAAAATAGCCCTTATTGAATACAAAAATAGAAATATTTTTGGCTGATGCAAGATTGCTCTTACACCCAGGATGCTCCTGCATCAGACACCCGGGGTAATTTGAGAAGTGACCCTGTCACGACACAGGTGTGCAGAGGAAAACCAAGACGGCTAATCTCCTCTTTTGTCAGCCATGATGAATCTTCAACAGGTCATCCTTTCCACTTGACCAGATATTCTTCATATATCCTGTTCCTTGTGCTTCTGCCAATACGACTGTCCAGTATATCTTCGATCTCCTTAGTGTCTAAACTAGTTAATGGAATACTCCACTGTGCTGCTGTGATCTCATCTTCAACACCTCCTTCATGATACTCTGTCAGGTCTGAAATGTTAAACACTGGTGAAATATTTAGCTCAGTAGGCAATTCTACCTCATATGCGTTTCCTGAATCATGTTTCTTCAGTATCCTACATGGTCCAAACTTCTTCATTTTCAGCTTGTTATATGTACCAACTGGAAACCGCTCCTTTCGCAAATGAGCCATGACTTCATCACCAACTTGAAATTCCTTATACCTCATTTTCTCATCTGCCTTAGCCTTATACTGTGCGTTCATCTTGGTAATATGCTTCCTCACCTCCTCATGGATGTTCTTCAAGTGTTCTGCAAAATCCTCAACTTCAGCACTACTTATTTCTCCTTTATCTATCTTCCTCAATTTAGATGCATTTCTTGGACTACTTCCATATAAAATCTGGAATGGTGATTTACCAGTGCTCTTGTTGACAGAATTATTGTATGCAAATTCTGCCTGTGGTAAAATCAAATCCCATCCTGTTGGCTTATCTCCAACCAAACATCTCAGCAAATTTCCCAAACTCCTATTCACCACCTCTGTTTGTCCATCAGTCTGTGGATGATGTGATGAACTGAACTTCAAATCTCTCTTTAACTTCTTCCACAATGTACACCAGAAATATCCAACAAACTTAGTGTCCTGATTTGAAACTATGGTCTTTGGCAAACCATGAAATCTCACTACTTCTCTGAAAAACAATTCTGCTACATGAATAGCATCATTAGTCTTCTTGCAGGGAATGAAATGTGCCATCTTTGAAAATCTGTCAACTACCACAAAAATTGAATCGTGTCCCCGCTGTGTCCTCGGTAAACCAAGAACAAAGTCCATACTGATATCCTCCCAAGGCTTCTCTAGTATAGGTAATGGTTGATACAACCCTGTATTCTGCTTCACTCCTTTTTCCATCTGACATACTCTGCAACTCTGTACAAACTTCTTCACATCTTGCTGCAATTGTGGCCAATAATAATTCGCACCAACCAAAGCAAGGGTTTTATCACGACCAAAGTCTCCAGCCAATCCTCCACTATGCTTCTCCTTGATGAGATTCTCCCTCATAGAACTTAGTGGAATGCACAACTAACTCCCTCTGAATAGCATATCATCCTGGATGATGAAATCTAACCATTTCGTCCTGTCTAGAGTAACAGGTTCTTTACAAGCTTTCCAAGCTTCACCAAAATCAGGATCCTCTGGATACAAATTATTGAGCTCTTTGAACCCAGCCACTTCAATCTGCATTTCTGTCAGCAGTACTTGCCTTCTGTTAAGGGCATCTGCAACCCTATTAGACTTTCCACTCCTGTGTTTCAAAACAAATGTATAACTCTGCAAACATTCAACCCATTTAAAATGACTTTGATTCAACTTTCCTTGACTATTCAAATATTGCAAAGCTTGATGATCAGTATACAAAACAAACTCCTTAGGAAGCAAATAGTGTCTCCACTTCTTTAATGCTTGAACTATAGCATAAAATTTCTGATCATAAACAGAATATTTTCTCTTAGCATCATTCAACTTCTCACTGAAATAAGCAATAGGTTTACCTTCTTGGCTCATAACAGCACTTATTGCAGTACCACTAGCATCACAATCTACTTGAAACACCTTATTAAAATCTGGAAGTGCTAAAACAAGTTGTTCTGTAACTTTTTGTTTCAACAATTGAAAACTCTTTTCTGCCCCATTAGTCCACTTAAACTCTCTTCTATCCCCTCTCATTGTTTCAGTCAAGGGTCCACAAATACTGCTAAAATTTTTGATAAACTTTCTGTAAAAGCTAGCTAGACCATGAAAAGATCTTACCTCAGTAGCATTCCTTGGAGTAGGCCATTCAAGGATAGCCTGTACCTTCTCTAGGTCCATTTTTAGACCTTCTCCTGAAACTACAAACTCCAAATACACCAACTCTTTCTTCACAAAACTGCACTTCTTCAAATTAATCAACAATTTCTCTTCTCTCAGCTTCTCAAATACCATACGAATATGCACCATTTGCTCCTCCAATGTCTTACTAAAGATCAGAATATCATCTAGGTAAATAATGACTAACTTACCTAGAAATTATTTTAGAAGCTCGTTCATGAGCCGCATGAAAGTGTTCGGTGCATTGGTTAGACCAAAAGGCATGACTAACCACTCATACAATACTTCCTTTGTCTTGAAGGTAGTCTTCCATTCATCTCCTTCTCTGATCCGAATCTGATGATATCCACTTTTCAGATCTATCTTTGAAAAATACACAGCTCCACTCAAACAGTCCATAATATCATCCATTCGTGGCAATGGAAACCTGTACTTGATTGTGATCTTGTTTATTACCCTAGAATCTGTACACATCCTCCACTCTCCATTCTTCATTGGTGCTAATACCGTTGGTACAGCACAAGGACTCAGACTCTCATGGATCAATCCTTTCTGTAGCAGTTCATGTACTTGTCTGTTCGACTCCTCACTTTCTGCAGGTGTCATTCTGTGTGCTGCCTTATTCGGAAAACTTGCTCCTGGGATCAAATCTATTTGATGACTAGTCTCCTTGACTGGTGGTAATCCATCAGGCACGTTATCAGATACAATATCCTGAAACTCATTCAACAAATCTGTAACTTCTACAGGAACATCTTCTACTTCCTCTTTACCAGCTTTTGGAATTAAAGCAAAACATACATGCTCATTCCTCATACCATCTAGGAAATTTCTTCCATCAACAAAAGTTATCTTTGCATTACCACATACCTTTTCTTCAGTCTCCTTCAATAGTTTTAGCTTATGTCGCACTCTATCCTTTGTCAGGGAATAGTTATTCGCACGGCCATCATGTACAGCACATCTGTCAAACTGCCATGGTCTACCCAACAACATATGACATGCATCCATAGATATGATATCACACAATACCTCATCTTGGTATCCGCCAATTTTGAACATCACCAGGCATTGTTCATTGACCATGACCTTGTGGTCATCTTGTACCCAAGCAATCTGATATGGATGTGGGTGTTTCTGTCTCTTGAGCTTCAACTTTGTCACCATCTCTTCTGACACCAAATTGTCAGTGCTTCCACTATCGATAATCACATCACAACATTTACCTTCACACTTGTACCTGGTGCGAAACAAGCTCCTCCTTTGCTCAGGTTCATTCTCACCACTCAACAGGACTCTTTTGTTAATCAACGTTTCTCCTCTTTCAGCATCTTCAGAATTTGATGATCTGGCATCTTCATCTACATGTGCAATTCTGGCCTGGCCTTCATTTCTCCTGTCTGTTCTACCTTGGCGCTGAGGACATTCAAATGCCCTATGACCTTCTTCTCCACAGTGAAAACATGTTCCATGGAAGCCACCTCTTCCAGATCCTTGTCCTCTTCCTCTTCCTCTTTGATCTCTATTATTCTGATACTAGAAGTGATTGGAATTATTTCCTTGCTGATTCTGACTGCTACTAGCCTCATTCTTCTTTTTCGGAGCTTCATTTTGGCCACCATATGACCGTCCACCAGATCGTCCACTGCGACCTCTTCCATTTTGTCTGCTCTCAAACTTCTTGTTCAGCTTTTCCTCTACTTTTAGGGCAAACTGGTATGCCTCCTCAATACTGTTCATTCGAACCAGATTCAGCTCCTCCTGAATGCTTGGCCTTAACCCATTAAGGTATCGGGCAACTTTCTCCTTATCAGCTTCTGCATGGCCTGTTCTGATGAGAAGTCGATAGAACTCCTCTGTATACTCCTGAACAGATCTTCCTGCTTGCTTCAAACTTTGCATTTTTTTTACTAGATCAAGCTCATAATCAACAGGAATGAACTGTCGCTTCAATTTATCTACCATCCGATCCCATCTTGTCATTTTATCTTTCCCTCTTCTATTTCACTCCAATTGAATTTCTTGCCACCAGATCTTCGCATGACCTTTCAGTCTGGCCTTCACAAATTTGACCCTATCAGGATCCTCAACATCTTCATACTCAAAATATTCCTCACATTCATTGGTCCAGTCGATCAATTCATCTAGGTTAAGATTTCTAGAAAATGTAGGAACCTCAATCTTAGGTCTTTTTCCAATCTTGGAAATCGCCCAAAAAAGTCTTTCTTCCTCATGGTTCACAACTTCAACTTCTCCTTCTTGATATTCTTCTTCGGCTTCATCCTCGCTTTCGTCTCTGACATTAAGATTCATTCATCTGTGAATCTCTTCTTGCAATGCTTGCACTTATCTCTGCAGCTCTCTAACCTCAGGTGTTACAACACCAGCTCTTCCGCCACGTTCCCTTTGTGGAGGTATTTTCGCGATGGGCGCTGAAACCCTATCCACGGTCCTGGTGCAAACTGCCTCACAGACGGCGATCTATTTACACACTCAAGAAAATCTGCTCTGATACCACTTGATGAAGGGTGCTCCCCTTAATACCACAAATACATAACAGAAATAGAGAAACAACAACAATATGCAGGAACAGAAAATTGGCTTCTTATTATCTCCACAAATGTGGAATTACAAACTTTCAGAATTACAATATGCAAAGCCACATGGGCATTCCCTTACAATATTCTGTAGGACAAAGCCTCGAATCAATACCCAGATCTACTACCCAGAACTATTCTGAACTGCCTAAGACAATAATACAGCCTTCCTTATATAGGCAATTTTCCACCACCTGGGAACGTTCCAGAATTTTAGCCAATAAGGCCAACCAAACTTATAATTATTTTTTTATTTTACATTTCATTACATCATAGTCGGCTAAAAATAAATTTTGAAACCCTAACAGAAATTTTGAAGAAAAATCATTTTTCGCCATTTCAGGTGACCCAACTTTGGAAGACCATAAGTCATCACCAGTTGACCCGATTGACTATTGTAACCCCATTTCAGAAAGGGCGCGAGGAGCTCTACAACGCTTGAATCAAGCAAGCTTCATTCAGCCCAAAATTCAACCTCATCTGGGGCCTCTAAAGCCTTCAAAACTGAGTTTGAAGTTTCTGTACCCTGCTGCCAATACCAAAAATCTTCAATATCTTCCAATATACACTTGATCTGGCAATGAAACTTTACTGGCAGACTTATATGACCAAAATGAACCTCCAAAAAAGAAATCAGATCATTCTGAGCACATACAAAAATTACCAAAAATAGTAACTTTCCATAAACAACAGCTCTGCACAAAATAGCCCTTATTGAATACAAAAATAGAAATATTTTTGGGTGATGCAAGATTGCTCTTACACCCAGGATGCTCCTGCATCAGACACCCGGGGTAATTTGAGAAGTGACCTTGTCACGACTCAGGTGTGTAGAGGAAAACCAAGACGGCTAATCTCCTCCTTTGTCAGCCATGATGAATCTTCAACAGGTCATCCTTTCCACTTGACCAGATATTCTTCATATATCCTATTCCTTGTGCTTCTGCCAATACGACTGTCCAGTATATCTTCGATCTCCTTAGTGTCTGAACTAGTTGTTGGAATACTCCACTGTGCTACTGTGATCTCATCTTCAACACCTCCTTCATGATACTCTGTCAGGTCTAAAATTTTAAACACTAGTGAAATATTTAGCTCAGTAGGCAATTCTACCTCATATGCGTTTCCTGAATCATGTTTCTTCAGTATCCTACATGGTCTAAACTTTTTCATTTTCAGCTTGTTATATGTACCAACTGGAAACCGCTCCTTCCGCAAATGAACCATGACTTCATCACCAACTTGAAATTTCTTATACCTCATTTTCTCATCTACCTTAGCCTTATACTGTGCGTTCATCTTGGTAATATGCTTCCTCACCTCCTCATGGATGTTCTTCAAGTGTTCTGCAAAATCTTCAGCTTCAACACTACTTATTTCTCCTTTATCTATCTTCCTCAATTTAGATGCATTTCTTAGACTACTTCCATATACAATCTGGAATGGTGATTTACTAGTGCTCCTGTTGACAGAATTATTGTATGCAAATTCTGCCTGTGGTAAAATCAAATCCCATCCTGTTGGCTTATCTCCAACCAAACATCTCAGCAAATTTTCCAAACTCCTATTCACCACCTCTGTTTGTCCATCAGTCTGTGGATGATGTGATGAACTGAACTTCAAATCTATCTTTAACTTCTTCCACAATGTACGACAGAAATATCCAACAAACTTAGTGTCCCGATCTGAAACTATGGTCTTTGGCAAACCATGAAGTCTCACTACTTCTCTGGAAAACAATTCTACTACATGAACAGCATCATTAGTCTTCTTGCAGGGAATGAAATGTGCCATCTTTAAAAATCTGTCAACTACCACAAAAATTGAATCGTGTCCCCGCTGTGTCCTCGGTAAACCAAGAACAAAGTCCATACTGATATCCTCCCAAGGCTTTTCTGGTATAGGTAATGGCTGATACAACCCTGTATTCTGCTTCACTCCTTTCGCCATCTGACATAATCTGCAACTCTGTACAAATTTCTTCACATCTTGCTGCAATTGTGGCCAATAATAATTCGCACGAACCAAAGCAAGGGTTTTATCACGACCAAAGTGTCCAGCCAATCGTCCACTATGCTTCTCCTTGATGAGATTCTCCCTCATAGAACTTCGTGGAATGCACAACTGACTCCCTCTGAATAGCATATCATCCTGGATGATGAAATCCAACCATTTCATCCTGTCTAGAGTAACAGGTTTTTTACAAGCTTTCCAAGCTTCACCAAAATCAGGATCCTCTAGATACAAATTCTTGAGCTCCTTGAACCCAACCACTTCAATCTGCATTTCTGTCAACAGTAGTTGTCTTCTGCTAAGAGCATCTGCAACCCTATTAGACTTTCCACTCCTGTGTTTCAAAAAAAATGTATAACTCTGCAAAAATTCAACCCATTTCAAATGCCTTTGATTCAACTTTCCTTAACTATTCAAATATTGCAAAGCTTGATGATCAGTATACAAAACAAACTCCTTAGGAAGCAAATAGTGTCTCCACTTCTTTAATGCTTGAACTATAGCATAAAATTCCTGATCATAAACAGAATATTTTCTCTTGGCATCATTTAACTTCTCACTGAAATAAGCAATAGGTTTACCTTCTTGACTCATAACAGCTCCTATTGCAGTACCACTAGCATCACAATCTACTTGAAACACCTTATTAAAATCTGGAAGTGCTAAAACAGGTTGTTCTGTAACTTTTTGTTTCAACAATTAAAAACTCTTTTCTACCCCATTAGTCCACTTAAACTCTTTTCTATCCCCTCTCATTGTTTCAGTCAATGGTCCACAAATACTGCTAAAATTTCTGATAAACTTTCTATAAAAGCTAGCTAGACCATGAAAAGATCTTACCTCAGTAGCATTCCTTGGAGTAGGCCATTCAAGAATAGCCTGTACCTTCTCTGGGTCCATTTTTAGACCTTCTCTTGAAACTACAAACTCCAAATACACCAACTCTTTCTTCACAAAACTGCACTTCTTCAAATTAATCAATAATTTCTCTTCTCTCAGCTTCTCAAATACCATACGAATATGCATCATATGCTCCTCCAATGTCTTACTAAAGATAAGAATATCATCTAGGTAAACAATGACAAACTTACCTAGAAATTCTTTCAGAACCTCGTTCATGAGCCGCATGAAAGTGCTCGGTGCATTGGTTAGCCCAAAAGGCATGACTAACCACTCATACAATCCTTCCTTTTTCTTGAAGGTAGTCTTCCATTCATCTCCTTCTCTGAGCCGAATCTGATGATATCCACTTTTCAGATCTATCTTTGAAAAATACACAGCTCCACTCAAACAGTCCATAATATCATCCATTCGTGGCAATGGAAACATGTACTTGATTGTGATCTTATTTATTGCCCTAGAATCTGTACACATCCTCCACTCTCCATTCTTCTTTGGTGCTAATACCGCTGGTACAGAAAAGGGACTTAGAATCTCACGGATCAATCCTTTGTGTAGCAGTTCATGTACTTATCTGTTCAACTCCTCACTTTCTGCAGGTGTCATTCTGTGTGCTGCCTTATTCGGCAAACTTGCTCCTGGGATCAAATCCATTTGATGACTGATCTCCCTGACTGGTGGTAATCCATCAGTCACGTTATCAGATACAATATCCTAAACCTCATTCAACAAATCTGCAACTTCTACAGGAACATCTTCTACTTTCTCTTTACCAGCTTTTGGAATTAAAGAAAAACATACATGCTCATGCCTCATACCATCTAGAAAATTTCTTCCATCAACAAAAGTTATCCTTGCATTACCACATACCTTTTCTTCAGTCTCCTTCAATGGTTTTAGCTTATGTCGCACTCCATCCTTTGTCAGGGAATAGGTATTCGCACGGCCATCATGTACAGCACATCTGTCAAACTGCCATGGTCTACCCAACAACATATGACATGCATCCATAGATATGATATCACACAATACCTCATCTTGGTATCCGCCAATCTTGAACTTCACCAGGCATTGTTCATTGACCATGACCTTGTGGTCATCTTGTACCCAGGCAATCCGATATGGATGTGGGTGTTTCTATCTCTTGAGCTTCAACTTTGTCACCATCTCTTCTGACACCAAATTGTCAGTGCTTCCACTATCGATAATCACATCACAACATTTACCTTCACACTTGCACCTGGTGCGAAACAAGCTCCTCCTTTGCTCAGGTTCATTCTCACCACTCAACAGGACTCTTCTGTTAATCAATGTTTCTCCTCTTTCAGCATCTTCAGAATTTGATGATCTGGCATCTTCATCTACATGTGCAATTCTGGCTTGGCTTTCATTTCTCCTGTCTGTTCTGCCTTGGCACTGAAAACATTCAAATGCCCTATGACCTTCTTCTCCACTGTGAAAACATGTTCCACGGAAGCCACCTCTTCCAGATCCTTATCCTCTTCCTCTTCCTCTTTGATCTTTATTATTCTGATCCTGGAAGCGATTGGAATTATTTCCTCGCTGATTCTGACTGCTACTAGCCAATTCCTTCTTTTTCGGATCTTCATTTCGGCCACCATATGACCATCCACCAGATCATCCACCGCGACCTCTTCCGTTTTGTCTGCTCTCAAACTTCTTGTTCATCTTTTCTTCTACTTTTAGGGCAAACTAGTATGCCTCCTCAATACTGTTCATTCGAACCAGATTCAGCTCCTCCTGAATGCTTGGCCTTAACCCATTAAGGTATCAGGCAACTTTCTCCTTATCAGCTTCTGCATGGCCTGTTCTGATGAGAAGTTGATAGAACTCCTCTGTATACTCCTGAACAGATCTTCCTGCTTGCTTCAAACTTTGCATTTTCTTTAGTAGATCAAGCTCATAATCAATAGGAATGAACTGTCGCTTCAATTTATCCACCATCCGATCCCATCTTGTGATTTTATCTTTCCCTCTTCTATTTCGCTCCAATTGAATTTCTTGCCACCAGATCTTCGCATGACCTTTCAGTCTGGCCTTCCCAAATTTGACCCTATCAGGATCCTCAACATCTTCATACTCAAAATATTCCTCACATTCATTGATCCAGTCGATCAATTCATTTCGGTTAAGATTTTCAGAAAATGTAGGAATCTCAATCTTAGGTCTTTTTCCAATCTTGGAAATCGCCCGAAAAAGCCTTTCTTCCTCATGGTTCACAATTTCAACTTCTCTTTCTTGATATTCTTCTTCGGCTTCATCCTCACTTTCATCTCTGACATTAAGATTCATTCCTCTGTGAATCTCTTCTTGCAATGCTCACACTTGTCTCTGCAGCTCTCTAACCTAAGGTGTTACAACACCAGCTCTTCCGCCACGTTCCCTTTGTGGAGGCATTTTCACGATGCGCGCTGAAACCTTAGCCACGGTCCTGGTGCAAACTGCCTCACAGTCGGCGATCTGTTTACACACTCAAGAAAACTTTCTCTGATACCACTTGATGAAGGGTGCTCCCCTTAATACCACAAACACGTAACAGAAATAGAGAAACAACAACAATATGCAAGAACAAAAAATTGGCTTCTTATTATCTCCACAAATGTGGAATTACAAACTTTCAGAATTAAAATATGCAAAGCCACATGGGCATTCCCTTACAATATTCTGTAGGACAAAGCCTCGAATCAATACCCAGATCTACTACCCAGAACTATTCTGAACTGCCTAAGACAATAATACAGCCTTCCTTATATAGGCAATTTTCCACCGCCTGGGAAGGTTCCAAAATTTTAGCCAATAAGGCAGACCAAACTTAGAATTATTTTTTTATTTTACATTTCATTACATCATAGTCGGATTAAAATAAATTTTGAAACCCGAACAGAAATTTTGAAGAAAAATCATTTTCCACCATTTCAGGTGACCCAACTTTCGAAGACCATAAGTCATCACCAGTTGACCCGATTGACTATTGTAACCCCATTTCGAAAAGGGCGCGAGGAGCTCTACAACATCTGAATCAAGCAAGCTTCATTCAGACCAAAATTTCACCTCATCTGGAGCCTCTAAAGCCTTCAAAACTGAGTTCGAAGTTTCTTTAACCTGCTGCCAATACCGAAAATCTTCAATATCTTCCAATATACACTTGATCTGGCAATGAAACTTTACTAGCAGACTTATATGACCAAAATGAACCTCCAAGAAAGAAATCAGATCATTCTGAGCACATACAAAAATTACCAAAAATAGTAATTTTCCATAAACAACAGCTCTGCACAAAATAGCCCTTATTGAATACAAAAATAGAAATATTTTTGGGTGATGCAAGATTGCTCTTACACCCAGGATGCTCCTGCATCAGACACCCGGGGTAATTTGAGAAGTGACCCTGTCACGACTCAGGTGTGCAGAGCAAAACCAAGACGGCTAATCTCCTCCTTTGTCAGCCATGATGAATTTTCAACAGGTCGTCCTTTCCACTTGACCAGATATTCTTCATATATCCTGTTCCTTGTGCTTCTGCCAATACGACTGTCCAGTATATCTTCGATCTCCTTAGTGTCTGAACTAGTTGCTGGAATACTCCACTATGCTGCTGTGATCTCATCTTCAACACCTCCTTCATGATACTCTGTCAGGTCTGAAATGTTAAACACTGGTGAAATATTTAGCTCAGTAGGCAATTCTACCTCATATGCGTTTCCTGAATCATGTTTCTTCAGTATCTTACATGGTCCAAACTTCTTCATTTTCAGCTTGTTATATGTACCAACTGGAAACCGCTCCTTCCACAAATGAACCATGACTTCATCACCAACTTGAAATTCCTTATACCTCCTTTTCTCATCTGCCTTAGCCTTATACTCTACCTTCATCTTGGTAATATGCTTCCTCACCTCCTCATGGATGTTCTTCAAGTGTTCTGCAAAATCCTCAGCTTCAGCACTACTTATTTCTCCTTTATCTATCTTCCTCAATTCAGATGCATTTCTTGGACTACTTCCATATACAATCTGGAATGGTGATTTACCAGTGCTCCTGTTGACAGAATTATTGTATCCAAATTCTGCCTGTGGTAAAATCAAATCCCATCCTGTTGGCTTATCTCCAACCAAACATCTCAGCAAATTTCCCAAACTCCTATTCACCACCTCTGTTTGTCCATCAGTCTGTGGATGATGTAATGAACTGAACTTCAAATCTGTCTTTAACTTCTTCCACAATGTAGGCCAGAAATATCCAACAAACTTAGTGTCCCGATCTGAAACTATGGTCTTTGGCAAACCATGAAGTCTCACTACTTCTCTGAAAAATAATTCTGCTACATGAACAACATCATTAGTCTTATTGTAGGGAATGAAATGTGCCATCTTTGAAAATCTGTCAACTACCACAAAAATTGAATCATGTCCCCACTGTGTCCTCTGTAAACCAAGAACAAAGTCCATACTGATATCCTCCCAAAGCTTCTTTGGTATAGGTAATGGATGATACAACCCTGTATTCTGCTTCACTCCTTTCGCCATCTGACATACTCTGCAACTCTGTACAAACTTCTTCACATCTTCCTGCAATTGTGGCCAATAATAATTCGCACCAACCAAAGCAAGGGTTTTATCACGACCAAAGTGTCCAGCCAATCCTCCACTATGCTTCTCCTTGATGAGATTCTCCCTCATAGTACTTCGTGGAATGCACAACTGACTCCCTCTGAATAGCATATCATCCTGGATGATGAAATCCAACCATTTCGTCTTGTCTAGAGTAACAGGTTCTTTACAAGCTTTCCAAACTTCACCAAAATCAGGATCCTCTGGATACAAATTCTTGAGCTCCTTGAACCCAACCACTTCAATCTGCATTTCTGTCAGCAGTAGTTGCCTTCTGCTAAGAGCATCTGCAACCCTATTAGACTTTCTACTCCTGTGTTTCAAAACAAATGTATAACTCTGCAAAAATTCAACCCATTTCAAATGCCTTTGATTCAACTTTCCTTGACTATTCAAATATTGCAAAGCTTGATGATCGGTATACAAAACAAACTCCTTAGGAAGCAAATAGTGTCTCCACTTCTTTAATGCTTGAACTATAGCATAAAATTCTTGATCATAAACAGAATATTTTCTCTTGGCATCATTCAGCTTCTCACTGAAATAAGCAATAGGTTTACCTTCTTGGCTCATAACAACTCCTATTGCAGTACCACTAGCATCACAATCTACTTGAAACACCTTATTAAAATCTAGAAGTGCTAAAACAGGTTGTTCTGTAACTTTTTGTTTCAACAATTGAAAACTCTTTTCTGCCCCATTAGTCTACTTAAACTCTTTTCTATCCCCTCTCATTGTTTCAGTCAAGGGTCCACAAATACTGCTAAAATTTCTGATAAACTTTTTGTAAAAGCTAGCTAGACCATGAAAAGATCTTACCTCAGTAGCATTCCTTGGAGTAGGCTATTCAAGGATAGCCTGTACCTTCTCTGGGTCCATTTTTATACCTTCTCCTGAAACTACAAACTCTAAATACACCAACTTTTTCTTCACAAAACTGCACTTCTTCAAATTAATCAACAATTTCTCTTCTCTCAGCTTCTCAAATACCATACGAATATGCATCATATGCTCCTCCAATGTCTTACTAAAGATCAGAATATCATCTAGATAAACAATGACAAACTTACCTAAAAATTCTTTCAGAACCTCGTTCATGAGCCGCATGAAAGTGCTCGGTGCATTGGTTAGCCCAAAAGGCATGACTAACCACTCATACAATCCTTCCTTTGTCTTGAAGGCAGTCTTCCATTCATCTCCTTCTCTGATCTGAATCTGATGATATCCACTTTTCAGATCTATCTTTGAAAAATACACAGCTCCACTCAAACAGTCCATAATATCATCCATTCGTGGCAATGGAAACCTGTACTTGATTATGATCTTATTTATTGCACTAGTATCTGTACACATCCTCCACTCTCCATTCTTCTTTGGTGCTAATACCGTTGGTACAGCACAGGGACTCAGACTCTCACGGATCAATCCTTTCTGTAGCAGTTCATGTACTTGTCTGTTCAACTCCTAACTTTCTACAGGTGTCATTCTGTGTGCTGCCGTATTCGGCAAACTTGCTCCTAGGATCAAATCTATTTGATGACTGATCTCCCTGACTGGTGGTAATCCATCAAGCACGTTATCAGATACAATATCCTGAAACTCATTCAACAAATCTAAAATTCTACAGGAACATCTTCTACTTCCTCTTTACCAGCTTTTGGAATTAAAGCAAAACATACATGCTCATGCCTCATACCATTTAGGAAATTTCTTCCATCAACAAAAGTTATCCTTGCATTACCACATACCTTTTCTTCGGTCTCCTTCAATGGTTTTAGCTTATGTCGCACTCCATCCTTTGTCAGGGAATAGGTATTCGCACGGCCATCATCTACAGCACATCTGTCAAACTGCCATGGTCTACCCAACAACATATGACATGTATCCATAGATATGATATCACACAATACCTCATCTTGGTATCCGCCAATCGTGAACTTCACCAGGCATTGTTCATTGACCATGACCTTGTGGTCATCTTGTACCCAGGCAATCTGATATGGATGTGGGTGTTTCTATCTCTTGAGCTTCAACTTTGTCACCATCTTTTCTGAGACCAAATTGTCAGTGCTTCCACTATCGATAATCACATCACCACATTTACCTTCACACTTGCACCTGCTGCGAAACAAGCTCCTCCTTTGCTCAGGTTCATTCTCACCACTCAACAGGACTCTTCTGTTAATCAACGTTTTTCCTCTTTCAGCATCTTCAGAATTTGATGATCTGGCATCTTCATCTTAATGTGCAATTCTGGCCTGGCTTTCATTTCTCCTGTCTGTTCTGCCTTGGCACTGAGGACATTCAAATGCCCTATGACCTTCTTCTCCACAGTGAAAACATGTTCTACAGAAGCCACCTCTTCGAGATCCTTGTCCTCTTCCTCTTCCTCTTTGATCTCTATTATTTTGATCCTGGAAGCGATTGGAATTATTTCCTCGCTGATTCTGACTGCCACTAGCCTCATCCTTCTTTTTCGGATCTTCATTTCGGCCACCATATGACCGTCCACCAGATCGTCCACCGCGACCTCTTCCATTTTTTCTGCTCTCAAACTTCTTGTTCAGCTTTTCTTCTACTTTTAGGGCAAACTGGTATGCCTCCTCAATACTGTTCATTCGAACCAGATTCAGCTCCTCCTGAATGCTTGGCCTTAATCCATTAAGGTATCGGACAACTTTCTCCTTATCAGCTTCTGCATGGCCTGTTCTGATGAGAAGTCGATAGAACTCCTCTGTATACTCCTGAACAGATCTTCCTGTTTGCTTCAAACTTTGCATTTTATTTAGTAGATCAAGCTCATAATCAACAGGAATGAACTGTCACTTCAATTTATCCACCATCCGATCCCATCTTGTGATTTTATCTTTCCCTCTTCTATTTCGCTCCAATTGAATTTCTTGCCACCAGATCTTCGCATGACCTTTCAGTCTGGCCTTCGCAAATTTGACCCTATCAGGATCCTCAACATCTTCATACTCAAAATATTCCTCACATTCATTGATCCAGTCGATCAATTCCTCTGGGTTAAGATTTCCAGAAAATGTAGGAACCTCAATCTTAGGTCTTTTTCCAATCTTGGAAATCGCCCGAAAAAGTCTTTCTTCCTCATGGTTCACAATTTCAACTTCTCCTTCTTGATATTCTTCTTCGGCTTCATCTTCGCTTTCGTCTCTGACATTAAGATTCATTCCTCTGCGAATCTCTTCTTGCAATACTTGCACTTGTCTCTGCAGCTTTCTAACCTCAGGTGTTACAACACCAGCTCTTCCGCCACGTTCCCTTCGTGGAAGCATTTTCGCGATGCGCGCTGAAACCCTAGCCACGGTCCTGGTGCAAACTGCCTCACAGTCGGCGATCTGTTTACACACTCAAGAAAACCTGCTCTGATACCACTTGATGAAGGGTGCTCCCCTTAATACCACAAACACGTAACAGAAATAGAGAAACAACAACAATATGCAAGAACAAAAAATTGGCTTCTTATTATCTCCACAAATGTGGAATTACAAAATTTCAGAATTACAATATGCAAAGCCACATGGGCATTCCCTTACAATATTCTGTAGGACAAAACCTCGAATCAATACCCAGATCTACTACCCAGAACTATTCTGAACTGCCTAAGACAATAATATAGCCTTCCTTATACAGGCAATTTTCCACCGCCTGGGAAGGTTCCATAATTTTAGGCAATAAGGCCGACCAAACTTAGAATTATTTTTTTATTTTACATTTCATTACATCATAGTCGGCTCAAAATAAATTTTGAAACCCGAACAGAAATTTTAAAGAAAAATTATTTTCCGCCATTTCAGGTGACCCAACTTTCGAAGACCATAAGTCATCACCAGTTGACCCGATTGACTATTGTAACCCCATTTCGGAAAGGGCGCGAGGAGCTCTACAATGCTTGAATCAAGCAAGCTTCATTCAGCCCAAAATTTGACCTCATCCAGGGCCTCTAAAGCCTACAAAACTGAGTTCAAAGTTTCTGTACCCTGCTGCCAATACCGAAAATCTTCAATATCTTCCAATATACACTTGATCTGGCAATGAAACTTTACTGGCAGACTTATATGACCAAAATGAACCTCCAAGAAAGAAATCAGATCATTCTGAGCACATACAAAAATTACCAAAAATAGTAACTTTCCATAAACAACAGCTCTGCACAAAATAGCCCTTATTGAATACAAAAATAAAAATATTTTTGGCTGATGCAAGATTGCTCTTACACCCAGGATGCTCCTTCATCAGACACTCGGGGTAATTTGAGAAGTGACCCTGTCACGACTCAGGTGTGCAGAGGAAAACCAAGACGGCTAATCTCCTCCTTTGTCAGCCATGATGAATCTTCAACAGGTCATCCTTTCCACTTGACCAGATATTCTTCATATATCCTGTTCCTTGTGCTTCTGCCAATACGACTGTCCAGTATATCTTTGATCTCCTTAGTGTCTGAACTAGTTGCTGGAATACTCCACTGTGCTGCTGTGATCTCATCTTCAACACCTCCTTCATGATACTCTGTTAGGTCTGAAATGTTAAACACTGGTGAAATATTTAGCTCAGTAGGCAATTCTACCTCATATGCGTTTCCTGAATCATGTTTCTTCAGTATCTTACATGGTCCAAACTTCTTCATTTTCAGCTTGTTATATGTACCAACTAGAAACTGCTCCTTCCACAAATGAACCATGACTTCATCACCAACTTGAAATTCCTTATACCTCCTTTTCTCATCTGCCTTAGCCTTATACTCTGCGTTCATCTTGGTAATATGCTTCCTCACCTCCTCATGGATGTTCTTCAAGTGTTCTGCAAAATCTTCAGCTTCAGCACTACTTATTTCTCCTTTATCTATCTTCCTCAATTCAGATGCATTTCTTGGACTACTTCCATATAAAATCTGGAATGGTGATTTACCAGTGCTCCTGTTGACAGAATTATTGTATGCAAATTCTGCCTGTGGTAAAATCAAATGTCATCCTGTTGGCTTATCTCCAACCAAACATCTCAGCAAATTTCCCAAACTCCTATTCACCACCTCTGTTTGTCCATCAGTCTGTGGATGATGTGATGAACTGAACTTCAAATCCGTCTTTAACTTCTTCCACAATGTACGCTAGAAATATCCAACAAACTTAGTGTCCCGATCTGAAACTATGGTCTTTGGCAAACCATGAAGTCTCACTACTTCTCTGAAAAACAATTCTGCTACATGAATAGCATCATTAGTCTTCTTGCAGGGAATGAAATGTGCCATCTTTGAAAATCTGTCAACTACCACAAAAATTGAATCGTGTCCCCGCTGTGTCATCGGTAAACCAAGAACAAAGTCCATACTGATATCCTCCCAAGGCTTCTCTGGTATAGGTAATGGCTGATACAACCCTGTATTCTGCTTCACTCCTTTCGCCATCTGACATACTCTGCAACTTTGTACAAACTTCTTCACATCTTGCTGTAATTGTGGCCAATAATAATTCGCACCAACCAAAGCAAGAGTTTTATCATGACCAAAGTGTCCAGCCAATCCTCCATTATGCTTCTCCTTGATGAGATTCTCCCTCATAGAACTTCGTGGAATGCACAACTGACTCCATCTGAATTGCATATCATCTTAGATGATGAACTCTAACCATTTCGTCCTGTCTAGAGTAAGAGGTTCTTTACAAGCTTTCTAAACTTCACCAAAATCAGGATCCTCTGGATACAAATTCTTGAGCTCCTTGAACCCAGCCACTTCAATCTGCATTTCTGTCAGCAGTAGTTGCCTTTTGCTAAGAGCATCTGCAACCCTATTAGACTTTCCACTCATGTGTTTCAAAACAAATGTATAACTCTGCAAAAATTCAACCCATTTCAAATGCCTTTGATTCAACTTTCCTTGACTATTCAAATATTGCAAAGTTTGATGATCAGTATACAAAACAAACTCCTTAGGAAGGAAATAGTGTCTCCACTTCTTTAATGCTTGAACTATAGCATAAAATTCCTGATAATAAACAAAATATTTTCTCTTGGCATCATTCAACTTCTCACTGAAATAAGCAATAGGTTTACCTTCTTGGCTCATAACAGCTCCTATTGCAGTACCACTAGCGTCACAATCTACTTGAAACACCTTATTAAAATCTGGAAGTGCTAAAACAGGTTGTTCTGTAACTTTTTGTTTCAACAATTGAAAACTCTTTTCTGCCCATTAGTCCACTTAAACTCTTTTCTATCCCCTCTCATTGTTTCAGTCAAGGGTCCACAAATACTGCTAAAATTTTTGATAAACTTTCTGTAAAAGCTAGCTAGACCATGAAAAGATCTTACCTCAGTAGCATTCCTTGGAATAGGCCATTCAAGGATAGCCTGTACCTTCTCTAGGTCCATTTTTAGACCTTCTCCTGAAACTACAAACCCCAAATACACCAACTCTTTCTTCACAAAACTGCACTTCTTCAAATTAATCAATAATTTCTCTTCTCTCAGCTTCTCAAATACCATACGAATATGCATCATATGCTCCTCCAATGTCTTACTAAAGATCAGAATATCATCTAGGTAAACAATGATAGACTTACCTATAAATTATTTCAGAACCTCGTTCATGAGCCGCATGAAAGTGCTCGGTGCATTGGTTCGCCCAAAAGGCATGACTAACCACTCATACAATCCTTCCTTTGTCTTGAAGGCAGTCTTCCATTCATCTCCTTCTCTAATCCGAATCTGATGATATCTACTTTTCAGATCTATCTTTGAAAAATACACAGCTCCACTCAAACAGTCCATAATATCATCCATTCGTGGCAATGGAAACCTGTACTTGATTGTGATCTTGTTTATTGCCCTAGAATCTGTACACATCCTCCACTCTCCATTCTTCTTTGGTACTAATACCGCTGGTACAGTACAGGGACTCAGACTCTCACGGATCAATCCTTTCTATAGCAGTTCATGTACTTGTCTGTTCAACTCCTCACTTTCTGCAGGTGTCATTCTGTGTGCTGCCTTATTCGGCAAACTTGCTCCTGGGATCAAATCCATTTGATGACTGATCTCCCTGACTGGTGGTAATCCATCAGGCACGTTATCAGATACAATATCCTGAAACTCATTCAACAAATCTGCAACTTCTACAGGAACATCTTCTACTTCCTCTTTACCAGCTTTTGAAATTAAAGCAAAACATACATGCTCATGCCTCATACCATTTAGGAAATTTCTTCCATCAACAAAAGTTATCCTTGCATTACCACATACCTTTTCTTCAGTCTCCTTCAATGGTTTTAGCTTATGTCACACTCCATCCTTTGTCAGGGAATAGGTATTCGCACGGCCATCATGTACAGCACATCTGTCAAACTGCCATGGTCTACCTAACAACATATGACATGCATCCATAGATATGATATCACACAATACCTCATCTTGGTATCCGCCAATCTTGAACTTCATCAGGCATTGTTCATTGACCATGACCTTGTGGTCATCTTGTACCCAGGCAATCCGATATGGATGTGGGTGTTTCTGTCTCTTGAGCTTCAACTTTGTCACCATCTCTTCTGACACCAAATTGTCAGTGCTTCCACTATCGATAATCACATCACAACATTTACTTTCACACTTGCACCTGGTGCGAAACAAGCTCCTCCTTTGCTCAGGTTCATTCTCACCACTCAACAGGACTCTTCTGTTAATCAACATTTCTCCTCTTTCAGCATCTTCAGAATTTGATGATCTGGCATCTTCATCTACATGTGCAATTCTGGCCTGGCCTTCATTTCTCTTGTCTGTTCTACCTTGGCACTGAGGACATTCAAATGCCCTATGACCTTCTTCTCCACAGTGAAAACATGTTCCATGGAAGCCACCTCTTCCAGATCCTTGTCCTCTTCCTCTTCCTCTTTGATCTCTATTATTCTGATCCTGGAAGCGATTGGAATTATTTCCTCACTGATTCTGA
Organism: Chamaecyparis obtusa; assembly: GCA_027943335.1. NCBI lineage: Eukaryota > Viridiplantae > Streptophyta > Pinopsida > Cupressales > Cupressaceae > Chamaecyparis > Chamaecyparis obtusa. Next base: position 414,694 of record BSBK01006673.1, on the reverse strand, counting down.
CTGCTACTAGCCTCATCCTTCTTTTTCGGATCTTCATTTCGGCCACCATATGACCATCCACCAGATCGTCCACTGCGACCTCATCCGTTTTGTCTGCTCTCAAACTTCTTGTTCAGCTTTTCCTCTACTTTTAGGGCAAACTGGTATGCCTCCTCAATACTGTTCATTCGAACCAGATTCAGCTCCTCCTGAATGCTTGGCATTAACCCATTAAGGTATCGGGCAACTTTCTCCTTATCAGCTTCTGCATGGCCTGTTCTGATGAGAAGTCGATAGAACTCCTCTGTATACTCCTGAACAGATCTTCCTGCTTGCTTCAAACTTTGCATTTTCTTTAGTAGATCAAGCTCATAATCAACAGGAATGAACTGTCGCTTCAATTTATCCACCATCCGATCCCATCTTGTGATTTTATCTTTCCCTCTTCTATTTCACTCTAATTGAATTTCTTGCCACCAGATCTTCGCATGACCTTTCAGTCTGGCCTTCACAAATTTGACCATATCAGGATCCTCAACATCTTCATACTCAAAATATTCCTCACATTCATTGATCCAGTCGATCAATTCCTCTGGGTTAAGATTTCCAGAAAATGTAGGAACCTCAATCTTAGGTCTTTTTCCAATCTTGAAAATCGCCCGAAAAAGTCTTTCTTCCTCATGGTTCACAATTTCAACTTCTCCTTTTTGATATTCTTCTTCGGCTTCATCCTCGCTTTCGTCTCTGACATTAAGATTCATTCCTCTGCGAATCTCTTCTTGCAATGCTCGCACTTGTCTCTGCAGCTCTCTAACCTCAGGTGTTACAACACCAGCTCTTCCGCCACGTTCCCTTCGTGGAGGCATTTTCGCGATGCGCACTGAAACCCTAGCCACGGTCCTGGTGCAAACTGCCTCACAGTCGGCGATCTGTTTACACACTCAAGAAAACCTGCTCTGATACCACTTGATGAAGGGTGCTCCCCTTAATACCACAAACACATAACAGAAATAGAGAAACAACAACAATATGCAAGAACAGAAAATTGGCTTCTTATTATCTCCACAAATGTGGAATTACAAACTTTCAGAATTACAATATGCAAAGCCACATGGGCATTCCCTTACAATATTCTGTAGGACAAAGCCTCGAATCAATACCCAGATCTACTACCCAGAACTATTCTGAACTGCCTAAGACAATAATACAGCCTTCCTTATATAGGCAATTTTCCACCGCCTGGGAAGGTTCCAGAATTTTAGCCAATAAGGCTGACCAAACTTAGAATTATTTTTTTATTTTACATTTCATTACATCATAGTCGGCTAAAAATAAATTTTGAAACCTGAACAGAAATTTTAAAGATAAATCATTTTCTGCCATTTCAGGTGACCCAACTTCCGAAGACCATAAGTCATCACCAGTTGACCCGATTGACTATTGTAACCCCATTTCGGAAAGGGCGCGAGGAGCTCTTCAATGCTTGAATCAAACAACCTTCAGTCAGCCCAAAATTCAAACTCATCCGGGGCCTCTAAAGCCTTCAAAACTGAGTTCGAAGTTTCTGTACCCTGCTGCCAATACCGAAAATCTTCAATATCTTCCAATATACACTTGATCTGGCAATGAAACTTTACTGGCAGACTTATATGACCAAAATGAACCTCCAAGAAAGAAATCAGATCATTCTGAGCACATACAAAAATTACCAAAAATAGTAACTTTCCATAAACAACAGCTCTGCACAAAATAGCCCTTATTGAATACAAAAATAGAAATATTTTTGGGTGATGCAAGATTGCTCTTACACCCAGGATGCTCCTGCATCAGACACCCAGAGTAATTTGAGAAGTGACCCTGTCACGACTCAGGTGTGCAGAGGAAAACCAAGACGGCTAATCTCCTCTTTTGTCAGCCATGATGAATCTTCAACAGGTCATCCTTTCCACTTGACCAAATATTCTTCATATATCCTGTTCCTTGTGCTTCTGCCAATACGACTGTCCAGTATATCTTCGATCTCCTTAGTGTCTGAACTAGTTGCTGAAATACTCCACTGTGCTGCTGTGATCTCATCTTCAACACCTCCTTCATGATATTCTGTCAGGTCTGAAATGTTAAACACTGGTGAAATATTTAGCTCAGTAGGCAATTCTACCTCATATGCGTTTCTTGAATCATGTTTCTTCAGTATCCTACATGGTCCGAACTTCTTCATTTTCAGCTTGTTATATGTACCAACTGGAAACCGCTCCTTCCGCAAATGAACCATGACTTCATCACCAACTTGAAATTCTTTATACCTCCTTTTCTCATCTGCCTTAGCCTTATACTCTGCGTTCATCTTGGTAATATGCTTCCTCACCTCCTCATGGATGTTCTTCAAGTATTCTGCAAAAGCCTCAGCTTCAGCACTACTTATTTCTCCTTTATCTATCTTCGTCAATTCAGATGCATTTTTTGGACTACTTCCATAGACAATCTGGAATGGTGATTTACCAATGCTCCTGTTGACAGAATTATTGTATGCAAATTCTGCCTGTGGTAAAATCAAATCCCATCCTGTTGGCTTATCTCCAACCAAACATCTCAGCAAATTTCTCAAACTCCTATTCACCACCTCTGTTTGTCCATCAGCCTGTGGATGATGTGATGAACTGAACTTGAAATCTATCTTTAACTTCTTCTACAATGTACGCCAGAAATATCCAACAAACTTAGTGTCCCGATCTGAAACTATGGTCTTTGGCAAACCATGAAGTCTCACTACTTCTCTAAAAAACAATTCTGCTACATGAACAGCATCATTAGTCTTCTTGCAGGGAATGAAATGTGCCATCTTTGAAAATCTGTCAACTACCACAAAAATTGAATCGTGTCCCCGCTGTGTCCTCGGTAAACCAAGAATAAAGTCCATACTGATATCCTCCCAAGGCTTCTCTGGTATAGGTAATGGCTGATACAACCCTGTATTCTGCTTCACTCCTTTCGCCATCTGACATACTCTGCAACTCTGTACAAACTTCTTCACATCTTGCTGCAATTGTGGCCAATAATAATTCGCACCAACCAAAGCAAGGGTTTTATCACGACCAAAGTGTCCAGCCAATCCTCCACTATGCTTCTCCTTGATGAGATTCTCCCTCATAGAACTTCGTGGAATGCACAACTGACTCCCTCTGAATAGCATATCATCCTGGATGATGAAATCCAACCATTTCCTCCTGTCTAGAGTAACAGGTTCTTTACAAGCTTTCCAAGCTTCACCAAAATCAGGATCCTCTGGATACAAATTCTTGAGCTCCTTGAACCCAACCACTTCAATCTGCATTTCTGTCAGCAGTAGTTGCCTTCTGCTAAGAGCATCTGCAACCCTATTAGACTTTCCACTCATGTGTTTCAAAACAAATGTATAACTCTGCAAAAATTCAACCCATTTCAAATGCCTTTGATTCAACTTTTCTTGACTATTCAAATATTGCAAAGCTTGATGATCAGTATACAAAACAAACTCTTTAGGAAGCGAATAGTGTCTCCACTTCTTTAATGCTTGAACTATAGCATAAAATTCTTGATCATAAACAGAATAGTTTCTCTTGGCATCATTCAACTTCTCACTGAAATAAGCAATAGGTTTACCTTCTTGGCTCATAACAGCTCCTATTGCAGTATCACTAGCATCACAATCTACTTGAAACACCTTATTAAAATCTAGAAGTGGTAAAACAGGTTGTTTTGTAACTTTTTGTTTCAACAATTGAAAACTCTTTTCTGCCCCATTAGTCCACTTAAACTCTTTTCTATCCCCTCTCATTGTTTCAGTCAAGGGTCCACAAATACTGCTAAAATTTCTGATAAACTTTCTGTAAAAGCTAGCTAGACCATGAAAAGATCTTACCTCAGTAGCATTCCTCGGAGTAGGCCATTCATGGATAGCCTGTACCTTCTCTGGGTCTATTTTTAGACCTTCTCCTGAAACTACAAACCCCAAATACACCAACTCTTTCTTCACAAAACTGCACTTCTTCAAATTAATCAACAATTTCTCTTCTCTCAGCTTCTCAAATACCATACGAATATGCATCATATGCTCCTCCAATGTCTTACTAAAGATCAGAATATCATCTAGGTAAACAATGACAAACTTACCTAGAAATTCTTTCAGAACCTCATTCATGAGCCGCATGAAAGTGCTCGGTGCATTGGTTAGCCCAAAAGGCATGACTAACCACTCATACAATCCTTCCTTTGTCTTGAAGGTAGTCTTCCATTCATCTCCTTCTCTGATCCGAATCTGATGATATCCACTTTTCAGATCTATCTTTGAAAAATACATAGCTCCACTCAAACAGTCCATAATATCATCCATTCGTGGCAATGGAAACCTGTACTTGATTGTGATCTTGTTTATTGCCCTAGAATCTGTACACATCCTCCACTCTCCATTCTTCTTTGGTGCTAATACCGCTGGTACAGCACAGGGACTCAGACTCTCACGGATCAATCCTTTCTGTAGCAGTTCATGTACTTGTCTATTCAACTCCTCACTTTCTGCAGGAGCATCCTGGGTGTAAGAGCAATCTTGCATCACCCAAAAATATTTTTATTTTTGTATTCAATAAGGGCTATTTTGTGCAGAGCTGTTGTTTATGGAAAGTTACTATTTTTGGTAATTTTTGTATGTGCTCAGAATGATCTAATTTCTTTCTTGGAGGTTCATTTTGGTCATATAAGTCTGCCAGTAAAGTTTCATTGCCAGATCAAGTGTATATTGGAAGATATTGAAGATTTTTGGTATTGGCAGCAGGGTACAGAAACTTCGAACTCAGTTTTGAAGGCTTTAGAGGCCCCGGATGAGGTCAAATTTTGGGCTGAATGAAGCTTGCTTGATTTAAGCGTTGTAGAGCTACTCGCGCCCTTTCCGAAAAGGTGTTACAATAGTCAATCGGGTCAACTGGTGATGACTTATGGTCTTCGGAAGTTGGGTCACCTGAAATGGCGGAAAATAATTTTTCTTCAAAATTTCTGTTCGGGTTTCAAAATTTATTTTGATCCGACTATGATGTAATGAAATGTAAAATAAAAAAATAATTCTAAGTTTGGTCGGCCTTATTGGCTAAAATTCTGGAACCTTCCCAGGCCGTGGAAAATTGCCTATATAAGGAAGACTGTATTATTGTCTTAGGCAGTTCAGAATAGTTCTGGGTAGTAGATCTAGGTATTGATTCGAGGCTTTGTCCTATAGAATATTGTAAGGGAATGCCCATGTGGCTTTGCATATTGTAATTCTGAAAGTTTGTAATTCCACATTTGTGGAGATAATAAGAAGCCAATTTTCTGTTCTTGCATATTGTTGTTGTTTCTCTATTTCTGTTATGTGTTTGTGGTATTAAGGGGAGCACCCTTCATCAAGTGGTATCAGAGCAGGTTTTCTTGAGTGTGTAAACAGATCGCCGACTGTGAGGCAGTTTGCACCAGGACCGTTATATTGTTGGGTCATTATTTTGATAAACAAAATAATCCCTTAACTCTTGACACTGTCTTAGGTAAAACTGTCATAACTTCTTCCGTACATTCTGTACTAACTTGCACTCTAAGATGGGTGTTCAATAGTTAGGATAGAGTCTATTTTCAAGTGTGCAAGCACTAAACTTACTCCAATCAACATCATAAACAAAAACTGTGTCTAGGTTCACTGGTAAAAATATTGTCTCATACTTAGACAATTTTGCAATGCGCTCTGTCATACTAGCTCTCTGTGCTATGCAATCTTTATGTGGATCATATGTTTCCATAATGACAACATCTATGTAACCAACTCAGCCAAATTTCCAACAATCTCCCCCTTTGTCATTGGTTGGGACATATGAGAAAATTGGCGAAGTGCACAACTTCAAAATCTCAAAATTGTGGCCATAGTATAAAATATATACTATCCTTATAACTCCTCAAAAAATATTATCTCTAATATAGTACTCCCCCTAAGTGTATCAATCCTTATCATATATTATCAATTTTCTGCTATATAGCTCTCCCTCTTTGACAACAATGACAAAATAAAGGTAAGGAGGGTTACAAAACTGTATCACAAAAAGATTATACCTCAATTCAATTATTGCAAAGCCGGTAGGCTTGCAACACAATCTATAAATCAATCTTCATAGCTTCTAACTCCTTCTCTCATGATTTCTTAATGGAATCTTCCACATTGAGTAGTGCACTTAGTCCATAAGATGCTATTTCACATGCTTGGAGATTCTCAAAGTTAAACTTTTGAAAAGATGTCTTAGCTGAAAGACATTCTTCCAACTGCTCTTCAATAATGCTTAACTTCATAGAAGTGTGCTCTCTCAAAAGAGTGAATCTTTTCATTTTTCTATCTCTCTCATCTAGCAAAACTTTGATTTCATCATATAGCTTCCGAATTTTCTTCTCAACATCAAATACCTTCACATTGGGGCTAGAAAGAAGGTTAGATTCATTATGAATTTTCGCTTCCTTCATCTTCATCTTCTGATCTTCTTCTATTTTCAAGGTCTCTAATTTTGTACACTGTATGTACAAAGATTTTCCTATTTCCAAATTCTTCCTCAAGTCCTTGATACAAATATCAAGAGTGTTGATATAATTCCTGATATTTTGGCTGATGTTCAAAAGAATTCTAGCCTCATAGGCTGCTTGAGATTTCACTTTTGCAATATCAAATAAGTTTGTGAATTTATTGTCAAAAGTGCTCATTACCTTCTTTTCTTTCTCCAGAGGGTCTGCTTCTACAATTTGTGTAGTTACAATGCTTTGTAACTTCTTAGTAAGTTCCTTCAAGCATCCTTCAAGACTTTTCACTTTCTTGTTCTTGCCAATGATTTTATTCAAGGATGTGATCAATTCCAACTGATCATCATCATCTACTTCCTTTCCCAAATGCTCAATCATAGATCCAATCTTATTCTTCTTTCCAGTCTCAGGAGTAAGACTGATATCTTCTTTAGTGGGAATGGGTACTTTTTTTTCTGTTGCTGGGGGTTCTACAACAATTGTCTCTATTATCTCTTCTCCTTTTGTACTTTCTTGTTCTTCAAAGGTTGAATTGTCAAAAATGTTCTCCAAATTCTTGAATACATTATCATCAATATCCAAGGTGATCTTTGTTCCTTCTACATTCATGGTTTCATCTTCAATGTTAATGGTTGGAGGAGAGGGAATGTCCTCTTGTTCTATTTCACTTGCTTGCTCTGCTGTAACTGATGGTTCTCCAACATTTTCTATGATAACCTTGATTATTGCTTGCTTTGTCTTAGAATTAATTTCTTCATATCTACCTCCCATAATTTGAATGGTTCTCCTTTTGGTTCTTAGATGGGTGCTTAAGGCTTTCATGATTTGACTAAAATGAGTTTCATCTTTTACTACACAAAGCTTCCTTACAAGTTTTTCTCTAATAGTTGTGTCTTCTTTTTTTGCTCTCTTCTTCCTATTCACAAGTTTATTATACAAATCATTAGGTATCTAACCCTGAATTGTGTCAAACTTCTTATTAGCCAAAATCATATGCTTTAGCACTGCATTCTCTAGATTAATTCTCTCTGCATAATCATAAAGATCATAGTACTTATTCATTCTTGTAAAGTCTCCATCCTCAATGATCTACTCATTAAGCTTCTCAAGTTTTGGTTTCCAAGCTTTCTTCTTAATAGAAGTGACATCATCTTTTATTTCTACAATTTTTCTTGGAACAGGTTGCACTAAAGTTTTTTGTCTTTTTCATAGTCCAGTAGCACTTTCCTTTACTCTTTTGCTAGGTGTGGAGGAAGTGGATCTAGTGGATATCTTTTCTTCTTGATCCTTCTCAATTTCTTCCACTTTCACCTTAACTTGTGATTCTTCCTATTGTGCTACAATTGATGATAAAGGTGGAATAGACAAAACCTCTTTTTGTCCACTCTCTCTGATTGTTGCTACTATTTTCTTTGCTACCAAAAACTCATGCTCTATCATCCCTGTATCTTTTAGGATTTTCTTTATGGTACTCTCAACTATTTTCATAGACTACTTCTCTTCAAGTAAGGTCTTTTTGGAGTTGAAGTTCTCCTCAAAGGTTCCAAACCTATTACACTGAGTTCCAACTTACACTTAAATAACTTGCTAACATAATATTTTGTCTCTACCTCAAATATCTCATAGCCAAGAGGGTCTATGAACTCTATTCTATGTTCTACTACTTCAATGTAGGTAAAGTCAATATCCACCATAAAACATATGTCATCTTTATACTTCTCCACAAGAAAATTTGGGATCCTTGATTTGCTAGATACTATATCCTGAAATGTCTTGATTACCAGTATTGTACTCTCATTCACCTTGTCAATAACATGTCTTCTATACACTAGGTTAATCATTTCCATTGTATTTAGCCCATCATTCCAGTCATTTCCATTGGTATAAGTAAATCTCCTCAATAGATGAAAAAACATGTAGGTGATTAAGGATGAGAACCTAAACTATGTATACTTAGTTTTCTTAATCTTTTCCAAGTTCTCAAATAGTTGAATTCTCAGAATTTCACACATATCATCTTGTACCTTGTCAACACACATTAGATAAGCTGCATGTATCATTCCAGCTGCCATGTCATCCTCTCTTGAGTTTTCACAAAACTTAGTGGTTATGATCTTGCATAAGTATCTAACACCATCTTGTTTGATCTTACTAATCACAATTCCTCTACCATTATAGGATGAATTTGTGTTGTCAATGACTGTTTTCCTCATGTTTTTCTCATTTAAAGGAATGGTTCTAGTTTTAGATAATCCAGTGACTTCATGAATCAAATTAGCTATGATATCTATCACTCTATCTTGTAACCAAAACTTCCCATTATGAATTCTGCTTAAGATAATCTTAGTACATTATTCATTATCAAATTCATACTGTAATGCATACTTAACAATTTCATTATCTTCCAAATATTCAAATCCTTATTTCAGTGTCATATCCTAATTGTAGATCTTATGATATTCATTTGTGAAATCACTATCACTAATAGTCTCTAGTTTGCATCCAAGATAACTTCTGACATTCTCTAGGTGTAAAACTTCATCTAATACGAATGATAAAGCTAACCTAGGATCATCTTCCAAGGGTTCTACTGGTTCCTTTTTCAACTTAGGTCTATTCTTATCTCTGATATTGTGTATTAAAGAAACATCCATGATTTCTTCTAATTCCTTCATTGATTTAAAGATCTATCAAGTAAAATACCTTGATTTTGGGATTTTAGGGCTTGCGTAGATTCGACACAAAATTCTTCTCCAAATCCTTGCAAAATGCTTCTAATCACTGCTCTTTGATCTCCTTAACACTTGATTTTTCTTTGATGATCAAATAATACCGATCATGACCTTTTATTACTTCAATCTTACTTAGATCTGACATCGCATTCAATTCTTTTGCTGCTTCTTTCCAAAAAGTTGTTTCTGGTAACATGCAAAACTTAAAACTTCTTACGATCTCGCAAAACATAATATTTTTCTTTGCACTCTTAACCATAGCATTAGAACATCATAAAATACCTTGCATTAATTGTGCAAGACTCAATTCATCATATATCTACTTCTACACTAATCTAAGTTCCTATTCTACTGCAATTTTCATAAATTAAGTACTTTGAGATGAGTTAGGTAAAGATTCATTCTTACCTTTTGATACTTCACCTTCCTGATTACTCTTAATATTGAATATATCTCCTTGATCTATGCTTTTGATACACTTCACTTCATCTAAATTACTACAACATCCTTTCTGACTGTTACTTGCATCTTCATTTCTTCTTGCATGATTTCTGGGATTAGGATTAGGATGAAAAACTCTATTGTTCATTTTGCAAAACCTTGCTATATGTCCAATCTTGTTGCATATCTGACAAACAATTCCATTGTTTCCATATCTTGGTCTAGGCTAATTGATTTGTGATCTATAGTTTCTAGCAATGTGTCCAACCTTGTTGCATCTATAACATATTACTCCATTTCTTCTATTCATATCTTCAGTAGGTTTCTTATCTGCATTGTTAGTATTCCTAAACATTCTACTACCATCATTATTCTCAATAAATTTAGGTTTCCTACATTCAATAGCTCTATGTCAAAAACTATGACAATTATAACAATAACCATTAAGAAGTTTAAATTGCTTACCTGTGCAATCTCTCTTCATATGACCAATAGTATTACAAGAAAAACATCTACCTTTGAATTCTCTTTGCATACCTTTGCATGATTCCTCTTTCTTAGGTGATTCTTATTCTTTAGGTGTATCTTCATATTTGTTGATCTTATCAGACTTCTTCTCATCTATGCTTTCAGATATTTTTAGATCTAGTTCCTTGCTTTCATTATTTCCTTTAAAAGTGTTGAATCCAAGACCAGTCTTATCATAGAATGGTTTTTGATAAGATATTTGTTCATCAATCTTCTCACTAGTTGAATATAGCCTTTCAAGTTGTTGTTTGGATTGAGTCAGTTCACCTTTCATAATCTTATTGTATTTCTCAAGTTCATCATACTGCAAATTGACTTTCTCAAATTCAGATGTTACTTTACAAAGTTTAGATTTTAGTCCTTCATTTTTAGTCTTTAGACTTTCATTCTTAGATTTCAGATTTGCTTCATTCTTGCCATTTCCATCTTTCAAACTAAGCTTCAAATTTTCTATCTTTAGTTCATGCTTAAGGATCTCATTTGGTTTTTCTAAATTGTCATCACAATCTTCAATAAAAACTTTGGATTCCTTTTCAGATCTCAAATCTTCCAACTTTTTTTTCAGTTTCTCAATGAGGTTCTTTGCATCATCATATTTTCTTTTCAAAGTATATTTTTCAATAGTAAGCAAGTCAATCTATTCAAGAGCTTCTTCAAGATTCTTTTGTAGTTGATCCATATCCATAGAGATCTTACTCAAGCTACTAGGCTTTCCTTGAATGATTCTTTTCCGAGTAACTAAGCTCCGATACCACTTGTTACAAGTAGTAGTTGTCATTGCACCAAAAGATCAACCTGTTAATGCCTGATACAACCACTAGACTTATAGAAGACATAGGAGATGGTTAATCCATGTCACAAATCCTAAGGGGAGTGCTGACCATTTTGCAAACAATCTCCCTTTCAGTGTTACCTGAGGGGATTCAAACCTATGACCAAGCTCTGATACCAATTGTTAGAAATAGGGAATACTTACAAGGGGGGGTGAATCAGTATTCTAAAATCTTTAGTTTTTCACAATTATGGATATAATAGATTATCTTTATATATGCATAGCATAAGAAGCTAAAAAACATGCATAGAAATAAAACTAAAGAGCTCATAACACATTATTTGTTCTTGAGGAAACCTTGGCTAAGGGAAAACCCTGGTGGGGATGGTACCCACAAAGATCCACTAATCAAAAGTATCATGTTAAGGATGTTGACCCTGTTAGGATTCTATTACAAACATATAGTGTATCAGTCTTGATTAAGGGACTATAGGCCTTGTTAGAAGCCTCAACCCTGTTAGGAGTTGGCAGTACAAAATGTGATTACTAGATGAGCCCACTACCCAAACAAGTAATGTACAATATACATTGATTACAAAAGAAGGTTAAGGTACATAACCTTATAATAATTGCATCAATATCTCTTTGCTACTCTTTCACTATCACTATTACATATGCGTCATATATTTTGCATCATATCACTGCTTCATTACATTTCATTACTTCATCATACATCTATATATTTTTTTACAAATACAATTACATTTATACAAATAACTTTATCCAAGGGTTAACATCTAGGATGTCATCCTTTTACATTATTAAGTCATTATTTTGATAAACAAAATAATCCCTTGACTCTTTACTAATTCTGTCTTCATATTCTGTCCTATCGGCTTGACACTATCTTAGGTAAAACTATCATAACTTCTTCCGTACATACCATACTAACTTGCACTCTTAGATGGGTGTTCAATAGTCATCATAGAGTCTATGTTCAAGTGTGAAAGCACTGAAATTACTTCAATCAACATCGCAAACAAAAACTATGTCTAGGTTCACTGGTATAATATTGTCTCATACTTAGACAATTTTGCAATGCGCTTTGTCATACTAGCTCTCTGACTTGTATGATCTTCATGTGGATCATATGTTGCCATAATGACAACATCTATGTAACCAACTCAAGGAAATTGCCAACAGAGTTTTGTATGTGTATATAGATAAGACATGTGCCCTTGTAATTAAGAATGGTATGAGATTGAGAGTTTTCATAAGAAAAGAAGAAGTATGTGAAGATCAGATAGAATGAGATAGAGATTTACAAGAAGCTAAAGAATCAACACAAATAAGGAACTAATTAGACAAGTAGTCTCAAGAAATATTTCATCCTATAGATATAGTGTGTATCTAATATCCAGAAGATTATAGCCTTCACTACTTGAGTAGTGAGCTCTAGGAAAGTGTGTCCCCAACCTTGATAGGGTTCATTTTAAAAGACTCCTAATAGGGTCCAACCATTGACCAGGTCACTATACTAAAGCATTGTAAAGAACAACTGTTGACAGGATTGCAAGATCTTCTAATAGGGATCATAATACACTAGTGCAGTTCTTAGTGGGTATCAATTACCACTGGGGTTTTTACCTATTTGGGTTTCCCCGTAATCATATTTGGTGTCATGTGTTATGAATGTTTATCTTCCTTGCATTGATTTTCATTTCAGTAACTAAGAAATTAAGTTAAGTTTCAAAGTATTAGAAAAATTAATAAAGTATAGAACACTAATTCACCCCCCCCTCTCATTGTTCCCATTCCTAACAATTGGTATCAAAGCCTGGTCCTCTAAAGATAAGTTTAACCACTTGAGGATATCATGGATAAGGGAGAAATGAAACATTTGAAAAAAAATCTTGAAGCATCTCTTGAAGACCTTAGTAGATCTGAAAAAGAAATTGAAGAACTGAAAGAAAAGGTCAGTGATTCTCAAGTAGTCATTAAAAGAATGAGAAAAGACTTGAAAGACTGTTCCACAAGTGATTTGGGAAAAATGGTCAAAAATCTAAATGAGGAAAATACATGCCTGAAAGATCAGATTGAAGAGTTGGATGAAAAGCTACTAAAAAATCAAGAAGCCTATGAAGAATAGATCAAAGAGAACAAACAGTTGGATGGAGAACTAAGGTAAGAAAACATGAAAATCTTGGAATTAGAAAACATCAAGAAGCAAGTGGAATCTGAACTAACTGAGGCAAAGAACCATATTAACAAATTGTACACAAGCAAGGATCTTATAGAGTCACAATTATTTGCACCGAAGATTAAAGGACACACTAGTGATATTGGATTCAATGAAGCTCAAAATTAGATCAATGACATGTGATCAAGAAACAAAGCATCAGAAGAATCTAAAGAAGTCGAGAAGGAAGGAAATCATATTGAAGCTGAAGCTGAACCATCTAAGGATGAGCGCAAGCTAGTAAAAAAAACTTGGTATGCATGTAACAAGCATGGGCACATAGAAAGAGATTGTAAAGAGGTAAGAACTTTCGATGGCTGTTATTATTCATGCAATACATTTGGTCATAGAGCTATACATTATAGATCAAATCAAAGAAATCAAAATCAAAAAAATCAAAGAAGTCATCCATAACAGAATGTAAGAAATTCTCAAAACATTACATGTTAGATATTCAATTATATTGGTCACACAGCCAGACAGTAAAGTATGGTAACCCACATGAATGTGATGAGGAATGTCAGGCCTCCAGTCATTTTTCACTCATGTAATAAGGTTGGACACATCTCTAGGCTCTACAAAACAAGAGCACAAAGACAAGAAAGCCCTAAAAAGATAGAAAGTTCAATATTAGATGAAGCTAGAGAAGTCAAGTTTGTGCAAGCTTCAGATGATGTGAGCTTGATTTGGAAGGAAGAAAAGAAGGATAATACTAATGAAATAGTTGACAATGCATTCGTAATGGATGCACCTCCTATTTATGATTAAATGACCTTCATGGTCATAGGGGGAGCTAGATTAGCTCTAGACCCTTGCGGGGCTCATATACTCACCCTCAAAGTATGTGCCTTGGACTAAAACTATTTGGAGACTATGAGATGTAGTATGCAAGAACACGCTACCTAATTATCAGCAGAAATAAAGAACTTAATTTGCAGATGCATTCTTTGTTTACTTGGCAAGCATTAATGGTGAAAAAGTTGCTTTATAGCCATCGAAGATTCATTATTCTCAAATTGTATTCTAAGTTGAGCTATTGGAGAGAACAAAAGATCAAGCATTTGAGTTGTAAAGCATTACATTTGAATCTACCAGCAAAGAAGGAAGATTGATTATCGCTAATCCCTAATTCAGACGCGATGATCTAGAAACCCTAGAAAACCTCTGCAAACCAATTAAGCAAGTAAGTCATGGCTACACCAACTATCTTTGATGTTGCAGAAAGGAAAAGATATGTGTTTAAAAAGAATCTATTTAAATCAACCTTAGATGACCTAGAAGGAGCCTTTTCTAGAACCCCAATGGGCATCATGCATGTAGAAGATATATGTGCATATGTGTATTGCAAAAAAGAACCAGTTGGCTTAGAAAGAATTAGGTCACACCTAGATTCCATGATGAATCTAGACAAATCATTCATTGAAGAGTTTGTGCACCTTGAGAATCACCCTATCATTGAATATGCTACTGTGTTTGAATTCTATGAATCAGAATGGATAAAAATCTTGTTCAACATGATCTATGATGACCTATTTTGGATAGGTGAAGTACTAGTTAGAATCAAATCTAATCTCATTCATGAGATGATAGGTCTATCCAAGACATGTATCATTCTTCCAGTTGGAAAAGATGTCAGGAAATTGGTTGAACAAGCATGTAGATCCCAAAGTGATAAGCGTGGGATGACAATTGAACCAATTGAGGAAAAGGACATCAAATTGATGTCTATGATACTTGGGTATAGGTTTGAACATACAAAAAGGGTCAATAGTGTGTCTGTAGCCACTATTCTTATAGCCATTGGGATAGTAAAGGAGAATGGAGAACTCAACTTGTGTGAAATCTTGCGCACATAGTTGATAGATAACATAAGGGCATTCAAGCATGATAAGACCAAAATATTCAGGTTTGGGTCTTTGATAATCTATACGTACTTTCATATAGTTGGGAAGATATCAGACTTATACTTAGATAAAATTTTACCTACAATGCCTCAAATATCCCTTAAGGCATCAACTAAAAGCACACTAAGAGACTACATGGAGTTAGAGTTGAAAACCTTCAGGATAAAGATGCAAATGAGGTATAGGATACCTAAAAAATTTGTTGAAAAATACAAGGACAATACCTATTTTATGGTAGAAACTGACATTACTTGTATGGAGGCTATTGAGCCTAGAACCAAGTGGATTCATCCATGGCAAGGAAGTAGAGGAGAAAATCTTGGAAGCTTATGCACAAGTTTTACTATCTGTGCCCAAGGATCCTAAGAGCCTACATGGGGAACTTATGAGGAAAAGACTAGGGAGGTAGATGTAGTCCTAAATAGTGTAGTGACCAAGAGGAAAGCCTCTAAAATTACATCTAAAATATTGAACATCCATGGTGTGACCCAAGCAGACCTAGATAAAGCTAGAGAAGAAAAATTGCTATGCAAATTGAGAGTACATCCTCTATGGAAGCTAAGTCTGATCATCCTAAGTTGAAAAAGGTAAAGATCAATAAAATTGATGATGCAAAAGAAAAGGAGAAGAAGATAGATGACATCACTCCTATGCCCATTCCTAGTGACTCTAATACATCACTAGAGCCCAATAAGATGTCTAAAAGGAAAAAGTGGTGAGTTACAAGTCATCCATCAGCCAGAGCCATGAGAAGAAGAGGTAGAAATGTACAACTACCCCCTAAGGTAGGATTCCTACCAAGTCTTCAAGTATTAAGGACTAGAGTGGTAGAGGAAGGAAGGTTAGATCAGATATCTAAGTTCTATGATAGATATCATGAAATTGACAAGTCTAAGATCCATGAGATGTTGATCAAACATATGATCAAATTCAAGAAGACAATTCTAGAACTAAAAATAGTCATCCCAGATAAAATATGGGACATTCTAGACACCTTGAAAAGATAAGAAACTAAAGAAGACATTAGAATAAGAGAGAAAACACTAAATATAAATCTACCAGTGTGTTTAGTGGAATAAAAAGCATTAATAATGGATTTGGTGAAGTTGCACTTGAGGAAAAAGATGAGAACATTGCATATAATGAAAAAGGATTATGAGATAATAGCCAAGGAGACAGAGAAGGATTTTGGGAAAGTATTGCTTGAATAATGCATGCAACCTACATCTGCACCCATCACTCAAGCACCTATGATAGGTCCACAGGACTCAACACCCTCAATGATAGTGCCCACAGTTGAAATAAAGTCTGTGCCCATGCCCACAACCCAAGAAGATAACACAATAATGATTGATAATGTGGAGATATCAATGGCGGCCACTGAAAAAGACTTAGACAAATATGAGGAAGCCTTTGTAAGTACACAAGAGGTAGAAACACTATGTAGTGACAATTCATCTATGCAGCAAGAAGATGTGTTGATTGAGAATTTAACAGGACAAGAAGAAGAAGAGGATAAAGAAAAGGAACCAACAAATGAATCCTCTGTTGAAATTCCTACAAAAACAAAGATAGGAGTAATGGACAACACACCTATCACTCCCATGCCTTCAGTATCATTGTTGTCAAGTTTGACTCTTGACACCACAAGCTTGGACTCTTGGGGAGAAGAAGACCTGATCAAGATTAGTTTTCTTGCTATGGAGAAGGCCAAGGAGAAACAAGTAATGAGAAATCCTATGTTTTTTGAGTCAATAGACATCTTGAAAAATCTACAGCCATCTGAGAAGAAGGTACCAAAAGTGCACTCAGTGGAGGATATCAACAACATCCTAAAAAAATTCAAGGAAAACTTCTCCAGCCTAGAAGAATCAGTGGCTAAGGTATCATAAGAGAAGTATCTTAAGAAGAGATTGGATGAGCTAACTACAAACTTTGCACTTGACCTCAACTCTTTAAAGGTTGTTCAAGCTTCACTAAAATAATTTGCAGCTAAAGGAAGGAAACATATAGCAGACTACATGAACCAAGACAAGCTGACTTCAGATCTCCATAAGAAAATTCAAGAGGTAGAGGCTATTATAGATCAAGTGAGGAAATTGGTAGAAGATCCCACTTCAAATGTAAACATGTGTAACAATGTCTACCAAGGACAAGTGGACAAAATAGAAAAGATAGAAAAAGAAATGTCCAAAATAAGGGCAAGGCAAACACAACTAAGAAATGCTCTTGCGCCCTAACTAGATATCTTGAATCAAAACATCAAGGATATTGATGCCACTATGGTGACATATGATCAAGGTCCATGTACAAAATTAGAGAAGATGGAAAAATTAACATATATGCTTTGTGCACCCATCTCCAGACAATAGAAACACTAAAGAAATTTTGGCAGAATGAGATTGCTAATCTAAAGATAGCATATCCAGATGTCTTCACTTTGTAAGTACTTGTGTATAAAATTTTTTAGCACCTTTGTCATTAATTTCAAAGGGGAAGTATAGTATGTAGAAGGAATAATATGGAACCTTGTAAATTATGTAAAGAAAAGTATAGTACATAAGGGAAGATATAAGTTAGAGTATGTATAAGAAATTTTGTATAAGGATACAGTTAGTAACTTCACCATATTCCTTTGTTGCCATTAATAAAAAGGGGGGAGATTGTTGGAAAGTTGACTATACTGAAGTATATGACTTTATTTTGTGTTTTCATTATGGCAACAAAGTCATATGAAGTTTAGGAGTCAGCGCATATTGAAGAAGATCATAAATATGGCTAAGTATGGAAGAATGGATAGATAGGAGAGCACCAGGTGATCAGAGCATCAACGCACATGTGTATGACAAAGTTATAACATGCTCTCTTGAAAATAAGCTTCTAAGTATGTATTCATGCTAATTCTAATAGTGCATGATGATATGAGTCAGTATGAGGAAGTTATAGTCAAATGAAGTAACACAGATAGTGAGCTGGAGGACAGAACAGAGTATGGAGCCGATTATTTGTATTGTGATTAGCGCTTGTAATATTTTTTGTAAAGGCTATGCACCTATTTTATTTAGGTCATAGACATGTTAATATGAATATATGTAAAAATTCTTGAGCCAATTCAATTGGAAGTGGTGTATGTAATTAGTTATAGGCCAACTTGATGGAGAGTTTTGTATGCGCATATATATAAGACATGCGCCCTTGTAATTAAGAACGGTATGAGATTGAGATTTCGCATAAGCAGAGAAGAAGTATGCAAAGAGAAGATAGAATGCGATAGAGCTTTATAAGAGGCTAAAGCATTAGTGCAAATAAGGCACTGATCCGACAAGAAGTGTCAAGAAACAATTCATCCTGCAAATATAGTGTGTATTTGATATCTAAAAGGTTGTAGCCTTCACCACTTGAGTAGTGAGCTCTTGGATAGTGTGTCCCCACCCTTGACATGGTTAATTGTAAAAGACTCCTAATAGAGTCTGACCCTTGACTAGGCTACTATACTAAAGCATTGTAAAGAACAACTTTTGATAGGGTTGCAAGATCTTCTAACATGGATCATAATACACTAGTGCAGTTCTTAGTGGGTGTCAATTCCCACTGGGGTTTTTACCTATTTGGGTTTCTCCGTAATCATATTTGGTGTCATGTGTTATGAATTTTTATCTTACTTGCATTGATTTTCATTTTAGTAACCAAGCAATTAAGTTAAGTTTCAAAGTATCAGAAAAAAAAGAAAAAGTATAGAATGTCGATTCACCCCCGCCCCTCTCAGTATTCCCATTCCTAACATTTACAACTATCATGATGAGAAAAGTCAAAACTATTTGACATCAATGAAAATATAATGACTGATCTAATGTCTCACCTATACCTTAGTAGCTTGGTGATCATCTTCACATTCTCCCATTTTGTTCTCCAAGTAGTCTATCAATTGTAGTTCCAACATGATGTTAATGCATAATAGAAATAAATAAAATATTAAAATGATAAATTACTTTTCTTTCATATACAAAATGACATTAACCAATTTAAATATTATATTTAGAGTGAATTTGATTCTTTTAATGTTAAAATTCATATTTGAGGTTAAGAAAGTGGTTTTAAGGTTTTAAAATAATATTTTATTATTGCTTATGTAAAATGGAACCCCTATATTGATAATTAGGGATCATACATTAACTAAATCACATTTTAGAAGTATCAATATAAAAACAATAAAATTACCAAAAAAAAATCCCTTTAAGAATTGACAAGCTACTAGAAATTACTTTGGAAAATAGGTTGTATTTAATTCTCAATATTTCTACTACCACTTTGATCTTAAAGTTGAAAAATTATATTTTCAGTTCCTCACATAGTTTGAACCAAGAAGTTGTTAATAACTAGGGATGAGTAAAAAATGGGTGGCTTCTTCATTTTACAATTTTATTCCTTATTAAGTTTAACAAGGTTTATTATATTCATTTCCATTTGGCTTTTAAGTATAGTTGATGGAAAATTATTCAATTTGTCTCACAAGAGATTTATAATTATTTGGATGGATGATGGATCCCACATGGACACCTCCAAGTTTATTTTCTTTATTTTCCCTATGATACCAAGAGGATTGTTTGTTGAGTTATGTGGAAGGAACATAAGCTTTCATCTTTGATTATTTTATTGGTTGTAGAGCATCTTATGAGAAAGATATGGGTTCTACTATAGGAGTGATTCTAGTGGTCCAATTAGTGCTTGCATGATTTAGTGAAATTTGTCTCATTAAAAAGAGATCTTATTTGTGTTAAGGTTGGTGTGGAAATTTTATTCAAATACCTTTTCTTTGACCTTGTTGTCTATAATTTTTTAGACATAAAATTTAAGTTCTTCTAGGATAATTAACCACATAATTATTTTCAAGGGATTAAAAGATAAATTTAGATTAAAAAGAAATATCTTAATTTTATTTACTATTTGGTTTCTCAATGACTAAAGAATTTTTAAACCATCAGATTCTATGATTACAATCCAACTATGTAATTGGACTATTTATGAATTTGATTACATGGATAACACCACTTAGCATTGTTAGAAATAGGGAATACTGAGAGGGGGGGATGAATTAGTATTCTATATAAACTTTTACTTTTGCCCAATTATGGATATAACAGATTATATTAATGCATGCATAACATAGAAAACTAAACAACATGCATAGCAATAAACAAATGAACTCAGAACACATTATTTGTTCTTGAGGAAACCCTGGCCAAGGGAAAACCCCGGTGGGGATGGTACCCACAAAGATCCACTAATCAAAAGTATATTGTTAAGGATGTTGACCCTGTTAGGAGCCTATTACATGCATATGGTGTCTCAGTTCTAATTAAGGGACTATAGGCCTTGTTAGAAGCCTCAACCCTACTAGGAGTTGGTAGTACAAAATATGATTACCAGATGAGCCCACTACCCAAACAAGTAATATACAATATTTATTGATTACAAAATAGGTCAAGGTACATAACCTTATACTGCTTGAAACTTTACATCAATGTCTCTTGGCTTTCTTTTTCACTATCGCTATTACAACTTCTCATCTATTTTTTTATTTACTTACAATTACATCATTACATCTCTTTATACAAGTTATTAAGATTAATAACTCTTACAGTCGGCTTGTCATAAGCATTATACCAAATATATCTTTACCCAAGGGTTAAAATCTAGGATTTCATCCCTTTATATTGTTGAGACATTATTTTGATAAACAAAATAATCCCTTTACTCTTTACCAATTTTGTCTTCATATTCTGTCCTATTGGCCTAACACTTTCTTTAGTAAAACTGTCATAACTTCTTCCATACATGTCATATTGACTTGTGCTCTTAGGTGAGTCTTCTACAGTCATGATAGTATCTATGTTCAAGTGTGAAAGCACTAAACTTACTCCAATAAACATCGCTAATCAAAACTATCTTCGGGTACACTGGCAAAAACATTGTCTCATACTTAGACAATTTTGCATTGCACTCTGTCATACTTGCTCTCTATCCTGTGCGATCTTCATGTAGATCATATGTTTCCATCATGACAACATGTAAGTATCTAACTAAGCCAAATTGCCAACAATGTCCCCCTTTTTCATTGGTGGCAACATATGAGAAAATTGGCTAAGTCAAAAACTTCAAAAATCTCAAAATATACTGTCCTTAACAAAAATATGTATATATTGTCCTTATAAATCCATAAATCTTATCTTTATACTGTACTCCCCCTAAAATATACATCCCTATCATATTTAACAATTACTCATCACAATTTTTTTCTATATATCTCTCCCCCTTTGCCAACAATGACAAAAAAAGGTAAGGAGGGTTGCAAAACTGTGTTAAGAAAAAAGTTATACCTTGATTCAATATTGCAAAACTGGTAGGCTTGCAACACAATCTACAAAGTTAATTTTCATGGCCTCTAACTCTTTCTCCCATGCCTTCTTAATCAAATATGCAACACTGAGTAGTGCACACAATCCATAACATGCAATTTCACAAGCTTGAAGATTCTCAAAACTGAACTTCTGAAAAGATGTCTTGGATGAAAGACATTCTTCCAGTTGTCCTTCAATAGTGCTCAATTTGATAGAAACATGCTCTCTTAGAAGAGTGAATCTTTTCTGCTTCGTGTCCTTGTCATCTTGTAAAATCCTTATCTCATCATAAATCTTGCAAATTTTCTTTTCAATATCAAGTATCTTCACATTGGGGCTTGAAAAGAGATTTACCTCTGCTTGAATTTTTCCTTCTTTGACCTTAATCTTCTGCATTTCTTATGCTATAAAGATCTCAGATTTTGTACATTGAATGTACAAAGTTTTACCTCTGTCTAGATTCCTTCTCAAATCTTTTATACAGATATCAAGACTATTGATATCATTCCTGATATTTTGGCTTATGTCCAGAAGTAGTTTGGCCTCATAGGCTGCTTGTGCCTTCACCTTAGCTATATCAGATAGGTTCATAAACTCATCATCAAAAGTGTTCATCACTTGCTTTTCTCTTTCAAGTGGGTCTGCCTCTACAATTTGTGTGGTCACAATACTTTGTAACTTCTAAGTTAATTCTTTTAGGCATCCTTCAAGGATTTTTACTTTCTTTTTGTTCCCAATAATCTTATTCAAAGATGTGATCAATTCCATCTAATCATCATCATCTACTTCTTTACCCAAACTTTCAAATATATATCCAATTTGAGTTTTCTTACCAGTAGGATTGATTTCTTCTTGACTAGGGACTGCTTATAGCTTTTATGTCTCTTTAGGCTCTCCAATCCTTGTGTCTCTCTATTCTTCTTCTCTAACATTGTCTTGCTCTTCAAAACTTGAATTGTCAACAATGTTCTCAAGGTTCTTAAAAAGATTATCATCACTATCTAGAGTGATCTTGGTTCCTTCCACATTCATAGTTTCATCTTCAATGTTGATGGCTGGTGGAGAGGGAATATCCTGTTGTTCTACTTCCTTTACTTTCTCTGTTGGTTCTGTTGCATCTAATTGTTTCTCAACACTTTCTTTCATCACTTTAACTATTGCTAGTTATGTTTCCTTGTTGATTTCTTCATATTTACCTCCCATAATCTAAATTGTTCTTTTTCTTGGTTCTCAAATGGGTTTTCAAATCCTTCATGATCTATTTGAAGTGTTCTTCATCTCTCACATCACATAGCTTCCTAACAAGATTTTCTCTAATTCTGATATCTTCATCTGATGCTCTTTTCTTCCTTTTTACTAACTTTTTATACAAATCATTAGATATCTTACCCTAAATTGTATCAAACTTTCTATTATTTAATATCATGTACTTCACAACTGCATTTTCAAGGTTCAATCTTTCTGCATAATCATAGAGGTCATAGTATTTGTTCATCTTTGAAAAGTCTCCATCTTGTATGATTTGTTCCTTAACTTTTTCAATTCTAGGTTTCCAAATTTTCTTCTTAACAAGGGTCTCTTCATCATCTTTAATTTCTACAATCTTTCTCTGAACTAGTGGTACTAAAGTCTCCTATCTTTTACCCAGTCTAGTAGCAATCTCTTTCACTCTTTTACCAGGTGTAGAAGAGGATGATCTAGTGGATTTTCTAACTTCTTGATCTTTCTCTGTTTCTTCCACTTTCACTTGTATGTATGCTTTTTGTACTACAATTGATGATAAAGGTGGAATAGACAAAACTTCCTTTTGTCCTATGTCTGTAATTGTTGCTGCTATTTGTTTAGCTATCAAAAATTCCTATGTCCTTTAATATCTTCTTGATTGTACTTTCAAATATTTTGTTTGATTATTTCTCTTCTAGGATAGTCTTTGCGGAGTTGAAGTTCTCCTCAAAGTTTCCAAACCTATTACTGTGAATGTCCATCTTGCATTTACGCAATCTGCTCACATATTCTTCTATTTTAATCTCAAAGATTTCATAGCCAAGAGGGTCTATGAATTCTACTCTAGGTTCTGCTACTTCAATGTATGTAAAGTCAGTATCAACCATAAAGCATATCTCATTCTTATACTTTTCTACTAAAGACTGAGGGATCCTTGATCTACTTGACATCAAATTCTAAAATGTTTTAATCACCAACATTGCACTTTCAATGACCTTGTCAATAAGATGTCTCCTATATACTTTGTTAATCCTTTCCATTGTAGTGTTACCATCATTCCAATCATCACTAATAGTGTATGGAAATCTTCTTAACAAATGGGAAAACATATAAGTGATCAATGATGTGAATCTAAACTGAGAGTACTTAGTCTTCTTTATCTTTTCCAAATTCTCAAACAACTGAATTCTCAAAATCTCACACATATCAACTTGTACTTTATAAACACACATCAAATAGGCTACATGTATCATTGTTGCTACCATGTCATCTTCTCTTGAGTTAGCACAAAACTTAGTTGTAAGGATCTTGCACAAATATCTAACACCATCTTGTTGTATCTTGCTAATTACTATTCCCCTACCATTGTAAGATGAATTTGTGTTGTCTATAACTATTTTCCTCATGTTCTTCTCATTCAAAGGAATGGCTCTAGTTTTAGATAGACCAGTTACCTCATGAATTAGGTCAACTATGATATCTATCACTCTATCATCTAACAAAAACTTTCCATTGTGAATTTTGCTTAAAATTATCTTGGTACATTCTTCATTGTCAAACTCATATTGTAGAGAATACTTAATAATCTCATTATCTTTCAAATGTTCAAACCCTACTTTCAATGACATATCCTGATTGTAAATCTTTTCATATTATTTAGTAAAATCATTTTCACTGAGAGTCTCAAGCTTGCATCCCAAATAGCTTCTAATGTTTTCTAAGTGTAAAACTCTGTCTAGTATGGATGATAAAGCTAACTTAGGATCTTCCTCCAAGGGTTCTACTAGTTCCCTTTTGACTTTAGGTCTAATCTTATCCCTTACATTATGAATCAATGAAACATCCATGACTTCTGCAAATTCATTAACTGATTTAGAGAACTGCCAAGTAAAATACCTCGATTCAATGATTTAGGGCTTACGTAGATTCGGCACAAAAATCCTTCACCAAATCCTTGCAAAATGCTTTCATTCACTACTCTTTGATCTCCTTAGCACTTTTATTCTCTTAGATTCTTGAATATTACTGATCATAACCTTTTATCATTTCAATCTCACATAGATCTGACATCGCGTTCAATTCCTTTGCCACTTCTTTCCAAAAAGTTGTTTCTGCTTACCTACAAAACTTAAAACTTCTTGCAATCTTGCAAAACATAATATTTTTCTATGCACTCTTAACCATAGCATCAATACATCATATACTACCTTGCATTAACTGCACAAGACTCAATTCATCATATATCAACTTCTACACTAATCTAAGTTCCTATTCTACTGTAATTTTCATGAATTATGTACTTTGAGATGGGTTAGGTAGAGATTCATTCTTACCACTTGACACTTCACCTTTCTAGTTAACTTCAATGTTGAATGTGTCTCCTTGATCTGTGCTTTTAACAAACTTCACTTCTTCTAAATTACTACAACATCCTTTTTGACTATTACTTGCATCTTCATTTCTCCTTGCATGACTTCTAGGGTTAGGATTAGGATGAATAACTCTATTGTTCATTATGAAAAACCTTGTTATATGTCCAATCTTGTTACATATTTGACAAACTATTCCATTGCTCCCATATCTTTGTCCAGGTTGATTGATCTATGATCTATAATTTCTAGCAATGTGTCTGACTTTGTTGCATCTACAAAAGACTACTCCATTTCTCCTATTCATATCTTCAGTAGGTCTCTTATCTGCATGGTTAGTATTCCTAAACATTCTACTACTATTATTATTCTCAACAAATTTAGATTTTCTACATTCAATAGCGCTATGTCCAAAACCATGACAATTATAACAATAACCATTAAGAGGTTTAAATTTTTTACCTGTGCAATCTTTCATCATATGACCAACAGTATTAAAAGTAAAGAATCTACCTTTAAATTCTCTTTGCATACCTTTAAGTGACTCCTCTTTCTTAGGTAGTTCTTCTTCTTTAGGTGTATCTTTAGATTTGTCAATTTCATCAGATTTCTTTTCATTTATGCTTTCAAACATTTTCAGATTTGGTTCCTGTTGGTAATTTGGCTAATGTGGATGCATAGATGTTGTCATTATGGCAACATATGACCTATATTGAGAGCACAGAATCTAGAATGAAAGTATGGCAAGTTGAAGGAAGAAATTGTCTAAGTATGGATACAATGATCCTGATAGAGCACCCGATGAAGATTTAGTTGGCGACGTCCACTGGAGCAATATTTTTGTTTGTACAGTTAACTAAAGCTTCTATATAGTATGAGGATACCCCATCTCAGTGCACATAAAGTTTGGAGTAGTACGGACAAAGTTATTCGAAGTTTACTGAAGATAGTTTTTGCAGACAGAATAGTTTTGGAGACAGTATTAGCGAAAGAGTTAAGGGATTATTTTTGCTTGTCAAAATAATGACTTAACATTATGAAGGGATGACATCCTAGATTTTCACTCTTGGATAAATATTTTGGAAGCTGACCATGTAAAGTTATTAGCTTTAATAACTCATATATTAGGCATACTTGAAATGTAATGAAATAGAGAAGTGTGATATGTAAAAAGAAAGAAAAGATAACTTGCGATAGTTGTTTATTGTGATAGCAGCAAAGGCTATTGATGCGAAGTTGTAAGCAGTACCATATTATAGTCAGAAACATTTTGTATTACCTATTTGGGTAGTGAGCTCAGCTCATGATCAGGTTTTGTAATCTAACTCCTAACAGGGTTAAGGCTTCTAACAAGGCCTAAAGTCCTTTAACCAGGATAGATCTACTATATATTGTAAATTAACTCCTAACAGGGTCCAATATCCCTAACAGGATACTTTTGATTAGTGATCTTTGTGGGTACCATCCCCACTGGGGTTTTCCTTTGGCCAGGGTTTCCTCGAAAACATATGATGTGTTATGAGTTCTTTCTATTTACTACTATGTTTGTTAATTAGCTTGATAATCTTTATATGCACTAAAGTAATCTGTTATATCCATAAGTGGGAAAAAGAAAAAGTTTGTGAAATACTGATTCACTCCCCCCTCTCAATATTTCCTATTTCTAATAGTTCCTTGCTTTCTTCATTTTCTTTAGATGTGTTGAATCCAAGACCAGTTTTATCATAGAATGGTTTTTGATAGGATAGTTGTTCATCAATATTCTCACTAGTTGAATATAGTCTTTCAAGTTGTTGCTTAGATTGAGTCAGTTCACCTTTCACAATTGTATTGTATTTCTCAAGTTCAACATACTACAAATTGACTTTCTCAAGTTTAGATGTTACTTTACCAAGTTTAGATTTTAGCCCTTCATTCTCAAGCTTTAGATTTTCATTCTCAGATCTCAGATTTGCTTCATTCTTTCCATTTCCATCTTTTAGACTTAGCTTTGGATTTTCTATCTTCAATTCATGTTTAAGGATCTCATTTTCCTTTTCTAGGTTGTCATCGCAATATTCAATTTGAATTTTGGATTCCTTTTCTGATTTCAGATCTTCCAACTTGTTTTTTAGTTTCTCAATGAGGTTCTTTGCATCATCATATTTTCCTTTTAGAGTGTCCCTTTCTTTAGTAAGGATATCAATCTATTCAAGAGCTTCTTCAAGATTCTTCTATAGCTGATCCATATCCATAGAGACCTTACTCAAGCTGCTAGGCTTTCCTTGAATGATTCTTTTCCAAGTAACTAAGCTCTGATACCAATTGTTAGAAATAGGGAATACTGAGAGGGGGGGTGAATCAGTATTCTACAAACTTTTACTTTTGCCCAATTATGGATATCACAAATTATCTTAATGCATGTATTACATAGAAAACTAAACAACATGCATAGCAATAAAAAAAATGAACTCATAACACAATATTTGTTCTCGAGGAAACCCTGGCCAACGGAAAACCCTAGTGGGGATGGTACCCACAAAGATCCACTAACCAAAAGTATCTTGTTAAGGATGCTGACCTTGTTAGGAGCCTATTACATGCATATAGTTTCTCAGTCCTGATTAAGGGACTATAGGCCTTGTTAGAAGCCTCAACCCTGCTAGGAGTTGGTAGTACAAAATATGATTACCAGATGAGCCCACTACCCAAACAAGTAATAGACAATATTTACTGATTATAAAATAGGTCAAGGTACAAAACCTTATACCGCTTGAAGCTTCACATCAATGTCTCTTCGCTATGGCTATTACAACTTCTCATCTATTTTTTTATTTACTTACAATTACACCATTACATCTCTTTATACAAGTTATTAATATTAATAACTCTTATAGTCGGCTTGTCATAAGCATTATACAAAATATATCTTTACCCAAGGGTTAAAATATATGATTTCATGCCTTTATATTGTTAAGACATTATTTTGATAAACAAAATAATCCCTTAACTCTTTACCAATTATGTCCTGTCGACTTAACACTGTCTTCAGTAAAAGTGTCATAACTTCTTCTGTACATGTCGTACTGACTTGTGCTCTCAGGTGAGTCTTCTACAATCACCATAGTATCTATGTTAAATTGCACAAGCACTGAACTTACTACAATAAACATTGCTAATCAAAACTATCTTCAGGTACACTGGCAAAAAGACAGTCTCATACTTAGACAATTTTGCATTGTGCTCTTTCATACTTGCTCTATGTCCTGTGCGATCTTCATGTAGATCATATGTTGCCATAATGAAAATATCTAAGTATCTAACTCAGCCAAATTTCCAACAAGGATACCAAGACATTATTTTTTACTATCATGATTATTTTTAGCAATAATTATTATCTATAACAAAATTTGACTGATGTGTAGTGAAATTTTTTTATTATTATGTTGTACCTATTAGTATTAGAGTAAACCTCAATTATAATTCATATTTTATTAGTAACCTTGATTGTGTATTTTTAGAATAGTTAATCTTTCCTTGGTTGTATTTATTTATTTATTTGAGGATAAACATAGCTATCTTTCTTTTATTTAATTAGGAGATTCTACATAATCCCTACATGTATTTTATCCTCTAGTCCAAGTGGGAGGATAAGTCACATTTTTTAATTCTTTTAATAAGGAAAATAGTTTATCCTCCTTAATAGGATCTTGACACTTTGCACACACCTATTACGGATGATGGAATTCATATATTGGTGAGTTACTTAGTAACTCCTCTCCTCATCTCTATAAAAGAGATGCTCTCCTCTCTCATTTTTTCACTATGAAGTTAATGTAAATGATATCTCTCTCTCTCTCTCCCTCTCTCTAGCTTTTCCATATTTATAATATCACAAGGGGTTTTTCTTTTCTTTTCCCCTTTCAAAATCTTCTTGTCTCCTTGTCTTGTCTTTTGGATGCTTGCTCCTAGATCATGGTTTTCTCATGGTAACATCTTATTCTTTATCTATCTCTCTTGGATTAATTTCATTTCCTTTCTCTTGTTATTTTATTTACATGGTATCTGATCTTGGGTTGCTAATCCTTTTTGGAGTGTACTATTAAAGGTTATGATTCTTTGGAGCACATCTTATTGAAGACTCTTGTTTGAGAGAGAACCTTGAGATTCATTTACTAAATTTTTTGTTGCAAGGTTTGTTGTTTTATTTAGTTATTATTTTTTGTAACCCTCTTTGGTTGGTTGGCCGCCAAAGAATTGAGCTTGAACTTTTTTTTTGGTTTGGCTAGTTTACCACCAAACCTATTTCAATCTGCATTTTGTTTTTGATAACCTCTATTGGGAAACTGCAAGATTTATCTTTTTTTCTCTCACATTTCTTGCAGGGTATATACTAATCATTTTTACTATGTATTAATTTCTTTTTAGTTCAGGATTCAAATATATAATATCTCAGAATTCCTCCTAATATCTATGTGCATGCAAGTTTATTTCATCTATTTGGAAGACATATTTCTATAATCTTTTTCATTATCTTTGTTATTCTAACATTACCTATGTTATTGTAGGCATATTCTAATTTTTTCTCCTAGTAATTATATTTTCTCACATTTCTTTTATCTTTGTGTCTTTCTTCATCCTGTCAAGCCTTTGCCCATCTTGTTGTGTAACCTTTCTTTCATTGTCATTTTTTTTGGTTGGATTATTCGGCTCTTCCTTTCATTTCCTTCCCCTGTGTAACCTTTGCTGATTAAATCTTAGTCTTTCCTTTACCATTAATTCATGCAAGGTAAGCTCACCTTCCTCTCTATCTTTATTTGGCACCTTTCTGAGGTGTATATTTACAGTTAGTTTCATATTCTCTGTCTCTTTTCATATTTGATTGGATAGAAAACTTTAATCTGTTACATCTTATTGTGTAACTTATCTTTGCAAACTCCTTGCATTATCTTCCTTTTTCCTTGTGTAACCTTTTTTTTTTCCATTACATTACTACTTTTTTCTATTCCTTCCCATTTCTTCTGTTGCGTGAACCATTTCTCTCTTTGTGAGCTATTTGGCCTTTCTCTTTCCTTTCTCTTGCAGTCATTGGTCTTGTGCAACCAGTAGTTTATCTCTCCTTACATTTTTCTATGTTTTCTTAGCATAGAATCAATGTTAGCTAAGCTTAGTTTTGTGTTTGAATATTAGTTTGACCATTTAGCAGTTTGTTTGACTGCATTTCACTTCAATAAATTAGTTCTAAAAAAATATTGTTTTATTATTAGTCCTCAAATTATTTACACTCTTATAAATATAATTTAAAATACTTTGTTTTAAATAGTTTAATTTACTTTATTTTTAAATAATTTTCATCCCTCATTCATCCATAGTTCATTTAACAGTTTTAATTCGCTTTAATACATTCTAATAACATTTAAATTGTTTTTCAATTACATTTAAATAGTTTAAAGAAGAAATATTTGTTTAAAAGTTTAATTTACTTAGTGATTATCATTTTATCACTTTTTTTATACATACAAAATTATAACATCATTTACTCATTTATTGTTTAATTTAACAAAAAAAAATATTTTAATTGAAGTTATTCAAACCGTAATTAACATTACATTAAATTTTATTTTAAGATTATTTGAAGGTTATTTATCATTGCTTATGGGGTGATTTTGTCCCATCCTAACATTTTTTTTCTCTTTTATTTATTCAATCATGTCTACATTAATCCCTGAAATCAAATTGAATAGTACTAATTACCATGCGTGGAAAACCCATATTTCATTTATTTTTTGATTTAAACACAAGTTAGGTATTGCTACTGGTGTGGCTTCTACTTTAGTTGCCACTGTAGATCAAACCAATATAGATTCTTGGAACGCCAAAACTAAGGAGGCACTTGGCCTCATTGGCATTTCTATCAGTCTGTAATTATATGTACTTATTGCTAATTGTACTACAACTCATGTTACATGGAACATATTTAAAAACACCTATGATAGTCTGAATCAATCCAAAAAGATTCAACTCCAAGAGCAATTGGAGGATCTCATGTATACATATTCCAAAACCATGGATGATTATTTTTTAAAATTTGATTCCATTAGAAGTCAGTTAAATGGTTTATGAGTTATTATTAATGATATTCATTTTATGTATATTATTTTAAAGAAATATCTTCATAATAAATTCCAACAATTTTTAACTAATGTACATTCTCAATTAAAAATTCCTACTTTAGCTACTCAATTAACCTATATCATTTTTCAAAATTTATTGCGTCAAGAGGAAGCTAGGTTGATTCAATTTTATAGTCTTAAATCTAATGAACATTCTTTTATGTCTAAGAATAAAAATCATAACTTTAGATCAAATAATATTAATAATAATAATCAAAATAATGGTCCTAATAAAAGACCCCATTGCACCTATTATGAGAAAGATGGTCATGTGACTGACAATTTCTGAAAAAAACAAAATGATAAAAATCCTATGAATTAAAATAATCAAAATAATCAAAAGTCTCATAAAAGTAATGGTAATCAATCTCGTCATTCTTTTTCAGTTCATTATAATATTTCTAACCCTTTATAAACTATGTACCATCAGTTTAATCCAATGCATTGCTCAATTTTCATTTATTCAAGTATTGTGAGTTATCTAACAAAATTGCCTTCATGAAGATTATTATTGATTTTTTTGATTAGCATGCATTACTATCAATTTTTATATGATCTATTGATATGCACATAGTTGCAATTTTATGCTTTTAAAACATCTCTTTATATACTCATTATGGCATTTTTTGGTTTTATACCATTTATTGATATGCATTTTATTGCATTTTTTTTTATAAGTTACATCGGGAGCCCAATTTTCAAGGTTAAATCTATTTAATTATTCTACGAAGGGACCCTTGGAGTTCCCCTCCATCCAATGTTTGGTATGCACTTACTTCATTTGATGTTTATCAACTCAATCCATTGTCTTTTCATCATAGTGAGGATGATGTTCTTGAAATCCTTCTTGAATTTTGTTGGATTTCTCATATAGTTGGAAGGAAATATGTTTTTCTCATTCATAATCCTTAGTACAAATTATTAATTAGGATATGTCAATATTTAATTTTCTTCACATCTGAGTTTGATTTGTTAAGTTTCTCTTAATTTTTGTTTAGATTATTATGTCCTTGATGGTTCCTTGATTATGGTACTTGTGTGTACACATGATTGGAAAATCAGATCAAATGGAGATTTGGTCTTGAGTCATATGTTCTACTAGATTGTGGTTTATTTTCTCTCATATCTCTTTGTAAATTACTAATAAGATGATGATTTTTCATACTTCATTGCTTAGATCATGAGTCATACAGGTTGTGGATTGATCACCCATTCACTTACAATGGGATGACTCATTAGTGGTATGTCTATATCCATGTGATTGATGCAATCTTGATGAAAATTTTATTATTTGGCCTTGTGTGTGTTCATTTGTGCATTAGTATGTTTATTTTGAGAGGAGAGGATGGATGATGTTTATGGTACCTAGATTGTTCCTTTTGGACTTGGAGCATGTGGTTTTATCTTGATATTGAATGATAAACTTGATTGCACTTT
This sequence comes from Chamaecyparis obtusa, assembly GCA_027943335.1. Lineage (NCBI taxonomy): Eukaryota > Viridiplantae > Streptophyta > Pinopsida > Cupressales > Cupressaceae > Chamaecyparis > Chamaecyparis obtusa. The sequence goes on along the minus strand of BSBK01006673.1, from coordinate 381,964 downwards.
TAGTGGGAGATTATGGATCCATATATAACCCTCACCACTCTTATTTTAAAGGTTGAATTAGTTTATGATGAAAATTATAAGTTTATTTTCAAAGGATATACTGATTTGTATCTAGGGTAGATCCCAAAAATGGGAAATCTACTTGTGGATAATCTTTTGTTTTCTTTTCTTCTTTGATTCAGGTGACATATTATGAAACATTCAAAGGAATAATTCAGCTCTCTTAGATCTACTAAATATGAGTGTACAATTTGTACCCATGCATCCAAAGCTTCCTGATGATTAAAGAGGACTCTTGCAGACTTGGATTTAGCTCAAATTCAAGAGAATCACATCTCTCTATTATATAGAAGATCAATTTGTGGATATTTTTACAAAGAATTTTTTTTAAGAGAAAATTCAATATCATTGTAAAAATTTGTGTCTAATTCCCAATGATGTAAACCCCCCAAGTAAAGATTAAGGGGGGGTGTTAGAATAGTTAATCTTTCCTTGGTTGTATTTATATATTAATTTGAGGATAAACCAAGGTATCCATATTTTTTTTAATTAGGAGATTATATGGAATCCCTACATGTATTTTCACCTCTAGTCCAAGTGAAAGGACATGTCACATTTGTAATTCCTTTAATAAGGAAGCTATTTTTTCCTCCTTAAGAGGATCTTGACACTTTTCACATGCCTACTATGGATTATGACATTCATGGATTTGTGAGTTACTTAGCAACTCCTCTCCTCATCTCTATAAAAGAGATGCTCTCTCTCTCTCTCTCTCTCTCTCTCTCTCTCTCTCTCTCTCTCTCTCTGTATTTTCCATATTCACAATATTATAAGGGATTTTTCTTTGATTTTCTCCTTACAAAATCATCTTGTCGCCTTGTCTTGGCTTTTGGGTCCTTTCTCTTAGTTCATGGTTTTGTCATGGTAACATATTATTATTAGTATATCTCTCTTGGATTAATTTCATTTCCTTTCTCTTCTTATTTTGTTTACATGTATCATCCTAAAAATAAAGCACTTAACTTGTGCTCATTTTTGGACCATTTTGTGCCTACTTTAGTATAGTATGACCTCATATTGTACTTAAATGCATATCTAATTCAAATATGGGTCCTCCTCATCCTTCAATATTTCTTAAATTTGAGGTTGGATCTCATTTATATGTATTATTTCCTATTTATCAATCTAACCCCATAATTCATTTCCTCACCCAAGTCCCATGCATTTTTTTTTTCTTTCAGAGTCTATCCCAACATCTTGGAAACTTTTATTTTCTCCCTCCATTAATTTTCACCTTACCTAACATCGTGACAAAATTTGAGCTTGGTTTACCTAGGAAAATTTTACCTAGGTCATCTTGTCCTTGGTTGCAAGTTGACTGGTACCTAGGTTTTTTGGGCCCATATTTGGTCTGGGGTCCGATGCCAGGGCTATCCTCCAAGGTTGAGATTTATGGTTGTCCTAGATTATATTTGAGACTTGAAATAAGTATAAAAGGAAATCTACTCCTCTCATTTGAGCCATCCATTATCATAATCCATCTATTAAGTGCAAGCTATCTACATTCGTATTCAAGAAGTACACCGATTATTGTGAAGGCATCCATTATCAAGCATTCAAGTGAAAGAAAGCCATCAAGATACATTCAAGAATTCAAGTCTTCATTATTCTCATGCAATCAACATGTTCTCTTCCATATGTCCAACTTCTTTCCCCATTGGAGACTAAGGAAAGGAGTTTTCTAACAAGGAAGGAGGTAAACATTAATCCATCACGCTTCATTATTCTTCTCACTCTTCCCTAATCAAACATTGAGGTGAATTACAACATCTACTACATAATTTTTTCTCTTATATGATTTCCTTTTGGATTTTTGTGTTTATTCAAAGATATTTCATCAACAATCTTGTTCAAATTCAAAAAGGTATTTTCCTCTACATAGTATGATATACTTCATTATTTAGATCTAGTTTCTTCAACATGAAAACATGCTTTTCTTTTATATGATTTTATTTCAAGGTTTATTCCTAAACATGTATTTGATAGAGGAGAAACCCTCTCTTCAACCTATTGTGGTCCCACAACCACACTCCCCTTTTTTCATGTTGGCTTGAGGGGGCCCCCTTCTTTTTTAGCTCATCTTTAGGTTTTTGGTCTCTTTTTTTCTTTTGTCTTTTTTTTTAGTTAGTTTTTTCTTTGTTTGTTGGTCTTTTCACACTTTCACACTTTAGAATGTCCAAAAGTGCGAGGGTTTGAAATGGAAAAAGTTTACAACAGCAAAAATTTTGCCTCAAGCATTCCCAGACCTAGGTGGTGTTTGGACTTTTAGACACCAAAAAGTCTAGAGGTCAGACTCCTCTGGGAGTTGGCCTTTCGGCATTTCAGACTTTGGGAGGTCTGATACCCCTGAAAGGCTAAAAGACCGATCAGTGAGGGTTTGACATCACTCGTCGATCTGCCTAAATAAGCTCAAATGGGTTCTTTTTGACTCACTAAATCGCTCTCTCTTGTCATGTTTTTAGAGCTTTTAGGCGCCTTTCCTTCTCTCTAGTTACCTCAGTCTCTCCTGTCAGTCTTAGTCCTCCATTTGTTTTCAAGGTCATTTTTTCTCTTCTCCCTCTCTTTCCTTCTATTTGTTTGTTATTTTTCTTTCAGTTCTAGTTAGGGTTTCTTGTTTCAGTTGTTCTTAGCTAGGGTTTTTGGTCTTCCTTGCTAGTTTAGGGTTTGTTTTTTCTTCGTCAGCCTGGTTCAGCCTCAGGGGTCATGAGGTAGTCCTCTCTAAATCCCCTTGGCAATTTTGTGGTCAAACTCATCATCTGACTCATTTTTTAGTCCAATAGACCAAACCCTAGTTTTAGAACTTTGATGTCCAAAACTCTCAAACCTTCTGGCAGAATTTTCCTAAGTGTTGTTGTTTCAGCATTTTGGTGTTGTCGCACATAGGAAAATCCTCTCGCTCAGTTTTCTAAAACCAAAGTACCATCATTTTTGCCTAAGTTGAATCAACCAAGTGCCTATCTCTGTGTGTCAGCATTTTGGTGTCGTCACACACTAAAACCCTCATTAGTCTGATTTGTCAAAGCCAACCTGGCTGCTAAACATTTTTCACACAAGGTATGTTTCGGCATTTGGATGTTTCAGCATTTGGAGGTTTCGTCCTGCGAAGTTTTTTGACCTTTGATTCACTGAAAAGGGGGATATCAAGCAGTTTTTAAACTAAAGCCTCTTTTTTTGGGGATTTTAGCATTTTGGACCTTTCAAAGGTCTTGTACCCTAAAGGTCTAAAAGACTGAAAAGCTCTTTTAGACCCTTTTAAGCCTTAATTTATCATAATTCTTTATTTTTCTAAGATTTTCCTCTCTCCTATTACTGATTCATGTCTTGTCCTCTTTGCAGAAATGGCTGAGAAAGTTATGTCACCGGCAATGAAATATCAGTTCAAGGTGTACCATCCACCTTCAAAGGTGACTAACCTACATGCGGACATCATAGACACAGATATTGGCAATGTAAGTTGGAATGATTACTTGATAAAGTCACCCAACTAGTGGGACTGTCAGAAGATTGCACTTCATTGGTGCACTACTCATTGGTGAACACAACAGCTCATCCATTATCCATCTTGTCTTCAAACTTGATTAATACTCTAGCCATCCACTATGTGCCTAATGAGAGGATGGTAAAGAATAGTGTTGGTGAAGTAGTCATGGACCTAAGGCTAGATAACATTGAGGATTTTTTCCACCTACCCAAAGGGGTTGACAAGTTTTTCAATTTCCACATCAATAAGGGAATGGAGTTTTGCAATAAGGATGTATCATGGGCCCACGACATAGTAAATAATAAATACCTCATTATTGATATGATATGCGAAAAGGATACATGTAGGAAGACATCAAAGCTGCTATCAAAATTATCAGTAGGGTGTACAGGTTGCCAAAATCTAGTCAGTTAGAGCCCTAGATGATCTTGCTCATTCAAAAGATAAGAGAAAGACAGGCAAGGTTCGATTGGGCCACCATTCTGAGTGATAACCTAGATGAGAAACTAATCAGAGTGAAAATTGATCCTCACTTTTACATGACATTTTATGTTGTGTACCTACTAGCTACCAAGGTAGTGTACCTAGGATTGACAAAGGTTGGAGTTATGGGAAACCCGAACACATGGCCATTCACGATGTACCCCCAATTGGTTAGAAAAGAATACTATACTCATAACAACCTGGATTTTTGTATAGTCAATGATTCCTTTATGTTCGCCATCATATGCTCCATTGAGGTAGATTATGCCAAAAGAATGTCTCTTGAAGCAGCCCTTGGGGCATTCTACATTCAATTCAGGACACTCATACATTCGGGTGGTAGGATGAACCCTTCCACCCAAGAAGTTACCCAAGTATCCTTCTGATAGAGTATTCCTCCTAGAAATAGCAAGGTATTTGTCTAATGCACGTGAGCACATAAAACATAAGAAGAAACATTGCTATGATTTTCTAATCTCTATAGGCCCCCATTATGTTCCACATATGAAGATCTACAAGGCTGTAACCTTTGAATGGGAAGAGTTCCTTTACGAACTTACAACTTGATAAGAGCTCACTTTGATCCCATCAGTGCATTCGGGCATATAATGGGGAGGCATTATATTCATGAGCCACATATTGAAGATCACTAGATGAATTGTATGGATGACTATGAGGTAAGAATCTGTGACTATTTTTAGATGAGTTTGGAGCTAGCACAGACTTCTCTTTCATTGAAAATCCCTTAGAAGGAAAAAGATGTTGATTTTGAGGATATCTTGGATTCCATCTATAATATAGATAAGGTGTATACAAGGTCTATCCTGAATGTATAAGTGGATAGGGATGAGAATGATGATATTGATTTCAAAGCCCAACACATTATCAAGGTCACCAAAGCATGGATCACCCGTTCATTCCCCATGAAATCGGTGCCCATGAAACAATTGCCAAAGCAGCCCTCCAAAGAAAAGGGAATTAAGGAGAAAAGATATTAAAACCACAATTCAAGGAAATTGCTCCCTTAAAACCAGAGATGGTGTACAGGAATGAGTGCCTGACAGCATATGGCCCAGCCACACATTCAAAGAAGGTAAAAACTAAAATGACAGGGAGCATAGCACCTCTAGATGTGCATTCTTCTAGTGGTCATGATTCTCCAAGTACAGAAAAGAAAACCAAGTTTAAAATAATAGGACCAAAGCCAGCTGGAGTGATCAAAGGAAATGTTTATAAAAGGAAGAAGGTCTCAATGCCTACATGGATGGAAACCCTACTAGAAGAGGATGAGGATGAATTGGATGACATTCCTCTTAGTAAAAGAACAAGGTCCATAAGATTGATGAAGAGGAGGAGAGTAATGGATGATGATCCAGAAGATGCTAGAGGGGCAACTTGGGAAGAACTAATAAATCTGGATGCTCTTGGGGATGATGAATTTGATATCATGGACTTTGTAGGGCTGTATAGCTTTAAGAAGTTTGTGCAATAGGTTCCTACCTAGTTCAAAAGTTCTCTTGGAAATATGAAAGAGGAAGTTCAACAATAGCCCCAAGAGCAGGTTGAAGAAGAGACAACTGAAGTGGAAAAGGAGACTGTGGAGCCTGATAAAGACTCTTCCATTGGGGTCACATCTGAGGAATATACAAGTACACAAGTCACTTTGGTTTCACCCATAGTTCCACCTCTACCTCTACCTATTCATCTGACACTGCTCTCTCCATTGTTTCAAACACCACCTACCACTCTGCTTTCACCTCTAATTTAAGCCATTACATTGCCTTAGGAGCCTCTTCCATCTCATTTTCCCATACCAGCTCCACCTCCACCTTGAATGCCTTCACCCACTCCTCTTGTTGCCCATACTCCACCTCCTGACCAAGATGAATTAGTGCCTCAAAGCTTGCAAGAGCCTAAGAAAGAAATAGAGGTCACTAGTGAGGAAAAGCTTGAAGAAGAAAATGCAGGATTTAAATACAAATCTGATCAAGGAGAATCACAAGTTGAGGAAGAGCCACAAATAGAGGAGGAGAAGAAAGTAGCTGAGGAACAAAAAACTGATACAGGAGAGAAAACAACTGAGGAAAGTGAACAAAATGTAATGAGAGAACAAGAGACAGAAGGAGAAGGAGAGGAGAGTTCCAAATAGATGGAGATAGAACATCCAATGACTTCTTCTACTATTGAAACCTCATATGAACCACTAAATTCTTTTTCTAAGCCCACCTAGTTTATAAAGGAAATTCAGCTGAGGGTTAGGGTCTACATGGATGATGAGACTGACATGGTTGCATTAGGGCAAGCCTTCCATCAAATGACATATATTACCTAGGAAAGGACACTTTCATATGTGACACAGGATCAAGAAAGTAGATGGAAGGCATAGATGGTTGTCCCCACAATGAACATCAACACAATTAAAATCACTCCCAATGACTATGTATTGGAGGAGGTGGATTTGGGGGAGCCAACCAAAGAGGGAAGTAAAACCTTGGCAACCCTCAGATTGAAGCAAACCCTTAGTTTCATGGACAAGAATGAGGAGAAAATAAAGAGTCTAATGGAAAAAAATGAAGCCATGAAGAGATTCATTTTGAAGAGAGTGGGTCCCATTGACCCTGATAACCTTGAGGCCTCATTACAGCCCATTTTGGAGAAGGGTGAAATAAACAAGTATATTCCACATTATTTTGTTCATGCTTGTGCAAATTGAAAAGAAGATTTTGAGAAGTTCGCAAACCTATCCCTCAAAAGGATTATGAGGCCTCTTAGAAGCATTTTGGAAGGAATAATCTCATAAGTTGAAATCATGAGTGAAGAGGACAACATGGTAGAGAATATGTTGAAGTGGTAGAAGGTAATAGATGGCTTAGTAGTAATAAGGAAGCAACACTTCCATATTTTGGTCAAGATTTATGAAGGATCAGAGCTGGATAATTTTGAACAATAGATCTAGGATATAACAAGTGCATTGAGTGTCTTTGGAAAGGTCCTCAAAAGAATGGATATGAGGCAAGATAATAGTTTACTTTTTGTAAAAGAATTGAATAAGTTCTTTGAAGGTTTGGATATGGATATGTATGACGAGGATGACAAGAAGCCCATGCATTTAGTGAAAGTCATAGTCAATCAGTACTTGGCTATATTCAAGGGTGTCAAGACCAAAGAGGACCTTCAACAGATGTTCTATCAGAAGGAAGAAATCCAGAAAATGCTATCTTGAGAAGAAGAAATATAGAATTTTGCAAGTGAATTGATCCCCTTCTGAGATAGACAACAAGAAATCCTCAAGGGGGTCAAGATGCCCAACTTTGAAGAAGTACTAGAGATCATGGATAGGTTTCAAAAAGCACATCCAGATGTACTCACCATCCAATAAGTAGCCAGTCCAGAGATAGCCAAATTTTGTATAAAAAAAGGCATTTTTTTTGTAATTAACCATTTTTGTAGAGCCTATTTTTCAGCCTTTTAGCCCTAGAGAACTTTTGGCCTCCGAAAGTAGGAAGTCTGAAATTGGGAATAAATGACTTGACACTTAGTCATTTTTTGGGACTTGATTTTTTGGACCAACTATCGGGATTTGGGCATTTTTTGGTACGACTGAAAGTTAACTTTAGTTATCTTAGAGATCATTTTTCAGTCAACTGGGCTTCTTTTTGGGGGTCATTTTGACATTATTTTGGGGTCTCTTCCAGTTGAGTCCACATGGAGAAGCCACAACCAAGGATCAAGAGCAGAATCATGAATATTACCAAGAGCATGCACGAGTTCCAGTTCCATTTTTGAGATGTTTAATGCATGATTTGATCAAAGTTTTGTAATGCATGAGGTTTAATTCTATGCTAGGGTAGCTTAACTAAATTTTAGAAATAGCTTCATTAATGCAATCTCTAGTTTAGATTTGTTTTTTATTTTTAGTTGCAGCCAAACCCTAGTTGTGAAAATAAGAGCCCAGCTCTATAAATTGTAATAAAATGTTGTAATGAGGGTCGATTTGATCATTAATACAATACATACAATTGGTGCTTCATTCATGGTGTGATTTTTCTGCTATCTATGCAAAATTTTTGAATGTGTAATTCACTACTTCCTTATTTCAAAGACCCAATTGATTGTTTGATGATTTTAAGTATGTGATTTATTAGTTCGGTGTTTGCTGGTATTACATTGCTTTGTTGTGACAAATCTCTAAGAGGATTGTTCCTTGGTGCTTAAAGATTAACTTGTCTCACATGTGCACACATCTGAGGTGGATTCATGATTCGATGAGTTTTGGCTTATCATACATCTCTGTTGTTTCATTTCACTAATGATTACATCTACATAGTTGAAGATTGTGATATGTTATGATCTCTATTTTGTGTGTTTCTTCATTTTCTTAGTTATTTAATTTGCATAGTGGCGTGATGCTAGTTTATGTCCATTAGATTTCATTTTGGTCATTTCTTTCACATTCTTGTTACCCTACTCCTTCTTACCCTCCTTGCAAATCATTTTTAGTAGATCAATTAGATTAGTATTGCTTTTATTTCTAAATCTAAAAATAAAAAAAAAGAGATACCTTGGTATTCTAAAGTTTGTTTTGTAGTTTTTTTCTTGAGAGAAGAACCAGCAAAGGCCTCCTCACTAATAGATTCACATCTATCTTCCATTGAGCTATCCAAGCGGTTGAGACCCAGCCAGAAGGAACCTTGAGATTGATTCCATCAATCTTCCAAGAGGGGAATTTTCTCGCGTAAATTCTTAGCCGTTATCTTCGTGTAAAAAAGATGCTCAACAAAAGTGGCACTAGAAGGAGGGCCCTCAAAAGGGAGACCCTAGAATATCAGATTGTTCTCTCCTAAAAGGTTTGAATGAGTCCTCAGATCTTCACCAAACAAAGTGGAATTCCTTGAACTTAAAGAAGTTCATAGACACCGCAACAATAGAAGAAAGCACGGAGAGGATACTTTGTATCATCCTAATCTTCCACCATTTCCAACCATTGCTTCCCAACCTACTACTCCACCACCAACTCCAATGGTATTTTTCACAAATTCTCAAAGCTCTCCATTGGACATATAAGAACAGGTCCACCAGTTGCCAAGAATCCTAAGAAATTCTACCCACATTTCATCTATGGAGAATCTAGGACAGCGGAAGAACATGTTTGCGCATTCCAATAATTGTGCAATCGTAAGGAGATTTCTCATCAAGATGTTGTGTGCCACCTTTTCCCCTACACACTAGGGGAATTTTCATATAATTGGTATCTAAACTTTCCATGAGGATCCATCTCCACATAGGCAGAATTTGAAACAAAATTCCTTAACCAATTCAAGTTATATGTGGATCTGACAACTTTTCATCACTAGTTTATCTCAGTGAGAAAGGACCTCAATGAATTAGTTGCTATGTTCAATCATCATTTTCATAAGATGTACCAAAAACTTGAGGCTCCATATACCATACTAGTTGGAGCTTCCATACAAGTGTACTTGCATGCCTTAGATCCATTAACGTCTATATTTTTTAAAAGGCTTCCCCCAGGGGACATAGACACTTTGTAAAAAGTATTTGATGGGGCTATCATGTTTTCCCAACAAATGGACCCACAAGAAGGTCAAAATTATGGTATTCCACCAACATTAGGGAATGCTTCTATGAATGGCCTATTCGTAGAAAATAATCAGTTCCTAGTGCAACACACTCCAAGGCTCAATCTAGTGCCAGCTCCATACACTACTGCCCCACCATTAGCGATCATGTACCCAGGGTATGATTTACATAAGGCAGCCTTGTGTGAACAAAAGGCTATTGTTCCAAATGAGCTAGACCATGCTCTAGTGAACGAGTTGGATGTCTTAGCTAACTGGAGAGATCACTAGGATGAAGATTAACCCATCCTAGAACCAAGAGAACTACCAATGCTAGGCTACTACTCCAAATACCTACTCTCAAAATCAAAATTGTAATTATGGTAATTATAACAATAACAATAACAATAATGGTGGAGGTCATGGGAACATTTCTCAAGATAAGCAATTTGGACAACAACGAACAAATAGAACATGGAACACATGTCCAAATAATGATAGTATACCCTCAGAAAATGCCAACTTCAACTCATCTGAGATTAATTTTACCCAAGATCCCAACATGCACCAACCAGATTATGAATATCAGGGTGATTTTGACAACCAACAAGCCTAGGATCCTGAAATTGTCTAGACCCACTTTAGTGCCATGGTCTTTGATTCATATGATCTAAGTACGAGTGAAACTCCTATCGAAAATGTAGTGGAAGAGGAATTTTTCTTCCCTTTCAATCAAGAAAGTTAGTTGGAGTACTCTGAGGTCCATGCTTTTCAAGGCAATAACATAAATACCTATAACCTGAGTAGAAAAATAGAGCCTTTGATCGATGGTATTCTCCTAGGAATGTAGCCCACTCCACCTAATCCACGGGCTAGCAACAATCCTACACCTCCTCTAGGCCCAAGTGCCCATGCTTCCCTAACAGTACAACATCAACCCACTCTTCTAAAGAATCCTATCTGGGCCAATGAAAAGTACAACGTAGTAGAGGAACTGAAGAAATTTATAACTAATATGTCCATGTACAACATGTTGTAAAGTTGTCCCACTCAAAGAGAAGCCCTTCTAAAGTCACTGGATCATTCCAAATCAGCCTCGCCTAGTAACAACACTAGAAATGTATCCAATGTGAATATGGGAGAGGTGATGCTAACTATGTTCAAAGACAGGGTAGAAATACCCCTATTCTTACTTAGCCTCAAGATTTTTGGGAGGAACTTGCATAACTAGTTGATTGACGTAGAGGCTTCATGTAATGTGATGCCATTGTCCATATGCCAAAAATTGGGAATGAGCCCTCAATCAACTAACAGGGTAGTGATCCAACCAAACAAAAAAGAGGTCAAAGTCATTGGAGTTTTAAATAGGATATACGCATACAACTGACTGCTAACACCAAAATCTAGGATTGTATTGACATAGATGTGGTGGACATCCTAGAAATGTATGGCATGTTGCTTAGTAGAGAATGGACCGGATCATTGAGAGGATGGTTCTCCATTGACTTTACTCAACTTTAGCTTCCATGGAAAGAGCTCAGTAACCAAATCAAGATTGATGTAGAGCCTAAGCTCAAACAAATTATAACTGAGTACAATGCCCCAAATGAAATCTTATTCTCACAAGACAATCTAAGAGTGTATCATTTTGATAAGGCATTCACATTCCACCTCAAAGAAGAAGAAGACTCAAATAATAGCCTTGTGCAAGGGTTAGTGAGTGCCTGGATTCCCAAGGAGACTCTCATAGAATGCATAGGTGGTATGATGAAAAATATGAGGCATCTTGGCTGAGACGCTAACCCAAACATACTAATGTTACCAGGGTATTATCATCTCCATTGGAAAAACCACTCAGAATTTACATGCCAAGACTGCCAAGAGGTGGTGGTCCAAGTAATAAGCCAGATGTCTGATGTGACCAAGATTACAAAGGATAGAACAATGTATTCAAGTGAGGTCAAACCTCCTCTTTGTCAACAACCTCAGATTCCCATGAATAAAGATTTTATACAAGAAGAATGGAACTCTTCTGATGATGGCTGCCTACCCCCTTGTGATGAAGTTTGGCATGATTCCAAGGCAAAACAAATATGAAATGGGTTCCACTTTCAAAAAGATAATATCCCAATGAAGGGAACTTAGAAGCCCCAAGCACAAAAGACATATCACCACCCAAAGTCTCTATTGAACCCCAAGTCAAGGTACATCTACTAGAGGTGACTCTAGAAGCCCAAGTTAAAACATCTTCCCATAAGAATCACTCAGTCTGGAAACTTTGGTTCGATGGCTCTAAGTGCAAACAAGGAGTCAGAGCTAAGATTGAATTGGTCAACCCTTGTGGGGGTTCATATTATACTACCTATCAGCTATAATTTTACTACACCAATAATGTTTCTGAGTACGAAGCTTTAGTTTGGGGTCTCCTCCTAGCACATGAGAAGAAGGTGAAGGCTTTGGTCATGGAAGGTGACTCATAGTTGATAGTCCAAAAGATCCAAAAATAGTATTCCTACACTGACAAGTGACTGGCCTCCTACTGCAATCATGTTTGTGATCTGATTGAAGATTTTGAAGCCTTTAACATTTGGAGTGTCCCAAGAAGAAAGAATATTGTTGTTGATGCCTTAGCGGTGTCAACAAGCTCTTTACAACCACTAGAGAATTAAAATTTGATGAAATCCTCCATGGAACTAGTGGTTGTACCAGTTGTCCCTAATAATGTTAAAAACTTCTAGGTATTCCAAAATGATCAATAGATATTGGAATTTATCATGAATGATAGAATCTTTGACAAGCAAAGCATTGATGAAGAAGAAGATGAAATAGAAGAGTCGGATGATTTAGGGATCTTTAACCTGAAGATTAATTCCATTCTGAAGGGGATGGTAGCCCTAGAAAGAATTTTTGATAAAGATGAGCATGCTTAGGAAAGAGGGAAAATACCAGTAGTGGGTGGTGATGATTGTGAGCTCTACAAGTTGGGCACACAACTTGAGCCCAGGGAAGTTCATATTGGTAAGGTTGGCATAGCTAAAGAAAAGAAGAGGATGGTGGAACTTCATATAGAGTATAAAGATGTCATAGCTTGGAGTTATGAAGAGTTGAAGACATATGATCCCAATGTGATTATACAAAACATCCCTTTGAACCAACATGATAAGCCCTTTTACCAAAGGCAAAGGCCGGTGAACCCTGTGATCAAACCAGTGATCCAAAAGGAGGTACAAAAGTTGCTCGATGCCAAAATTATTTTTCCAATCTGACCTTTGACTTGGGTGGAAAACCTCATCCTAGTGTGAAAGAAAAGTAGAGAGGTGCGGCTCTATGTAGATTTTTGTAATCTAAACAGATCCTCTAAAAAAGACAACTACCCATTGCTATCCCTCGATGAAGTGATGCAGGTGGTTAACATTTCCCAAATGATGTCCTTCCTGGATGGTTACTCTAGATATAACCAGGTCATGGTAAAAGAAGAGGATCATCTAAAAATAGCTTTCACAACAAAATGGGGAACATTTTCTTATCGTCATATGCCATTTGGTCTGATCAACGCAGGTAGTACTTTTCAATGGGCTATGGACAAAGCATTCAAAGGCCTGATCAACAAATACATCATCATCTATATGGATGATCTCATGGTTTTTTCCAGAAATCATATGGACCACATTAAAGATCTATGAAAGGTCCTAAAAAGGTGTCGATGTTATGAAATCTCATTAAACCCTAAGAAGTGTGTCTTTGGGGTGACTCAAGGAAAACTCCTCAGGCACATCATATCTAAGACGGGCATCTCAATTAACCCTAAAAGCTTCGAGGCCATTCTCAAATTGGTTCCTCCAAACAGCAGAAAGGAGTTGAAATCATTTTTTGGGAAAATCAATTTCATCATAAAGTTCATCAGGGGATTTGTAGAGATAGTGTGTCCATTGAACGACATGTTAAAGAAAGATGCTAAGATTGAGTGGAACACTCTAGCTAAAGAAGCCTTTGAAGAAATCAAGACATCCATTGTCATTTCTCTAGTTTTGGTTATCCCTGATTATCTTCTATCATTCAAAGTTTACTCCTTTGCATCAGAACACTCATGTGTTGGAATCCTCATGCAGAAAAAGGAAGGAGAAGATGAGTGACCAATAGCTTTCATGAGCTATCCTCTGAAGAATGAAAAACTCAAATACCCAAATTTGGATAAGCAATCTTTTGCCTTGGTTAAGGCTATTAAGAAATTCAGACACTATATCCTTTAGAGTAAAGTCATTGTTATTGTTCCAGATCTGGCAGTCAAGTCCCTGCTAATGCAAAATGAACAAGGAGAATGAAGAGGGAAGTGGATGGAAATACTGCAGGAGTTCAACATTGAGATCCAACTGATGAAATTAGTTAGAAGTTAAGGTCTTCCAAGATGATGGTAGAAACAAAACAAGGCTTGTTGTGCCAGGTATACACCAATGAAGGAGTGGTCACTGACATATGGTATCAAGACATAGTCTACTACTTGTTACAAAATTATTGCCCAGAGGGATTGAATGGTTCACAAAGGAGGGCATTGAAGAATAAAAATAGTCCATATATGTTGAAAAATGGGAAGCTCTACAAATGCAACTATGATGGGTTGTACCTATTATGTTTAGATCAAATAGAAGTTGAGCAAGTTCTCATAGAATTTCATGATAAATATGGTACCGAACATAGATCAGCAGAAGCCACAGCCCATCAAATATTGGGATCCTTCTATTATTGGCCAACTTTTTTCAAAGACACTCATGAGAACATGTGCTCTTGTCATGTTTTCCAAACCAATGCCATCTAGGAGAAATATCAAACAATGCCTCTACAACTAGTTTACAAAGTGCGCCCATTTTCCCAGCGGGGCTTGGATTTTGTGGAAATGATCAATCATCCATCCTCTATAGGGCACCAATACATCTTGACTACAACTAATTACTGTACGTGCTAGGTAGAGGCATAGGTTATGATGAATTGTACTATTGAGGTGATAACCAAGTTCCTAGAGGAGTTCATCATCATGAGGTTTGGTATGCCATTCTTCTTGGTATGTGATAATGCCCCTTACTTTTCATCTGCAAATCTCATTCAATGGGCCTTTGAGAACTAGCTAATTCTAAAATTCTCATCCAATTACTACCCATAAGGGAATGGAGTTGTTGAATCAACCAACAAGTACTTAACAATGGTAATCAAACATCTTTTGGATGATAATCCTAGAGACTGGCACACTCAATTGAAATATGCTTTATGGACAAATCATGTGAGAATCAAGAATGCCTTAGGAACCTCTCCCTACCAGCTGGTCTATGGTCTGCAACCCATTTTTTTGATGAACCTAAAAATACCAATTATGAGATTCATAGATCAATACATCGAGGGTGAGGACTGGGTGCAGATTCATCTCATGAACTTACTGGACATCGAAGAGAAAAGAATCATGGCTTTAGAACATGTAGCCAAACAAAAAGCTATTGTTAAGTGGTGGTTTGATAAAAGAGAAACCATAAAAGCCTTCAAAATATCTAACTTGGTTCTAATGTGGGACAAAGCTAAAGAAAAATCAGTTAGCCACACCAAATTTCAATGTTTTTGGATAGACCCTTTCCAGATCACGGAGATCTTGGGAGAAAATAATTTTTAGATTAGTTCTCTTGACGGAGAATTGGTCCCATTTCCAGTCAAAAACTAGTTTTTGAAGCATTACTTCGAGTCTTGATTGGCCCCTTGTATAATATTGTATATTCTTGTACTTTAGTATTTTCTTTTGTTTTCTTGGTGTTGTGTCATCCACATCTTTTTGTTGGGTCTTCATTTGTAGGGTTGGAAGTTCTTGAGTTTAGTGTTCCACACTAGGTAGGCCAAGAAAGAGATAAAGGTTTTCCATTGACAAACTCTTTGATGTAGTTTTGTCTTGCAGTGAGCCAGATACGGTGATTGGAAGTAAGACATTTTCTTTTTAGACTTCTCGAAAGAGTTCATCAAAACCAACCATCCTCAACACTAACACGTGTTTAAAAGGGACCTCGAGTCATGAGCCTCTCATGGTAGGATTATGATCAGCACCAAGAAATGCCCATGGTCATGAAGGAAGTTGGGAGTTAGAACCCTTTCCTAACTGGAACACAGACTGAAAGAAAAGAGCAAGAAAGAAAAAAGGAGAAATGCATAAAGATGAGATTAACAAAAAAATGCTCAAGGCCAGGGTAGCACAGTCTAAGCGTTGCCTCGGTTTCAAAAAAAAAAGAAAAGGGGAAGAGAAAAGAAACATTTATCTCATGAAAGCCGCAATGAATATCAAAGTAGTAGTGTTGAACAAAATCAAAAGAAAATTGTCCAGAACACAATGGTTCAAAAGAATTAGTTTTAAGGCTGATGCCTATCGAGTCTAAGAGCCCTCCAAAGGAGTTTAAAACTTCTAAAAAAGCTTGTTTGCAGTAGGGGAAGGGTGATTTTAGAAACCTCTACTGGGGCTATAAATGCCTGCCTGGTAGTAGAGCAAGATTAAATTGACTTTTGGTTGACTTTGGATTTGTGGGCAGTGATCTGGCAATGATATGTTGATGATCAATAGAGGCTTATGATGAAGGATTCCTAGAAAATTTGAACACACGTGATCACACACTAGATACAGATTTTACGATGTCCTTAATCTTGATGATGATAGATAATCACTCTGGCTGAAGATCTTATGCTTGGCTCACTTTAAGATGAGATTGTTTTGAGGCAGAATGGCTCAGGAAAACTTGGGTTGTTTCCCTTTTTTTTGTTGGGGCTTTTTGTTGTGGTCCCACAACCACGCTCCTCTTTTTTCCTGTTGGCTTTAGGGCCCCCCCTTTTTTTTAGCTTGTCTTTAGGGTTTTGGTCTATTTTGTTCTTTTGTCTTTATTTTAAGTTAGTGTTTTCTTTGTTTGTTGGTCTTGTCACACTTTCACACTTTCGGATGTTCGAAAGTGTGAGAGGTCTAAAATGGTGAAAGTCTGCAACAGTGAAAATTTTGCTTCAAGCATTCTTGGATCTAGGGGGTGTTTGGGCTTTTGGATGCTGAAAATTCAGGAGGTTCGACTCCTCCAGGAGTCAGTCTTTTGACATTTTGGACTTTGAGAAGTTTGAAATGCCCGAAAGGCCAAAAGGCTGATTAGTGAGGGTCTGACGTCACCCATCAATCTGCCTATATAAGCTGGAATGGGTTCTTTTTGACTCGCTAGTTTTCTCTTGCATGTCATGTTTTTAGAGCTTTTACATGCCTTTGCTTCTCACTAGTTTCCTTGGTCTCTCCTGTTGGTCTTCATCCTCTATTTTTTTTTGAGGTCATTTTTTCTCTTCTCCCTCTCTTTCTTTCTATTTTTTGTTATTTTTCTTTCGGTTCTAGTTAGGGTTTCTTGTTTCAGTTGTTTTTAGCTAGGGTTTTTGATCTTCCTTTCTAGTTTAGGGTTTTTTTTGTTCTTTGTCGACCTGGTTTGGCCTCAGGGGTCATGAGTTAGTCCCCTCTAAATCTGCTTTGGCAAGTTTATGGTCAAACTCATCATCGGACTCATTTTTGAGTCTGACAAACCAAACCCTAGTTTCAGACCTTCAATGTCTGAAACTCTCAAACCTTCTGGCAAAATTCTCCTAAGTGCTACTATTTTAGCATTTCAGTGTTGTCATACACCAAAAACTCCTCTCGCCCTATTTTTTGAAATCAAAGTACCAACATTTTCATGTAAGCTAAATCAACCAAGTGCCTGTGTCAGTGTGTCAGCATTTCGATGTTGTCACACACTAAAACCCTCATTGGTTTCATTTTCCAAAGCCAATATGGTTGTTAAAAATTTTTCACACAAGGCATGTTTTAGTGTTTTGGAGGTTTCAGCCTGCAAAGGTTTTCCACCTTTGATTCACCCTCTTTTTTTCATAGTTTCAGTGTTTCAAACCTTTCAGAGGTCTCGTACCCCAAAGGTCTGAAAGGATGAAAAGGTCTTTTAGACCCTTTTAAGCCTTAGTTTGTGATGAAGGGTGCTCCCCTTAATACCACAAGCACATAACAGAAATAGAGAAACAACAACAATAATATGCAAGAAAAGAAAATTGGCTTCTTATTATCTCCACAAATGTGGAATTACAAACTTTCAGAATTACAATATGCAAAGCCACATGGACATTCCCTTACAATATT
Source organism: Chamaecyparis obtusa (assembly GCA_027943335.1). Lineage (NCBI taxonomy): Eukaryota > Viridiplantae > Streptophyta > Pinopsida > Cupressales > Cupressaceae > Chamaecyparis > Chamaecyparis obtusa. The sequence goes on along the minus strand of BSBK01006673.1, from coordinate 364,197 downwards.
CTATAGGACAAAGCCTCGAATCAATACCCAGATCTACTACCTAGAATTTCCCTAGACAACACTACGGGCCTTCTTTATATAAGTAATTTCCACCGCCCGAGAAGGTTCTAGAAATTTAGCCTTTAGGCCGACCAAACTTAGAATTATTTTATTTTACAATTTATTACATCAAAGTTGGCTCAAAATGAGTTTTGAAACCCAAACAGAAATTTTGAAGAAAAAATATTTTTTGTCATTTCAGGTGACCCAACTTCTGAAGACCATAAGTCATCGCCCGTTGACCCGATTGGCTATTATAACCCTATTCTGGAAACGTCACGAAGCGCTCTATAGGCTTGACCTGTGCAAAGCACTTGTCACCCAAATTTTCAACCTCATCTAGGGCCTCTAAAGCCTTCAAAACTAAGTTTGAAGTTTCTGTACCCTATTGCCAATACCGAAAATCTTCAATATCTTCAAAACTACACCTGATCTAGCCAGGCTGATATGATTGAGATGAACCTCCATATGTAAAATTAAACATTCTAAGATCATAAGACCAACTTACTAAAAATAGCAAGTTTCCATAAATAGCAACTCTGCACAAGGTAGCCCTTATTGAATACAAAAATAGAAATATTTTTGGGTGATGCAAGATTGCTCTTACACCTAGGATGCTCCTGCATCAGACACCTGAGGTAATTTGAGAAGTGACCTTGTCACGACTCAGGTGTGCAAAGGAAAACCAAGATGGTTAACCTCCTCCTTTGTTAGCCATGATGAATTTCAATAGGTCATCCTTTCCATTTGACCAAATACTCTTCATATGTCCTGTTCCTTGTGCTTTTGCCAACATGACTATCTAGTATGTCTTCAATCTCCTTGATATCTGAACTGGTTGCTAGAATACTCCACTGTGCTGCTGCAACCTCATCTTCAACACCTCCTTCATGATACTCTATCAAATCTAAAATGTTAAACACTGGTGAAATATTCAGCTCAGTAGGCAATTCTACCTCATATGCATTTCCTAAATCATGCTTCTTCAGTAACTTACATGGCCCAAACTTCTTCATTTTCAACTTATTATATGTACCAACCGAAAATTTCTCCTTCCACAAATGAACCATGACTTCATCTCCAACCTCAAATTCCTTATGCCTCCTTTTCTCATCTGCCTTATCCTTATACTATGCATTCATCTTGGTAATATGCTTCCTCACCTCCTTATGGATGTTCTTCAATTGTTCTGCAAAATCCTTAGCTTCAGCACTACTTATTTCTCCTTTATTTATCTTTCTCAATTCAAATGCATTTCTTGGACTATTTCCATATACAATCTGGAATGGTGATTTACCAGTGCTCCTATTGACAGAATTATTGTATGTAAATTTTGCCTGTGGTAAAATCAAATCCCATCCTGTTGGCTTATCTCCAACCAAACATCTCAGAAAATTTCCCAAACTTCTATTCACCACCTCTGTCTATCCATCAGTCTGTGGATGATGTGATGAACTGAACTTCAAATCTATCTTCAACTTCTTCCACAATGTCCACCAAAAATATCCAACAAATTTAGTATCTCAATCTGAAACTATGGTCTTTGGCAAACCATGTAGTCTCACCACTTCTTTGAAAAACAATTCTGCTACATGAACAACATCATTAGTCTTCTTGCAGGGAATGAAATGTGCCATCTTTGAAAATCTGTCAACCACGACAAAAATTGAATCATGTCCCCGCTGAGTCCTCGGTAAACCAAGAATAAAGTCCATAGTGATATCCTCCCAAGGCTTCTCTGGTATAGGTAATGGCTGATACAACCCTGTATTCTACTTCACTCATTTCACCATCTGACATACTCTGCAACTCTGTAAAAACTTCTTCACATCTTGCTGCAATTGTGACCAATAATAATTCTCACCAACCAAACCAAAGGTTTTATCATGAATAAAATGTCCAGTCAATCCTCCACTATGCTTCTCTTTGATGAGATTCTCCCTCATAGAAATTCTTGGAATGTACAACTGACTCCCTCTGAATAGCATATCATCCTGGATGATGAAATCCAGCCATTTCGTCCTATCTAGAGTAACAGGCTCTTTACAAGCTTTCCAAGCTCCACCAAAATTAGGATCCTCTGGATACAAATTCTTGAGTTCCTTGAACCCAACCACATCAATCTGCATCTCTGTCAGCAATAGTTGCCTTCTGCTAAGAGCATCTGCAACCCTGTTAGACTTTCCACTTCTGTGTTTCAAAACAAATGTATAACTCTACAAAAACTCAACCCATTTCAAATGCCTCTGATTCAACTTTCTTTGACTATTCAAATATTGCAAAGCTTGATGATCAGTATACAAGATAATGTCTCCACTTCTTTAATGCCTAAACTATAGCATAAAATTCCTAATCATAAATAGAATACTTCCTCTTGGCATCATTTAATTTCTCACTGAAATAAGCAACAGGTTTACCTTCTTGGCTCATAACAGCTCCTATTGCAGTACCACTAGCATCACAATCTACTTGAAACACCTTATTAAAATCTAGAAGTGCTAAAACAGGTTGTTCTATAACTTTTTGTTTCAACAATTGAAAACTCTTTTCTACCCCATTAGTCCACTTAAACTCTTTTCTATCCCCTCTCATTGTTTCAGTCAGGGGTCCACAAATACTGCTAAAATTTTTGATAAACTTTCTATAAAAGCTAGCCAAACCATGAAAAGATCTTACCTAAGTAGCACTCCTTGGAGTAGGCCATTCAAGGATAGCCTTTACCTTCTTTGGGTCCATTTTTAGGCCTTCTGCTGAAACTAAAAATCCCAAATACACTAACTCTTTCTTCACAAAATTGCACTTCTTCAAATTAATCAACAATTTCTCATCTCTCAACTTCTCAAACACCATACAAATATGCATCATATGTTCCTCCAATGTCTTGCTAAAAATAAAAATATCATATAGGTAAACAATGACAAACTTACCTAGAAATTCTTTCAGAACCTCATTCATGAGCCGCATGAAAGTGCTCGGTGCATTGGTTAACCCAAAAGGCATGACTAACCACTCATACAGTCCTTCCTTTGTCTTGAAGGTAGTCTTTCATTCATCTCCTTCTCTGATCCGAATCTGGTGATATCCACTCTTCAGATCTATTTTTGAGAAATACACAGCCCCACTCAAACAATCCATAATATCATCCATTCGTGGCAATGGAAAGCTATACTTGATTGTGATCTTGTTTATTGCTCTAGAATCTATACACATCCTCCACTCTCCATTCTTCTTTGGTGCTAATACCACTGGTCCAACACAGGGACTCAAACTCTCTCGAATCAACCCCTTGTGCAATAACTCATGTACTTGTCTGTTCAACTCTTTACTTTCTGTTGGTGTCATTCTGTGTGCTACCTTGTTTGGGAAACTGGCTCCTAGAATCAAATCCATCTGATGACTGATCTTCGTTACTGGTGTTAATCCATCAGGTACATTATCAGATACAATATCCTAAAACTCATTCAACAAATCTACAACCTCTACAGGTACATCCTCTACTTCTTTACCAACTTTTAGAATTAAAGAAAAATACACATGCTCATGTCTGATACCATCTAAGAATTTTCTTCCATCAACAAATTTTATTCTTGCATTACCACATACTTTTTCTTCAGTCTCCTTCAATGGTTTTAGCTTATGTCGCACTCCATCCTTTGTTAGGGAATAGGTTTTCGCATGACCATCATGTACAGCACATCTATCAAACTGCCACGGTCTACCCAACAACATATGACATACATCCATAGAGATGATATCACATAGTACCTCATCTTGGTATCCGCCGATCTTGAACTTTATCAGGCACTGCTCACTGACCATGACCTTGTGGTCATCCTGCACCCAAGCAATCCGATATGGATGTGGGTGTTTCTGTCTCTTGAGCTTCAACTTTTTCACCATCTCTTCTGACACCAAATTGTTAGTGCTTCCACTATCGATAATCACATCATAGCATTTACCCTCACACTTGCATCTAGTGCAAAATAGGTGTATAAGTCTTTCTTGGAAATCGCCCGAAAAAGTCTTTCTTCCTCCTGGTTCACAATTTCAGCTTATCCTTCTTGATATTCTTCTTCAGCTTCATCCTCGCTTTCATCTCTGACATTAAGATTCATTCCTTTGCGAATCTCTTCTTACAATGCTCGCACTTATCTTTGTAGCTCTCTAACCTCAGGTGTCACAGAACCAGCTCTTCCACCACATTCTCTTCATGGAGACATTTTCATGATGCGCACTGAAACACTAACCACGGTCCTAGTGCAAACTGCCTCACAATCGGCGATCTGTTTACACACTCAAGAACTCCTGCTCTGATACCACTTGATGAAGGGCTTGATTAAGGGTGCTCCCCTTAATACCACAAGCACATAACAGAAATAGAGAAACAACAATAATAATATGCAAGAACAGAAAATTGGCTTCTTATTATCTCCACAAATGTGGAATTACAAACTTTCAGAATTACAATATGCAAAGCCACATGGGCATTCCCTTACAATATTCTGTAGGACAAAGCTTCGAATCATACCCAGATCTACTACCCAGAACTGCCCTAGACAACACTACGGGCCTTCTTTATATAGGTAATTTCCACCGCCCGAGAAGGTTCTAGAAATTTAGCCTTAGGCTGACCAAACTTAGAATTATTTTATTTTACAATTTATTACATCAAAGTCGGCTCAAAATGAGTTTTGAAACCCAAACAGAAATTTTGAAGAAAAATTATTTTCTTCCATTTTAGGGGACCCAACTTCTGAAGACCATAAGTCATCGCCCGTTGACTCAATTGGCTATTATAACCCCATTCTGGAAATGCCACAAAGTGCTCTATAGGCTTGACTAGTGCAAAGCACTTGTCCCCCAAATTTTCAAACTCATCCGAGGCCTCTAAAGCTTTCAAAACTGAGTTCAAAATTTTTGTACCCTGCTGCCAATACCGAAAATCTTCAATATCTTCAAAACTATACCTGATCTAGCCATGAAACTTTGCTGGTAGGCTGATATGACTGAGATGAACCTCCATATGTAAAATCAAACATTTCGAGATCGTAAGACCAACTTACTAAAAATAGCAAGTTTCCATAAATAGCAACTCTGCACAAGATAGCCCTTATTGAATACAAAAATAGAAATATTTTTGGGTGATGCAAGATTGCTCTTACACCCAGGATGCTCCTGCATCAGTTTGTCAAAATTCTTTATTTTTCTGAGATTTTCCTCTCTCCTGTTACTGATTCATGTCTTGTCCTCTTTGCAAAAATGGCCAAGAAATTTATGTCACCAACAATGAAATATCTATTCAAGGGGTACCATCCACCTTCAAAGGTGACTAACCTACATGCGAACATCATAGACATGGACATTGGAAAGTAAGCTAGAATGATTACTTGATAAAGTACGCCAAACCAGTGGGATGGTCAAAAGATTGCACTTCATTGGTGCACTACTCCTTAGTGAATGCAATAGCTCATCCAGTGTCCATCTAGTCTTCAGACTTGATTAACACTCTAGCCAGCCACTATGTGCTTGATGAGAGGATGGTAAATAATAGTGTTGGCGAAGTGGTCTTGGACCTGAGGTCAGATAACATTGAGGATGTTTTCCACTTGCCCAAAGGGGTTGAAAAGTTTTTTAGTTTTCACATCAATAAGGGAATGGAATTCTACAATAAGGATGTATCACGGGTCCATGACATAGTAAATGTAGGATTTGAGCAATACAAATCCACAAAATCTGAAGTTGACCTGCATACAAAAACCTGTTACAAGAAAGTAGAGACAAGAAGAGGGCAAGGGTTTGACTCAAAATTATGAAGAAGAAAATATCCTCAAATAATGAATGAGTAAAATATACAATGGATCATCTATATAAAGGAGACTGAAAGCCTTGAAAGGAAAACCTAAAAAGAAGAAGTGCATGTAATAATTAGTTAAATTATTACAAGACTAATGCATGCAAGTTTATATTTAAAACAACTAGTCCATAAGTTTGAACCAAATAGTGCATGTGTGTTTAAATATAAACAACTAAAAAATGAAAGTGTTGACATCTTAAGAAGGGAGTAAAGTTAATTAATATAATTAATACTTTACTCTAACAACCCCCCTTAAGATGAGCAACAATGTAGTGACAAACAATGCAAGAAGAAAGAAAAGGAAACTATAGTACTGAAAGCATAAAAATGGGTCCCGACAACATGGCCTGATGAGGTACCCAGCACAACCAAATCTCTGTAAAATGGAGAAATAGAGAAAATCTAGTGGGAAAAAAACCCTACTCCAAAAAGAGATAGAAAAATGTAGAAAAAGAAATGGCTCAAGAGACTCTCTCAAAACCATAAGTACAACCAGCCCCCCATGAGAGAGGGATGAGACACCAAAGCCCCCCAGAATGAAAGAACCCCTAGATCAATGAAAAAACCACTGTGACTCCAATGTAGAGGAGTGAAAGTCAGTGGACACTAAAGAGGTAACCTCAAAAGATGAGGAGTTACTGGAAGGCCAAGTTGATGCTCAAAGGAGTAAACACGAGGATCCTGAAAGGAAATCCCCAATGTAGGTGGTGTGACAGGTGTGCTGACACTGTCATGAAAGAGGAGATGAATGTCCTTTATAGAATCCTCAACAATTGCACCTAGTGGCTCGATGAATGGAGCTAGAGGGTTAGGTAGTGCTGAAGAAGAATCCTACTAAAGAGAAAAGACCTCAACAAGATGTGGTGTGGCAGTCATAGCAGTGATCTCAGGAACAATACAAAAGTTCAAGTGACCTGACTGCGCCGCATGAGGCTCTCATGAAAGAGGAAAGATGTGCTCCAACAATGGAGATGGTGGACCAAAGTGTAAGAAGGTGTAGAGACAGGTGGAATGATCAACTATCCCTCTAGCAATAATACCTCCTATCACACTATCTCGAATGAAGACTGAATCTATAGTAAAATCAACTATCTTCGCTGATCCACTGTGTGTAATCTGATAAATTGAGAGAAGGTTTATAGACAGAGATGGAACATATAATATATCATTGAATGTGCCATCCTAAATGCCTACTAAACCTTTCCTGTAGACTATCAGGATAGTGTTATTCCCAATGAGAATATGAGGAATGGGAGAAGCCTCAATAGTAGAGAAGACCCCTTGAGAAGATGCCATATGGTGAGAAGCACCTGAATCCAGTATCCAAGGGACCTATGAAGGGGATGCAATGGATGCTTGTAATGTATGAACCTATCCAAAATCCTATCCAGATGTCAAAGATGTGGAGGAAGGCTGAAAAGAAGACCCCTATGAGGTAGAAGAGGATGGAGAGGAAACAATTCTCTTCTAAAGAAGAGCTTGCAAATCTGCAATCTGTTTCTCATAGCCATCAAATCTCTTCTGAAAACAATGTGACTCATCATGAGGTCCCTTCTAACAATAGGAACATGTAGGTCTCTCAGTCTTATGTTTCTCCTTCTTAGAAGAAGATGGTGGGCTAGTAGAGTGCTGAGAAGAGGAATCTAATATCTGCTTTGGCTTTGTCTTCTACTTCTACTTTTGTTTGGATGGTTGGGCAACCAATGCTTGGTTATTTGATCTTGTTAGAGAGTCCAATTGAGTAATCTTGGCCTACTCTCTAGTCAAATGATCACAGAACACCTCAAAAGTGGGCATGGTGAATGTAGGTCCCAAAGCGTCCATGGTAGAATGAAAGGTCAAAGAGAAGATCTAAAAGTTTCCCCTAAGCTTAGATAGAATTAGATAAATGCACTCTTTATCAGTCTTTTTCTTTCCACATCCATGTAACAAAGATCTCTACTATTTGAACTTCATCAGAAAGTCCTCAATAGAGGGAAAAGAATCAGGTACAAGAGAGGTAAGCTCTGCCTCAAGCTAAAGTGCTATGAACTCATTCACTATAACAAACAAGGTGTTAAGCTTGGTCCACATAGCTAGAGGGGTATTGCACCCATCAAGATGAAACTGCAAGCTTTCTAATACCTGTAAAGCAATCAACCCCATAGCCTCATTCATCTTGTTTCGATGTTGCATGATCTCAAATGGCCTTTGTAATACTGGCCACACTGCATTTGAACAAGACCAGAGCCCTTTTGAATGGACAAGTCATGTCATTAGGGTTTTCCATGTGTGATAATTATGTGGGGTCAGAAGTTCTAGACAAGAAGAGGTCTCGGCCATATTTTTTAGAGGGGGTTTTGTTTTGACAAATATCTGGTTTAACTGATAGAAACAAGAAAATAACACCCCTTCCACAAGCCAAATTGATACAAGAGCATCCTGGGTGTAAGAGCAATCTTGCATCACCCAAAAATATTTCTATTTTTATATTCAATAAGGGCTATTTTGTACAGAGCTGCTATTTATGGAAAGTTACTATTTTTGGTAATTTTCATATGTGCTCAGAATGATCTGATTTCTTTCTTGGAGGTTCATTTTGGTCATATAAGTCTGCCAGTAAAGTTTCATTGCCAGATCAAGTGTATATTGGAAGATATAGAAAATTTTCAGTATTGGCAGCAGGGTATAGAAACTTTGAACTCAGTTTTGAAGGCTTTAGAGGCCTCAGATGAGGTCAAAAATTTGGGTGATGGGCACTTGTGTGGGTCAAGCCTGTAGAGCGCTTTGTGGCATTTTCAAAATGGGGTTATAATAGCCAATCGGGTCAACGGGTGATGACTTATGGTCTTCGGAAGTTGGGCCACCTGAAATGGCGGAAAATAATTTTCTTCAAAATTTCTGTTTGGGTTTCAAAGCTTATCTTGAGCCGACTATGATTTAATAAATTGAAAAATAAAATAATTCTAAGTTTGGTCAGCCTTATTGGCTAAAATTCTGGAACCTTCCCGGGTGGCGGAAAATTGCCTATATAAGGAAGGCTGTATTATTGTCTTAGGAAGTTCAGAATAGTTCTGGGTAGTAAATCTGGGTAATAGTTCAATACTTTGTTCTACAGAATATTGTAAGGGAATGCCTATGTGGCTTTGCATATTGTAATTCTGAAAGTTTGTAATTCCACATTTATGGAGATAATAAGAAGCTAATTTTCTGTTCTTGCATATTGTTGTTATTTCTCTATATTTGTTATGTGTTTGTGGTATTAAGGGGAGCACCCTTCATCAAGTGGTATTAGAGCAGGTTTTCCTGAGTGTGTAAATAGATCACTGACTATGAGGCAGTTTGCACTAGGACCATGGTTAGGGTTTTGGCGCGCATCGCGAAAATGCCTCCATGAAGAGAACGTGGTGGAAGAGCAGGTGCTGTGACACCTGAGGTTAGAGAGCTACAAAGACAAGTGCGAGCATTGCAAGAAGAGATTCGTAAAGGAATGAATCTTAATGTCAGAGATGAAAGCGAGGATGAAGCTGAAGAAGAATATCAAGAAGGAGAAGTCAAAATTGTGAACCAGGAGGAAGAAAGACTTTTTCGGGCCATTTCTAAGATTGGGCAAAGACCTAAGATTGAGGGTCCTACATTTTTTAGAAATCTTAACCCAGAAGAATTGATCGACTAGATCAATGAATGTGAGGAATATTTTGAGTATGAAGATGTTGAGGATCCCGATAGGGTCAAATTTGTGAAGGCCAGACTGAAAGGTCATGCGAAGATATGGTGGCAAAAGATTTAGTTGGAGCGAAATAGAAGGGGAAAGGAGAAAATCACGAGATGGGATCGGATGGTGGATAAATTGAAGCAACAGTTCATTCCTATTGATTATGAGCTTGACCTACTGAAGAAAATACAAAGTTTGAAGCAAGCAGGAAGATCTGTTCAGGAGTATACGGAGGAGTTTTATCGACTCCTCATCAGAATAGGCCATGCAGAAGCTGATAAAGAGAAAGTTGCCCAATACCTTAATGGGTTAAGGCCAAGCATTTAGGAGGAGTTAAATTTGGTTCGAATGAACAATATTGAAGAGGCATACCAGTTTGCCCTAAAAGTAGAGGAAAAGTTGAACAAGAAGTTTGAGAGTAGACAAAACGGAAGAGGTCACGGTGGACGATCTAGTGGACGATCATATGGTGGCCGAAATGAAGCTCCAAAAAAGAAGGATGAGGCTAATAGAAGTCAGAATCAGCATGGAAATAATTTCAATCACTTCTAGGATCAGAATAATAGAGATCAGAGAGGAAGAGGAAGAGGACAAGGATCTGGAAGAGGAGGCTTCCGTGGAACATGTTTTCACAATGGAGAAGAAGGTCATAGGGAATTTGAATGTCCTCAGCACCAAGATAGAATAGACAAGAGAAATGAAGGCCAGGCCAGAGTTGCACATGTAGATGAAGATGTCAGATCATCAAATTCTGAAGATGCTAAAAGAGGAGAAATGTTGATTAACCGAAGAGTCCTGTTGAGTGGTGAGAATGAACCTGAGTAAAGGAGGAGCCTATTTCGCACCAAGTGCAAGTGTGAAGGTAAATGTTGTGATGTGATTATTAATAGTGGAAGCACTGACAATTTGGTATCAGAAGAGATGGTGACAAAGTTGAAGCTCAAGAGACAGAAACACCCACATCCATATCGGATTGCCTAGGTACAGGATGACCACAAGGTCATGGTCAATGAACAATGCCTAGTGAAGTTCAAGATTGGCAGATACCAAGATGAGGTATTGTGTGATATCATATCTATGGATGCATGTCATATGTTGTTGGGTAGACCATGGCAGTTTGACAGATGTGTTGTGCATGATGGTTGTGCGAATACCTATTCTCTAACAAAGGATGGAGTGTGACATAAGCTAAAACCATTGAAGGAGACTGAAGAAAAGGTATGTGATAATGCAAGAATAACATTTGTTGATAGAAGAAAATTCCTAGATGAAATGAGGCATGAGCATGTATGTTTTGCTTTAATTCCAAAAGCTGGTAAAGAGGAAGTAGAAGATGTTCCTATAGAAGTTGCAAATTTGTTGAATGAGTTTTAGGATATTGTATCTGATAATTTACTTGATGGATTACCACCGGTAAGGAAGATCAGTCATCAGATGGATTTGATTCTAGGAGCCAGTTTGCCAAACAAGGCAGCACATAGAATGACACCAGCAGAAAGTGAAGAGTTGAACAGACAAGTACATGAGTTATTGCAGAAGGGGTTGATTCGAGAGAGTCTGAGTCCCTGTGCTGTACCAATGGTATTAGCACCAAAGTAGAATGGAGAGTGGAGGATGTGTACAAATTCTAGAGCAATAAACAAGATCACAATCAAGTATAGGTTTCCATTGCCACGAATGGATGATATTATGGACTGTTTGAGTGGAGCTGTGTATTTCTCAAAGATAGATCTGAAGAGTGGATACCATCAGATTCAGATCAGAGAAGGAGATGAATGGAAGACTGCCTTCAAGATAAAGGAAGGACTATATGAGTGGTTAGTCATGCCTTTTGGGTTAACCAATGCACCGAGCACTTTCATGCAGCTCATGAATGAGGTTCTGAAAGAATTTCTGGGTAAGTTTGTCATTGTTTACCTGGATGATATTTTGATTTTTACCAAGAAATTAGAGGAACATATGATGCATATTTGTATGGTGTTTGAGAAGTTGAGAGATGAGAAATTGTTGATTAATTTGAAGAAGTGCAGTTTTGTGAAGAAAGAGTTAGTGTATTTGGGATTTGTAGTTTCAGCAGAAAGTCTAAAAATGGACCCAGAGAAGGTACAGGCTATCCTTGAATGGCCTACTCTGAGGAGTGCTACTGAGGTAAGATCTTTTCATGGTTTGGCTAGCTTTTACAAAAAGTTTATCAGAAATTTTAGCAGTATTTGTGGACCCTTGACTGAAACAATGAGAGGGGATAGAAAAGAGTTTAAGTGGACTAATGGGGCAGAAAAGAGTTTTCAATTGTTGAAACAAAAAGTTACAGAACAACCTATTTTAGCACTTCCAGATTTTAATAAGGTGTTTCAAGTAGATTGTGATGCTAGTGGTACTGCAATAGGAGCTATTATGAGCTAAGAAGGTAAACCTGTTGCTTATTTCAGTGAGAAGTTAAATGATGCCAAGAGGAAATATTCTATTTATGATCAGGAATTTTATGCTATAGTTCAGGCATTAAAGAAGTGGAGACATTATCTACTTCCTAAGGATTTTGTTTTGTATACTGATCATCAAGCTTTGCAATATTTGAATATTCAAGGAAAGTTGAATCAGAGGTATTTGAAATGGGTTGAGTTTTTGCAGAGTTATACATTTGTTTTGAAACACAGAAGTGGAAAGTCTAACAGGGTTGCAAATGCTCTTAGCAGAAGGCAACTATTGCTGACAAAGATGTAGATTGAAGTGGTTGGGTTCAAGGAACTCAAGAATTTGTATCTAGAAGATCCTCATTTTGGTGAAGCTTGGAAAGCTTGTACAGAACCTGTTACTCTAGACAGGATGAAATGGCTGGATTTTATCATCCAAGATGATATGCTATTCAGAGGGAGTCCGTTGTGCATTCCACAAAGTTCTATGAGGGAGAATATCATCAAGGAGAAGCATAGTGGAGGATTGGCTGAACATTTTGGTCGTGATAAAACCCTTGCTTTGGTTGGTGAGAATTATTATTGGCCACAATTGTAGCAAGATGTGAAGAAGTTTGTACAGAGTTGCAGAGTGTGTCAGATGGTGAAAGGAGTGAAGTAGAATACAGGGTTATATCAGCCATTACCTATACCAGAGAAGCCTTGGGAGGATATCAGTATGGACTTTGTTCTTGGTTTACTGAGGACTCAGTGGGGACATGATTCAATTTTTGTGGTGGTTGATAGATTTTCAAAGATGGCACATTTCATTCCCTGCAAGAAGACTAATGATGATGTTCATGTAGCAGAATTTTTTTTCAGAGAAGTGGTGAGACTACATGGTTTGCTAAAGACCATAGTTTCAGATAGAGACACTAAGTTTGTTGGATATTTCTAGCGTACATTGTGGAAGAAGTTGAAGATAGATTTGAAGTTTAGTTCATCACATCATCCACAGACTGATGGATAGACAGAGGTGGTGAATGGGAGTTTGGGAAATTTGCTGAGATGTTTGGTTAGAGATAAGCCAACAGGATGGGATTTGATTTTACCACAGGTAGAATTTGCATACAATAATTCAGTCAATAGGAGCACTGGTAAATCACCATTCCAGATTGTATATGGAAGTAGTCCAAGAAATGCATCTGAATTAAGGAAGATAGATAAAGGAGAAATAAGTAGTGCTGAAGCTGAGAATTTTGCAGAACACTTGAAGAACATCCATGAGGAGGTGAGGAAGCATATTACCAAGATGAACGCACAGTATAAGGCTAAGGCAGATGAGAAATAGAGGTATAAGGAATTTTAGGTTGGTGATGAAGTCATGGTTCATTTGCGGAAGGAGCGGTTTCCAGTTGGTACATATAACAAGCTGAAAATAAAGAAGTTTGGACCATGTAGGATACTGAAGAAACATGATTCAGGAAACGCATATGAGGTAGAATTGCCTACTGAGCTAAATATTTTACCAGTGTTTAACATTTCAGATCTGACAGAGTATCATGAAGGAGGTATTGAAGATGAGATCATAGCAGCACAGTGGAGTATTCCAGCAACTAGTTTAGACACTAAGGAGATCGAAGATATACTGGATAGTCGTGTTGGCAGAAGCACAAGGAACAGGACATATGAAGAATATCTGGTCAAGTGGAAAGGATGACCTGTTGAAGATTCATCATTGCTGACAAGGGTGGAAGTTAACCGTCTTCATTTTCCTCTGCACACCTGAGTTGCGACAGGGTTACTTCTCAAATTACCTTGGGTGTCTGATGCAGGAGCATCCTGGGTGTAAGAGCAATCTTGCATCACCCAAAAATATTTTTGTTTTTATATTCAATAAGGGCTATTTTGTACAGAGCTGCTATTTATGGAAAGTTACTATTTTTGGTAATTTTTGTATGTGCTCAGAATGATCTGATTTCTTTCTTGGAGGTTCATTTTGGTCATATAAGTCTTCCAGTAAAGTTTCATTGCCAGATCAAGTGTATATTGGAAGATATTGAAGATTTTTGGTATTGGCAGTAGGGTACAGAAACTTTGAACTCAGTTTTGAAGGCTTTAGAGGCCCCGGATGAGGTCAAAAATTTGGCTGACAAGCACTTGCGTGGGTCAAGCCAGTAGAGCGCTTCGTGGCATTTTTGAAATGGGGTTATAATAGCCAATCGGGTCAACGGGTGATGACTTATGGTCTTCGAAAGTTGGGCCACCTGAAATGGCGGAAAATAATTTTCTTCAAAATTTCTATTCAGGTTTCAAAGGTTATCTTGAGCCGGCTATGATGTAATAAAATGTAAAATAAAATAATTCTAAGTTTGGTCGACCTTATTGGCTAAAATTCTGGAACCTTCCCAAGTGGTGGAAAATTGCCTATATAAGGAAGGCTGTATTATTGTCTTAGGTAGTTCAGAATAGTTCTGGGTAGTAAATCTGGGTAATAGTTCGAGGCTTTGTCCTACAAAATATTGTAAGGGAATGCCCATGTGGCTTTGCATATTGTAATTCTGAAAGTTTGTAATTCCACATTTGTGGAGATAATAAGAAGCCAATTTTCTATTCTTGCATATTGTTGTTGTTTCTCTATATTTGTTATGTGTTTGTGGTATTAAGGGGAGCACCCTTCATCACAAATATAGAACCCCTAAGCCTAGAATGATATGCCTTATCAAGAGAAGAGAAAAAAATCTTTAGATCTGAATCTTATGTACCTTGTAAAATTTTTGATGAAAATAGGTAGAAATCTGAATGGTGCTTGAGAAGAGCTTTCCGACGCTTCTTCTGGATAAAAAATGGAGCTAATTTGAGAAAATTAGCCCCCCCGAAATGCAAAAATGATAATCTGGCATCGATAGAAACAAAAAAAAGCTAGATGACAAAAAAATACCAGATTAACCTCCATGAGAGTGTCGGGCTTGGAACCAGCTTTCTAACGATATCTTGTTTGTCAAAAAATGATGCCTGGAGATCCCGGAAAGCCAATTTTAGTGAAAGAGCCATCGAAAGGAAAAAAAATCCTCTAAATTTTTTTTTTCAGGAACTAGCACTAGCCCCTAGCCTAGCGGTTGGTCATATGGGAGCTAGGCACTGGAGGCTAGCTACAGCCATTGGTAGTTAACTATTGTGCTGGCGGTGCGGCTAGTGGACCGCCGGTTGGCTGCTGGTGGTGATGGAGCGGAGGCCGACCAATGGTGGCACAGTGGAGGTGTGTAGGCGGTGCGATAATTTGTTGGTTTTTTTTCTAAAATCTATGCCAAAGATCATACAAAAACCTACCTCGGGGAGCGTGCATAGCCTTGAGGCAAAAAAAATTTGCCTCTTCCTACAATGTTTTCCAAATTGGACTTTTTTTATATCGAAATAGGGGTTTTTGGGCACTGCGAGCTCAACGGTGAGGTCCGTTTGAGCTCAAAGTGCACCAAAAAAAAACATCCTATAGAGAATACTAAATCTAAAAACTATAACCAAAACTTCTCAAATCCGTCGAAAAATCTCTAATTTGAATCCTTTAAACGTGAACAAGCTGTAGCAAATTAGGCTCTAATACCATGTAGGATTTGAGCAATACAAATCAACAAAACCCGAAGATCGCCTGCATACAAAAACCTGTTATAAGGAAGTAGAGACAAGAAGAGGGCAAGGGTTTGACTCAAAATTATGAAGAAGAAAATATCCTAAAATAATGAATGAATAAAATATACAATGGATCATCCATATAAAGGAGATCAAAAGCCTTGAAAGGAAAACCTAAAAAGAAGAAGTGCATGTAATAATTTGTTAAATTATTACAAGACTAATATATGCAAGTTTATATTTAAAACAACTAGTGCATAAGTTTGAATCAACTAGTGCATACATGTTTAAATATAAACAACTAAAAAATAGAAGTGTTGACATCTTAAGAAGGGAGTAAAGTTAATTAATATAATTAATACTTTACTCTAACAGTAAATAATGAATACCTAATGCAAGCCATGCCAAAGAAGAAGCTAGACATAATTGATATGCAAAGGGGATAAATGTAGGAAGATATCTAGGCCACTATCACAATGATCAGTAGGGTGTACAGGTTACCAAATTCCAGTTAGTTAGAGCCCTAGATGATCTTGCTCATTCAAAAGATAAGAGAAAGATAGGCAAGGTTCGATTAGGCCACCATTCTAAGTGATCACCTAGATGAGTAGTTGATCAGAGTGAAAACTGATCCTCACTTTTACATGACATCCTATGTTGTGTACCTACTAGTTACTAGGGTAGTGTACTTGGGATTGACAAAGGTTGGAGTTATGGGAAACCTGGACACATGGCCATTCACGATGTACCCCCAATTGGTTAGAAAAGAATACTATACTCATAATAGCCCAAATTTTTGTATAGTCAATGATGCCTTCATGTTTGCCATCATATGCTCCATTAAGGGAGATTATGCCAAAAGAATGTCTCATGAAGCTGTTGCCAAAGTAAAGGCCCTTGGGCATTCTACATTCAATTCAGGACATTCACATACATTTGGGTTGTAGGATACACCCTTCCACCCAAGAAGTTACCCAGGTATCCTTCTGATAGAGTATTCCTCCTAGAAATAGCAAGGCAGTTGTCTAATGCACATGAGCACATAAAACACAAGAAGAAACACTACTGGGATTTTCCAATATTTATAGGCCCCCATTGTGTTTTGGATATGAAGACCTACAAGGCTCTGACCTTTGAATGGGATGAGTTCCCTTTACCAACTTACAACTTGATAAGAGCTTGCTTTGATCCCATCGGTACATTCAACCATATAATGGGGAGACATTATATTCATGAGCCACATATTGAAGATAACTAGATGAATTGTGTGGATGAATATGAGGTAAGAATTTGTGACTATTGTTGAATGAGTTTGGAGCTGGCAAAGACTACTCTTTCATTAAAAATCCCTCAGAAGGTGAAAGATGCTAATTCTTAGGACATATTGGATTCCATCTATAACACAGATAAGGTGTATACAAGGGCTATCCTGAATGTAGAGGTGGACGGGGATGAGAATGATGATATTAATTTCAAAGCCCAATACATTATCAAGGTCACAAAAGCATGGATTACCCATATGTTCCCCATGAAACAACTGCTAGAGCATCCCTCCAAAGAAAAAAGGAAGAAAGGAGAAAAGATATTAAAACTAGAGTTCAAGGAAGTTGGTCCCTTAAAACTAGAGATGGTGTATAGGCATGAGTGCCTGACAGCATATGGCCTGGCCACACATTCAAATAAGGTAAATACTAAAATGACATGGAGCATAGCACCTCCATATGTGCCTTCTTCCAGTGATCATGATTCTCTAAGTACGGAAAATAAAACCAAGTTTAAAATAATAGGACCAAAGCCGACTGGAGTGATCAAAGAAAATGTTTTAAAAAGGAAGAATGGTTCAATGCCTACATAGATGGACACCCTGCTAGAAGAGGATGAGGATGAATTGGATGACATTACTCTTAGTAAAAGAACAAGGTCCATAGGATCAATGAAGAGGAGGAGATTAATAGATGCTAATCCATAAGATGCTGGAGGGGCCACTCAAGAAGAACTAATAAATCTAGATGCTCTTGGGGATGATGAATTTGATATCATGGACTTTGTAGGACTGTATGGCTTCAAGGAGTCCAAGAAATAGGTTCCTATGTAGTTCACAAGTTCTCTTGGGAGTACATAAGAGGAAGTTCAACAAGAGCCCCAAGAGCAGGCTGAAGAAGAGACAATTGAAGAGCAAAAGGAGACTATAGAGCCTGATAAAGACTCTTCCATTGGGGTCACCTCTAAGGAAGATACAACTACACAATTCCATTTGGTTTCACCCATAGTTCCACCTCCGCCTCCACCTATGCATCTAACTTTTCTCTCTTTGTTGCTTCAAACACCACCTACCACTCTACTTCTGCCTCCAGTTCAAACAATTCCTTTGCCTCGTTAGCCTCTTCCATCTCATTTTCCCATGCCAACTCCACCTCCACCTTGAATGCCTTCACCCACTCCTCTTATTGCCCCTACTCCACCTCCTGACCAAGATGAATTAGTGCCTCAAAGCTTGCAAGAGCCTGAGAAAGAAACAAAGATCACTGGTGAGGAAAAGCTAGAAGAAGAACATGTAGGATCTGAACATCAAACTAATCAAGGAGAATCATCAGTTGAGGAAGAGCCACAAATAGAGGAGGAGAATCAAGTAGCTAAGGAACAAAAAATTGATACATGAGAGAAAATAGCTAAGGAAAGTGAATAGAATGTAATGAGAGAATAAGAGACAGAAGGAGAAGGAGAGGAGAGTTCTAAAGTGATGAAGATAGAACATCCAATGACTTCTTCTACTCTTGTAGCCTCGTATGAACCACTCAATGATTTTTCTAAACCCACCTCATTTACAAAGGAAATTCAGCTAAGGGTCAGGGTCTACAAGGATGATGAGACTGACATGGCTACATTAGGGAAAGCCTTCCATTAAATGACATCTATTACCCAGGAAAGGACACTTTCTTATGTGACACAGGATCAAGTAGGTAGATGGAAGGCATGGGTGGCTGTCCCTAGAATGAACATCATCACAACTAAAATCACTCTTGATGACTATGTATTGGAGGAGGTGGATTTGGGGATCCAACCAAAGAGGGAAGTAAAACCTTGGCAACCCTCAGATTGAAGCACACCATTGGTTTCATGGACAAGGATGAGGAGAAAATAAGGACTCTAATGGAACAAAATGAAGCCATGAAGAGATTCATTCTAAAGATAGTGGGTCCCATTAACCCTGATAACCCTGAGGCCTCATTATAGACCATTCTAGAGAAGAAGGGTGAAATAAACATATATATTCCACATTCTTTTGTACAAGCTTGTGTTGATTGGAAAGAAGATTTTGAGTAGTTCACAAAGCTATCCCTCAAAATGATTATGAGGCCTCTTAGAAGCATTTTAGCAGGAATAACCTCATTAGTTGAAATCATGAGTGAAGAGGATGACATGGTAGAGAATATTTTGAAGTGGTAGATGGTATTAAATGACTTAGTAGTAATAAGGAAGCAACACTTTCAAGTTTTGGTCAAGATTTATGAAGGATCAGAGTTAGATAATTTTGAGCAATGGATCCAAGATATAACAAATGCATTTATTGTCTTTGAAAAGGTCCTCAAAATAATGGATAAGAGGCAAGATAATAGTTTACTTTTTGTAAAAGAATTACATAAGTTCTTTGAAGGTTTTGATTTGGATCTTTATGACGAGGATGATGAGAAGACCATGCATTCAGTAAATGTCATAGTTAATCAGTACTTGGCTATATTCATAGGTGTCAAGACCAAAGAGGACCTTAAACAGATGTTCTGTTAGAAGGAAGAAATCTAGAAAATGCTATCTCGAGAAGAGGAAATATAGAATTTTGCAAGTGAATTGATCATCTTCCGAGATAGACACCAAGAAATCCTAAAAGGGGTCAAGATGTAAGACTTTTAAGAAGTATTGGAGATCATGGATAGGTTTTGAAAAGCACATCCAGAAGTGCTCCCTAGCCAATAAGCAGCCATTCCAGAGATAACCAAATTTTGTATAGAGAAAGGAAGTTTTTTTGTACTTACCCATTTTTGCAAAGCCTATTTTTTGATCTTTCAGCCCTAGAAAACTTTCGGCCTGCGAAAGTCCAATGTCCGAAATTGGGAATAAAGGACTTGACACTTAGTCATTTTTTGGGACTTGATTTTTCAGACCAACTGTCAGGATTTGGCCATTTTTTGGCATGACTGAAAGTTAACTTCAGTTATCTTAGAGATCATTTTTTAGTCAACTCGGCTTCTTTTTGGTGGTCATTTTTGCATGATTTTGAGGTCTCTTCTAGTTGAGTCCATGTAGAGAAGCCACAACCAAGGATCAAGGGTAGAATCATGAAGATTATCAATAGTATGCACAAGTTCCAGCTCCATTTTTGAGATGTTTAATGCATGATTTGATCCAAGTTTTTTAATGCAAGAGGTTTAATTCTATGCTATGGTAGCTTAACTAAGTTTTATAAGTAGTTTCATTAATGCAATCTCTAGTTTAAATTTGTTTTTGAGTTTTAGTTGCAGCAAAATCCTAGTTGCGAAAATAAGAGCACAACTCTATAAATTGTAATAAAACAATGTAATGAGGGTCAATTTGATCATTAATACAATACATACAATTGGTGCTTCATTCATGGTGTGATATTTCTTCTCTCTATGTAAAATTTGTGAATGTGTGATTTTCTCCTTGCTTATTTAAAAGATCCAATTGATTGTTTGATGATTTTAAGCCTACGATTTATTAGTTCAGTGTTTGCTGGTATTACATTGCTTTGTTGTGATGAATCTCTGAGAGGATTGTTCTTTGGTGCTTAAAGATTAACTTGTCTCTCATGTGCACACATCTGGAGTGGCTTTGTGATTCAATGATTTTTGGCTGATCATACATCTATGTTGTTTCATTCCACTGATGATTGCATCTACATAACTGAAGATTTTGATATATTTTGATCTCTATTTTGTGGGTTTCTTCATATTCTTGGTTATTTTATTCTCGTAGTGGTGTGATGCTAGTTTATGTCCATTAGATTCCCTTTCGGTAATTTCTTTCACATTCTTGTTACCCTACTCCTTCTTACCCTCCTTGCAAATCATTTTCAGTAGATCAATTAGATTAGTATTGCTTTTATTTCTAAATCTAAAAATCAAAAGAGAGATACCTTAGTATTCTAAAGTTTGTTTTGTTGTTTTCCTTGAGAGAAGAACCATAAAAGGCCTCCTTGTTAATAGACTCACATCTATCTTCTGGTGACCTATCCAAGTGGTTGAGACCCATCCAAAAGGAACCTTGAGATTGATTCCATCAATCTTCCAAGAGGGGAATTTTCTCATGTAAATTCCTAGTCGTTGTCTTCATGTAAAAATGACGCTCAATACAACCTTCTTCCACAATTTTCTATTTGTGGGAATAGGTTGTGGAATTATAGTTTCAAATCTAGGAAGTATAGGTGTAGATACAAGATCCAAAAATAATTCATCAGATTGGGAGTAATCAGGAACAAGTCGACTTGTCAAATTTTCCATAAAAAATCAACCTGTCCTTACACTTTTTTGCTAAAAATTATAGGACATGCAATTGAAAGTGTCAAGAACCTAGATCTAAAGTTATAGCATATTTTGACATTCTAGAGACATTCAAACCTATCTTCAAAGAACCATTCCCCCTAATTTACTTTTAAGGTGCAGTTGTTCTTATTTCCCTTGCACTTAATTTCTTAGATCGTATTTATAATCATGGATTATATCTAGCAGATACATTATATTTCTTTATCATTTCTATTAATTATTCGAAACCCTACATTTTCTAGATCTCTCATTGGCACCCTTACTCTCTTGGTTGCACGCTAATTTGATTCCCTTTGTAGGAGGTTTTGTAATATAATGTATGCATGATTTGGGATCTAGTAGCTTCTATGCTGCGTACCATTTCCTATTATACATTTTGGTGAGCCTGACTTAAGATATTTTCTCATATGATTCTAATGTTAAATCCCCTTTCTATGAAAGTGGGTATCTAAATCTATTTTATATAAAGTTACATTATATTTCTTCAACATATACATTTGATAGTTTGATCTTGCATCATGTGTTTGTTTTTCAATTGTAGAACGAACAAAAACATTATGATTTGGCATATAGGATATACTTTTTACCTTTTGTTTGTGCATTTTAAATTAATAAAAAGATCAAAAATAATAGTTATCTTTTTCTTTTCATTAATTGTGTCACATTCACAATTTCAGAAAAAAAAAAAAGAAATTGCATTCATTGATTGCTTCCAACATGTATGATTTCTTCATTCAAGATTTTTTCCCTAACTCATTTAGTAGTCAAGATATTGAGGACCTTCATGAGTCATATAGTAGTGAAGATTATATTATGTTATGTGAAGCCTTCAATAACTTCATCTCTACTCAATCTTCCTCTACACCTCCTAAACTCTCCTTTTGCAAAAAATTAACTAATTTGAGACAAGAATTTAGGGTCTACAATAATCCCCTTTAAAAACAAATCAATGATTTCTCACCACATAATCTCTCCCTCATGATTACATACTGATGCAAGAACCTACTTTTAAGCCTTCTCTCAATGATGAAATATTGGATAATGATATGTACCTCCCCCATGAGAATACCTTTGCTCAAGAGGATGATGTTTTGATGAAAAAGTGTGATATGATTTATAATTCCCTTAATGACACTTCTCCTCCTATCCATTTCAATCAGCTTCCCTCTAGAGATGAAGCGCTAATGGGTCATGCTTTTATATCTCCTAAAAGTGCCTTAGAAGTAGAGGGTGGTATCTTTGACACTATCTCTTTTCCTAATGAATCTTTTGAGAGCAAAGTACCTAATCAAATCAATCCTATTAAATCTCTATTGTCTTCTTCAATTATTCTTCCAATACAAACTCTTCAAGATGATTTCTTAAAATTAGACTCCAAAATACTTGAATTTGATAATCAAACAACTTCATCTGATGAATGTAATGATATTGATTGGGTTTCTTTAAATTTAAACCCAATTCTACCTAAAAGAGACTCTTATCTTACTGATATATCAAACATTCCTAATGGACATGGCATAGAAAGTGTACAACAAAGCATTTAAAATCATGTGAAATATTCATCACATTTAAAAGAAATTCTAGGTTCCCAACCTTCCCATTTTCCTAATAAATCTATAAATTCTTCTCCTAATTCCTTATCACAACAAGAGGATATTTTTTTAATCTTCTTAATGAAAAATTAATCACTCTTCCTTTGAAAAAAAATGCAAAAATAGAAAATGAAACAAGAAAATTCTATTATTTGGCTAATTTAGATAAGTTTCTTAGAGATTTCTATTGGCAAGGGTCTTCAGAAGATAAGAAATCAGCTTTAATTAAGTGGGATAACCTCTGCAAATCTATTTCTTGAGGAGGATTAGGCATTAAGAACCTTTAGTGGTAGAATTCGATGCTAGGTGCCAAATTAGTGTGGAATATGTATAATAACCCCAATAGCAAGTGGGCTAATGTTCTTCTCAATAAATATATCCCTAATGCAGATCCTATTAATATTTTTAGACAGCCCGGTCACATACAAAAGGGTCTCGCATATGGAATTTTATTAATACCTATAGAGATATTATTAATAACCTTCTTACATGGGATGTGGGGTCAGGCAATGATGTATTATTTTGGGAAGATTCATGGGGAGGGTATCCTCCTTTAATAAATGAGGGCTTCTCTCAAGAATTTATTGCTTCATGTAAATCTAGCATAGGTAGTTATATCAAGGATTACGTCTCCCTAGGAGAGGATCTTCTTTGGAGATACCCAAGTGCTACACTAAAAGATTCAGGTGAACTTATCAAATTTTGTAAGATGCTTAGTCTTAGACTATTAACTCTTAAAAGAAGAGCAGATCAACTAATATGGACAGGTTCAAATGATGGAAGGTATAAAGTAAAAGATGGATACAAATCTATTCTAGAAAAACAAAAAATGGACTCTTTAGATATCCCTTTAAACCTATGTTGGAATAAGGTTTGCCTTCCTAAAGTAGGGCATTTCCTTTGGGTGGCTCTTCAAAAGAGAATCCTAACATCAAACAGAATTAGAAAACTAGGATTTGAAGGTCCGTCAAGATGCCCTTTGTGTGAATGTCAAGAGGAAGATGTTAATCACCTATTTTTAAACTATGAATTGGCACAAGAATGTTGGAACTGGTTATGAAAATGCCTAAAATGGTCCTTGGCTAAGTCAAATGATCTTTTGGAATTTCTCAAAGCTTGGCCTTCCCTTAACAAGGATAGTTTTTTTAAAGATATCTGGTTCATAGCCCCATCCATAGTGGTTTGGGAACTATGGAAAGAACGTAATAGAAGAATTTTCACAAACCAAAAACTTAATATAAGTTCAATTACTAATAAAATAGAATCAACAATTATTGAGATTATCAACAATAGACTACGAAACGTACATAGTTATGGAAACTCCTTCAAACAATGTGATAATGACCTTAGAAGGATTTGGCCTAACCTAGATATCCCACCTTTATACGGTAAAGGGGGAAAAAGGTCAAAAGAAGAAAGAAGCTCATGTAAATGGAACCCCTCTAAAGCTGGATGGTACAAACTTAATTTTGATGGGGCCTCCAGAGGCAACCCAGGCACAACAGGCTTAGGTGGGATTATCCACAATGATAAAGGAGAAACTATTGCAAAATTTGCTAAGGCCATTAAACCAACTACCAATAATATGGCAGAATGTGAGGTAGTTCTTGTGGGCCTTAGATTATGCCAACAACTAGGTCTTTCTTGTTTAGAGATAAAAGGTGATTCCCAAATTATTATTAATGCTATCAGAACAAGGAAATCTACAAATTGGAAACTATCATCGAAATTAGAGGAAATATTGGAAATTCTGGATAAATTCGACCTAATAGAAGTAAAAAATATTTATAGGGAAGGGAACTCAAATGCGGACCTTCTAGCTAATAAAGGAGCAGATGGACAAAATTTCTCAATAATCTCTTAATTATCTAAGTCACACCCTCCTCCAAAAAATTGGTCAGCATATTCACTCATTGTGAGGACTTGGGATGATCATGATATCAATGTTAGATGTTATAATATTTTCATAGATAGATCTTATCCAAGTCTAGGATTGGGTCCCCTTCTTAGTTTTAGTCGTTTATCTTCTCTAGGTTCTGTAGATTCGAGACCATAATCTTTGATTGGTCTTTATCCTCTTTTTATTAAGATTTTTATTCCTATATTATTTAGTCTTGCCTGTTTTCCCTGGATCTTTGTTATTTCCTCTCCTCCCTTGTTAGCCTTCTCCTTCCCCTTTTCTCTCATTAGTTTCCTTTATCATGTCTTTCTCCCTCTAAGTGGAATACCTCCTAGGGGTCCCCTTGGTGTCTTTCATTTTCCTTTCATTTCCCCCCCCTTTCCTTCTTATCCATCCTTTGTCTTTTCTACCCTTCGATCTTATGGCCTCTTTCATTCTTCGGGCCTTTCTTATGTTATAGAGCTAGGATTCTGTCTTATTCCTATGGTTTCCTTATGTTATGATGGTTGTGCCTAACTTTCTAGGTGGGTTCTATTAATTATGATAACTCTGTTATCAGTTCTTGTTGATACATGGCATTCATTATGGAAAGCAACTTATGATCCTTATTATTATTTGGTATAAAGTACTGACTTGTTTTAATTACAATTCAGAAGCTCTTCTTTACTAGAAACTTCTCAGCATATATAAAGCTTAATCCTTTTCTATTAGGATATGTCCTTTGAATGGTTGACTCCTTGATTACTCTCTTCTTAAAACCATTTCTATCTCTTTGACGGAGGACTAGTAATGATGTCAGTCAGGCATTCAACTTATTGATTTCTCTTAACCACAATAAACAATGATGAATGAAATATATGATTCATCATCATTAAGTATGCAAATTTTTCAGAAAGCCATGGGAAATAGAGATAACCCACTCATGGTGGTTCTCTTCGGACACTCTTAAGTGTAATGTAGTCAGGCTAATGATGATATAGTTTGTTCAAGAAGAAGCTACAAGATATTTCTAGAAAGTTTGTCTAGCTTTTTATTTACTCAGACAACCCCTGTTGCTTCTCTTCCTTGAGGAAAAAATGGAATCAAGGCTTACTACCTATTATACTAAAGGAGACAGGGCAATGACCTTATGAGGTCTTATCTTCCCTGAAAGATGGAACCAGATATTGAATCCTATGGTGGATTCAACTAGGAGAGCAGTGGAGAAAGCAATAGGTGATAGGTACTTTGATAATGAGTTTACCTTTAGAACTAATGGAGTGATCATAGGGAAATTCATTGCTCTATCCACATTTTCTAGTAAAACTTAAGAGGAAATTGTATAGGTAGCTAAGGAAATTTTTATAGAAGACCATCTTGGAGGTCTGGAAAAGATGGCTATGTGTGTTGATTTTAACCTCGCCATACCATTTTCAGAGTTAACAATGCAAACTGATATAGAAAAGTTGGGTAAAATTCCTCAATCCCATCGTATCCCTATGATAACATTTAAAGATGAAGACTGTTTCAATTTTGATTGGCTAGAAATGGCTAGGAATATCGACTTCCTCTTCAATGAGATTCTATCTAAAGAGTTCAAAATTGGGTGGCTACTCAATTACTGGAGAAAGGAGGGGTTTAAAATATCGAAGAGCCTTGATTTAATAGAGCCACCAAATCTCCATATCATGGCACTTGAAGTTTCCAGGTGTACTTGGCGTACCAAGAAGGAGATTGAGGAAGTCGAATGCATTGTAGTTATGGTTAAACAAGATAATATCTAGAAATGTATGGCAGTTCAGAAGGATAGTGAGTAATAGCTTGGAAGGTTAATAGTAGATGTGAATATTATACAATCTATGGTTAGTTGGTTAACTTTTAGAATATGATACTTGGACTATCATTGGTTTGGATTAATAATAGGCTTTAAATGTATATAGTTATACTCACATATCTACATATAGCAATGTATGAAGACAACTTGACATGTAAATATTCTGTATATATGTAATGGTCTATAGATATATGGTGATACTGTTGCATTATTATCAATTGTACTTATATGATATTATCAATAGTCAGTAAGATTGGTTAGCAATGGTAAATTCGGGAAGCTTTAATTTATAGTGACAATAGTGGATTACATTGATGCATCTTGATCAATTTATTCTAAGATATTTTTTGGGTTGCACTTAGGATAAGTGTTGTCTTAATGCATATGTAATCTTCATTTGCTGGAGTATAATATGAGGTGCACCGATGATATATAAAGTAGATGTTCTAAATAGAATGATTGGCTCTAGACTGTAAATTGTGGTTTTCAAAGTTCAGATTGCTGGGTGGAGCTATGTTTGGCAACATAAACTCTTAATACCTAATCTCCTTCTTAGGGATGATCTATGACTTTATGTTTGATAAGTTTAGAAATACAATGTATGGTTTCAGCAAACAACAGTGAATATATGTTGATCTTCAGTATATGAATCAAAGCTTTTTGGTATACGAAGATAGGGATAATCATTTTTACTCTTATTATATCCAAAATATTATATGTCTACCTCCCTCTATTTTTTTGAAATGGAAATTGCATAGTTAGAATTCAAAACAATAGGGGGAAGTATCCATATATGATCAGGTCTATGAGATGCTACCCTTCATAACCTTGGTTATTAAGGATGTGGTAGGCTTTACAATCACAATTATGATGCAATTTTACCTTACTATAAGAGCAATCTATCCTTCTAGTGTTACATCTTGGGATTTGACTATTAAATGTTCTTATATAGAAATACTATATTGACGGTATCATTTTCAGCACCTTACATCCTCAAATTACTTCCTAGTTTCACAAGAATAAAAGAATATTATGCTTGGCTATTATGAAGAATCATTCTATAATTGATCTAGCTTATGGTTGGCCTTGGTGGAACACTATAGTTTAGCATGGATATCTTTATTATATGTGTTACAACCTATGTTTTTAAGTTTTACCTCTCTATATGTTGATATGATTTATTCTCCTTCTAGCTAGGAATCATGGTTTAGCAATTTTTAAATGTTAGGATTAAAAGGAAAGTTAATCATACACTATTTTAGCTAGCCAGAATTTGTACTAGATCCTTATTATGGTCTCACTACAATTGCATAAGCAAGGGTTTGTCTATTTGTGATGAAGGGTGCTCCCCTTAATACCACAAACACATAACAGAAACAGAGAAACCACAACAATATGCAAGAATAGAAAATTGGCTTCTTATTATCTCCACAAATGTGGAATTACAAACTTTTAGAATTACAATATGCAAAGCCACATGGGCATTCCCTTACAATATTCTGTAGGACAAAGCCTTGAACTATTACCCAGATCTACTACCTAGAACTATTTTGAACTGCCTAAGACAATAATACAGCCTTCCTGATATAGGCAATTTTCCACCGCTTGGGAAGGTTCCAGAATTTTAGCCAATAAGGCCGACCAAACTTAGAATTATTTTATTTTACATTTTATTACATCATAGTCAGCTCAAGATAACCTTTGAAACCCGAATAGAAATTTTGAAAAAATTATTTTTCGCCAATTCAGGTGGCCCAACTTCCGAAGACCATAAGTCATCACCAGTTGACCTGATCGGCTATTATAACCCCATTTCAGAAATGCCACGAAGTGCTCTACAGGCTTGATCGGTGCAAGCACTTGTCACCCAAATTTTTGACATCATCCGGGGCCTCTAAAGCCTTCAAAACTGAGTTCAAAGTTTCTGTACCCTGCTGCCAATACCGAAAATCTTCAATATCTTCCAATATACACCTGATCTGGCAATGAAACTTTACTGGCAGACTTATATGACCAAAATGAACCTCCAAGAAAGAAATCAGATCATTCTAAGCACATACAAAAATTACCAAAAATAGTAACTTTCCATAAATAGCAGCTCTGCACAAAATAGCCCTTATTGAATATAAAAACAGAAATATTTTTTTTTGGGTGATGCAAGATTGCTCTTACACCCAGGATGCTCCTGCATCAATTTGATATATTTGGCCATTCTATATATTTGGTCTCTATTAGTAGTTGCAGAATGTTGTTCTTATTGCTGATACAAACATCAAGGCCTAATTTCTAGTCCAATTATGGATTAAGGTATTCAGGTAAAGGGTAAGATTTTACATTTTATATCATGCATTTATGCTTTAGTCAATTTTTTTTAAGATCAATAACAAGCATGGGAGGAATAAATATGTCTGTGCTATAGGATCAAGAGATATGGAAGGAATGCGACAGTGACAGATGCCCTAAATAGAACATTAATGGAGATCTTTCTCTGAAAGCTATGAAGATATTTGGATTTCATGTACCAGTGACAGGTCATATTGACCTTTGTTTGTATATGTAACTAAACAAGAATTTTTAAAATTGTTAAAATTTCTCGATAATTATCGAGTAGTGGGTATGCCCATGATATCTGTGTATTAGAATCTAGACTATTAGTCCTAGGCACAGCTGGAGGTTTTCTTGACCCCGCTCTTTCCTACCAGCACCTACACTGAGCAAGGTTTACATGTAAAATTTATTTGAATATTAATAATAAATTATTGGCTTTGGCCATTTACCGATCAAAAAAAAATAAAAAATTCATGGCCATAAGAATAATGAATGTTATTATTTTAGATGTAAAATTTAGGAATTCATATATGTAACAATGAATTGACCCTTTTTCACAATCATTCAAAATAACATCTATGTTCCTATTATGTTTATCCTTACTATTTGGCATTTCTATTTGATCCTTTGTGTTCTTGTTGTCATTTATGGTGATGCAATTTTAGGTGCAATCATACCTTGTGAGAAACTTTATAGTCCTTATTCCTTGTCTCCTCACTTTGGGGGAAGGGTTCTATTTCACTCTTATATTTATCTCAAGGACCCATTTTCTCCCTTTTTTGACTCGTTTCTTTTATATGATGACATTCTTTCTTACATGCATTTGTTGTTTTACATAAGGATATTTTCTTTTTTAGGAGATTGACATCCCAAGTTACAACCTTATTATTTCTTGAAATTACATATCTAGTACAAATAAAAACTACTTAGGGAACATAATGTGTCAAATATCCCCTCACCTAGAAATAGGGAAGGTTTCTATACTTGATCCTCTTTCCTCTTTTTGTCATTATTTCCATCTAATATCCCTTGTGGAATTTATTATTGTATAGTAGGATGTCCTTTATTGCAAGAATTTATTGTTTTACACAAGGATATTCTCTTTTGCAGGAGATTTGTATCCTGAGTTACAATCTTATGCTTACTTGAAAGTTCATACAATATTATTAAATATCTATCATTTAAGGTATATATTGGATTAGTATAGTGGCATTTTTTTATTATGTGACAATCTTTTCCTATAAATAGTTATTCATTTTGATTCAAGATTATCTTTTATAGAAGAGGTGTGTATCCTTGATCACAACCTCTTCTTTATTTGTAAAAGTATGTTTCTAATAAGAAAATTCCCTTACTTTGTGTTTCAAAGAGTTTCATCATTCATCAAGGATCCATTTTTCACTTAGAAATAGGGGCTAGAAGGGTGCATTCTTTCTTTCTTCCTCTCTTTTTCTTAAAGATGTTATCTTTTTTCAAGAAATCCTCTTGAAGGTATGTCTTGTAGCTAAGATATCTTCCTTTCAAGGTTCTTTTACCACAACTGGACTATCCTTTCACAATTATCTATTTACTTATCTCATAAGATTCACCCCTCTTCGTTGAGTTGCTGGCATACATTGTTTCTTTAAGGATATCTTCTAGTTTTTGGAAGTAGTTAAATGTGTTATATTTCCTTATGATGTCACCTATGTTTCAATCATAAGAAGGGGGAATACATGTGGTCTCCCTTGTGATATATGCATATTTTTTCTTTATGGATCCACAAGACTGATCTCTAAGCCCCCCATGTGCACAAAACATTTTGATGCCACTCCTGTGCACAAAACAAAAATTAATATGTGTCCTATGCACAAAAATTTTTTAAGCCACCCCTATGCATATGTAAAACATTTTAAAATCAACTCTTATGCACAAAAATCTTCCCTTGTGCATAAAAAATTTGTAAGAAACCCATGTGCACAAAACATTTTAAAATCCTCCCATGTGAGAAAATTTATAAGGTAGAGTTGACTAGTATAACACAATTTTCTAGACCATGAATTCTTTGTTCTCTCTCTTTTTGAGATGAGTTGAACTAAGAATAACACATCTTATTGGCCTTTCTACTTATTCATCTTTCTCTCTTCTCCTCCCATGGATCATGTAGCATAACATAATTCTCCAGCTCATTGGATTCATTGTCTCTCTCTTCTTTCCATACTCTCATGGATATACTACAAGGATAGATCATGAAGTTTGTACCATCTTTGGTGATGCCCTTTCTATGTGATCACTTACCCTCTTGCAATGGATTTTAAAACATTAAATTAGTGGATGGGATATTTATAGAAAATGTATCTTCTACTAATCTATTTTGGGTTTTGTTTTTAGTACTAACTCATATTTGTGTGCAATGCTTTTTTTCTTTGTTTTGTTTTATGTCCTTGTAGATGGATTTGGAGTTAATATCATTGGTTTGGGGGATTATGTACTTAAACTTAGTGTTGTCTTACCTCTTTTTAATTTGCTAATGATCATGGGTGAACCCACAATAGTGGGTTACACCTTTTTTCCTTGAATGGACACTGAACTCTACATTTTGAAAAAAACTTTCAGATTTGGATGCATATTGTCGTTGAACCATTTGAAATTAGAGGATGACGCAAATTAGAGTATTTTAGGATTTTCTATCTATATTCTAAATTTATTTTTTTTTGAATTTATTTGAATACTTTTTTCTTTCTCCAATGAAAACTAGTATGGTGTTGAAAACATCATTTTCAAATAGTAACATTGCTTTCATAGATCATAACCTTTTTGTAAAATAGATATGAATGTGATTCTTTCAAATTTAGTTGCATAGCATCCATATGGAAGGAATGCAATTAGTTTGACGACATTATCATGATTAACAACATTAGATTTCCACAATCCATTAGTAATGTAGATAGATTTTTGGATTCGATCGTGTAAGTATTTTTAGCATCAACATTTCAGATCACACTCTGTGATCCATCATCGGGATGAGAAATGCAAGGATGGAAAATAAAAATGTAGACTTAGCCTAACACAAGGGCAAAATAAAGGTAAGGGGAAGAGTGCACACGCAGACCAATGAAGAGAAGAGAAAAGAAAAAAGGGGGCCCAAGGAGAACATAAAAATAAGAAAAAAGGGGGCCCAAGGACCTCTTTTTTTATTTTCCATCCTTGCATTTCTCATCCTGATGATGGATCACAGAGTGTGATCTGAAACGTTGATGCTAAAAATACTTACATGATTGAATCCACAAATCTATCTACATTATCATGATTAATGCATATTTTATTAACATTTGAAGTTGACTAAACCATAATTTTGACATACCTTAACTATATAGCTTATAACTTGTTGTGTATTTATCAAATATCAAAAAAAAAATTCATAAAAAGTAGACTCGAAGATAGAGGGCACTGTTATTTTTCAAGTTTTTTCCCCTTTTTACCATTTTTCATTGAACGTCAAACTCAGAGGTTTATATTTGATAAAAAACCATACATCTAATAAATTAAAAAATACACAAATATATAATCATTAGAAAGCTAGTTCTGAGTACTTTTTGTATGCAAAAGGACATCTTCTTATTCTTCCATTTGATCACCGTGCTTGAGGCCTAAAGCCATGAAATTCTTAGAATTCTTCATATCTTGCAAACATGACCTACACCAAGTACTTTCAATCGAAACTTTTGAGTTTTGATCAAAAGTACTTTATATCAAAAGTACTTTCAAGTTTGATGTCATGTTTAACCATCACTAACTTAATTTTGATAGAAAGTAAGTTACTTTCAATAGAATCCTAGGTCAGCCTATTGGGTGTCATTTTGGGTTAATAATGATTACATATAAATAAATGTATATTTTTCTCATTTCATTAACACGAAAGCTATAAAATAATTCGCATTTAGGAGAAGCAAGACATTTTGGCATGGAACAATTTTGTAAGTTGTGATGGGAAATAAAAAGAGAAGGCTAAACAAGAGTACACAACATTATTCAAAAGAAGCTAAACAAAAACTACGTGGAGAATCATGAAAAAGATATTATCGTAGGAAACAAGGTATGTCTAAGTTGTCTCTCTCTAGAAATTTTAAGTTGATGGTCAGGTCTTGTCTTAATGAATCATGTAAATGTGATATTGTAATACCTAATTTTAGAGCTAATTAGATCTAATAAGACTAATTATTAGCAATTAGGACCTATTAGGACCAATTAGAGGTCTAACTAGACCTAACTAGACCTATTAGGACCAATTAGACCTAACTAGGACCTATTGGGACCAATTAGACCTATTAGGACTTGCTAATCTGACCAATTAGATGCATTAGGACCTATTAGGTCCAAATAGACCTAACTAAACCTAGCTAGACCTATTAGGACCAATTAGACAAGTAAATAGACCAATTAGGACCCATTAGGAACAATTAGGTCATATTAGACTTAACTAGACCTAACTGTAGACCTATTTGGTCCTATTAGACCAATTAGAACCAATTAGACCTAACAATCTACCTAACTAGGACTTATTAGGACCTATTAGACCAATTAGGATAAATTACCTGACCTATTAGGACCAATTAGACCTATTAGGACCAATTAGAGGTCTAACTATCTACCAATTAGACCTAACTAGACAAGTATTAGAAACTATTAGGACCTATTAGACCTAACTATGACCTATTAGACCTAACTAGACCTGACAAGGACCTATTAGGACCAATTAGACCTAATTGGGACCTAATTAGACCCAATT
This sequence comes from Chamaecyparis obtusa, assembly GCA_027943335.1. Classification (NCBI taxonomy): domain Eukaryota; kingdom Viridiplantae; phylum Streptophyta; class Pinopsida; order Cupressales; family Cupressaceae; genus Chamaecyparis; species Chamaecyparis obtusa. The sequence continues at coordinate 330,634 of BSBK01006673.1, read as the reverse complement.
ATACCCAATTAGGACCTAATTAGATCCAATCAGACCTAATTAGACACAATTAGACCTATTAGGAACAATTAGGACAAATTAGGACCCAATTAGACCCACTAAGACTCAATTAGGACACAATTACACCCAATTAGACCTATTTTTACTTAATATGAACCTAGATAGACAAATTAGAAATAATATGAACCTATTAGGACCTAATATGACCTATTAGAACCCAATTAGACTTAATTAGACCAATTAGGACCTAATTAGACATAATATGAATTTATTAAGACCTAATATGACCTATTAGGACCCAATTAGACTTAATTAGACTAATTCTAGGACCTAATTAGACATAATATGAACCTATTAGGACCTAATATGACCTATTAGGACCCAATTAGACTTAATTAGACCAATTAGGACCTAATTAGAATTAATTAGACTAATTAGGACCTAACTAGAATTAATTCTAGGCCCAATTAGGACCTATTAAGACCCAATTAGACCCAATTAAACCTATTAGGACCAATTAGGACCCAATTAGACCCACTAAGACCCAATTAGGACACAATTACACCCAATTAGACCCACTAAGACCCAATTAGGACACAATTACACCTAATTAGACCTATTTTTATTTAATATGAACCTAGTTAGACCAATTAGACATAATATGAACCTATTAGGACCTAATATGGCCTATTAGAACCCAATTAGACTTAATTAGACCAATTAGGACCTAATTAGACATAATATGTATTTATTAGGACCTAATATGACCTATTAGGACCCAATTAGACTTAATTAGACTAATTCTAGGACCTAATTAGACATAATATGAACCTATTAGGACCTAATATGACCTATTAGGACCCAATTAGACTTAATTATACCAATTAGGACCTAATTAGAGTTAATTAGACCAATTAGGACTTAATTAAACTTAATTAGACCAATTAGGACCTAATGAGACTTAATTCTAGGTCAATTAGGACGTATTAGGACCCAATTAGACCCAATTAGACCTATTAGGACCAATTAGACCTAATTACAACCCAATTAGACCCAATTAGACCTAATAAGACCTAATTAGACCCAATTAGACCTATTACGACCAATTAGGACAAATTAGGACCCAATTAGACCCATTAAGACCCAATTAGACCTATTTTAGGACTTATTAGAACTAAAATATGAACCTATTAGGACCTATTTTGACTTAATATGAACCTAGTTAGACCAATTAGACATAATATGAACCTACTAGGACCTAATATGACCTATTAGGACCCAATTAGACCAATTAGGACCTAATTAGACATAATATGAACCTATTAGGACCAATTATGCCAATTAGACCCAATTAGACGGGATATTAGACTGGAGTTAGACCCAATTAGAACCTAATTAAACTTAACTAGATCGATTAGATGCAATTAGAACCAATTAGGACCTAATATAACCGATTATGACCCAATTAGACTTAATTAGACCAATTAGGACCTAATTAGACTTAATTCTAGACCAATTAGGACCTAGTAGAACCCAATTACACCCAACTAGACTTATTAGGACCAATGAGGACCAATTCTAAACCTAATTAGGACCTAGTTAGATCCAATTAGACCTAATTAGACCCAATGAGACCCAATTAGAACCAATTAGGACCTAATTCAACATTATTAGATCGATTAGACACACTTAGAACCAATTAGGACCTAATATGACCTATTAGGACCCAATTAAACTTAATTAGACCAATTAGGACCTAATTAGACATAATATGAACCTATTAGGACCTAATATGACCTATTAGGACCCAATTAGACTTAATTAGACTAATTCTAGGACCTAATTAGACATAATATGAACCTATTAGGACCTAATATGACCTATTAGGACCCAATTAGACTTAATTATACCAATTAGGACCTAATTAGAGTTAATTAGACCAATTAGGACTTAATTAAACTTAATTAGACCAATTAAGACCTAATGAGACTTAATTCAAGGTCAATTAGGACGTATTAGGACCCAATTAGACCCAATTAGACCTATTAGGACCAATTAGACCTAATTACGACCCAATTAGACCCAATTAGACCTAATAAGACCTAATTAGACCCAATTAGACCTATTACAACCAATTAGGACAAATTAGGACCCAATTAGACCCATTAAGACCCAATTAGACCTATTTTAGGACCTATTAGAACTAAAATATGAACCTATTAGGACCTATTTTGACTTAATATGAACCTAGTTAGACCAATTAGACATAATATGAACCTACTAGGACCTAATATGACCTATTAGGACCCAATTAGACCAATTAGGACCTAATTAGACATAATATGAACCTATTAGGACCAATTATGCCAATTAGACCCAATTAGACGGGATATTAGACTGGAGTTAGACCCAATTAGAACCTAATTAAACTTAATTAGATCGATTAGATGCAATTAGAACCAATTAGGACCTAATATGACCGATTATGACCCAATTAGACTTAATTAGACCAATTAGGACCTAATTAGACTTAATTCTAGACCAATTAGGACCTAGTAGAACCCAATTACACCCAACTAGACTTATTAGGACCAATGAGGACCAATTCTAAACCTAATTAGGACCTAGTTAGACCCAATTAGACCTAATTAGACCCAATGAGACCCAATTAGAACCAATTAGGACCTAATTCAACACTATTAGATTGATTAGACACACTTAAAACCAATTAGGACCTAATATGACCTATTAGGACCCAATTAGACTTAATTAGACCAATTATGACCTAATTAGACATAATATGAACCTATTAGGACCTAATATGACCTATTAGGACCTAATTAGACTCAATTAGACTAATTAGGACGTAATTAGACTTAATTATAGACTAATTAGACCAATTAGGACCAATTAAGACCAATTCGACTCAATTAAACCAATTAGGACAAAAACATGAACCTATTAGGAGCAATTAGACCAATTAGGACCTAATTCGACTTAATTATAGACTAATTAGATTTAATTAGAGACTAATTAGACCAATTAGATCAATTAGGACCAATTAGGACCTAATTATACTCAATTAGACCAATTATGACCTATTAGGACCCTATTAGGACCAATTAGGACCTATTTATACCTATTAGGACCTAATTAGACTTAATTAGATCAATTAAGACCTAATTTAACTTAATTAAATGAATTAGGACCTAATTAGACCAATTAAGACTTAATTAGACTCAATTCTAGACCAATTAGGACATATTAGGACCCAATTAGACCTATTAGGACCAATTAGGACCCAATTAGACCCACTATGACCCAATTAGGACCCAATTGCACCCAATTAGACCTAATTAGACTCAATTAGACCACTTGGGACCTAATTAGACTCAATTAGACCAATTAGGACCTAATTAGACTTTATTCTAGAATAATTAGACCAATTAGGACTAATTAGGACCTATTTATACCTATTAGGATCTAATTGGACTTAATTAGATCAATTAAGACCTAATTTTACTTAATTAGATCAATCAGGACCTAATTAGACTCAATTCTAACCAATTAGGACCTATTAGGACCCAATTAGACCAAATTAGACCTATTAAGACCAATGAGGACCAATTATGACCAATTAGGACCCAATTAGACCCACTAGGACCCAATTAGGATCCAATTACACCCAATTACACCTAATTAGACTCAACTAGACTAATTAGGACCTAATTAGACTCAATTAGACCAATTAGGACCTAATTAGACTTAATTCTAGACTAATTAGACCAATTAGGACCTAAATAGGACCTATTTATACCTATTAGGACCTAATTAGACTTAATTAGATCAATTAAGACTAAATTTGACTTAATTAAACCAATTAGGACCTAATTAGACTGAATTCTAGACCAATTAGGACCTATTAGGACCCAATTAGACCTATTAGGACCAATTAGACCCAATTAGACCTATTAGGGCCAATTAGGACCAATTAGGACCAATTAGGACTCAATTACACCCACTAGGACCCAATTGCACCAAATTAGACCCAATTAGACCCAATTAGACTCAATTAGACCAATTAGGACCTAATTAGAGTCAATTAGATCAATTAAGACCTAATTGGACTTAATTCTAGACTAGTTAGACCAATTAGGACTAATTAGACCCAATTAGACCTATTAGGACCAATCAAGACCAATTAAACTTAATTAGACCAATTAGGACCTATTAGGACTAAAATATGAACCTATTAGGACCAATTAGGACCACTTAGACTCAATTAGACCAAGTAGGACCAAGTAGGACCTATTAGGACCCAACTAGACCTATTAGGACCTATTTTGACTTAATATATGAACCTTGTTAGACCTAACTTTATTCAAAAGTTTTTATTTAATAATTTTTACTTCATATGTAGGAAATTCTCAATAAGCACAACCTTCTAAAGTTGGAGAAGGGTCATCACAACCTCAACAAGCCAAACCTTCAGAAGTTGGAGAAGGTTCATCGCAAGCTCAACAAGAACAACTCTCAGAATATGAAACAAGTACACATCTCTCTCTCTCTCTCTCATCTATCTCACTATCTTGATTTAGTCTCTTACTAGTAAATATGCATTTTGGGTCTTTCCACTTATGAAGTTATTGTTTTTTTTGTGTACATGCAACCTTTTTTGATGCAAAAGTTGGACAAGGGGCATCCCATGTTGAAGTAATGGACTTTAGAGAAGGGTCAACCCAAGGTCAATTAAACATGTGTTTCTCTCATTAGTTTATAAATTATTACCTTTTAAATTCAAGCTTGTAAATACTTCTTTCATGAAGGTCCCCTTAAGATGAGATATTAAGATTTTTTTTTGTTTTGTTTGCATCGGAAGTGCAAGAAACATATGAGAATGATAGTATACTCCAACATTTGAAGATAAAAATTAATCGTAAAAGCATAGATCATTTAATTGAAATGGATGTGGAAATATTGAGAGATTATGCTAAACAACCCATAAATATTACGAAGAGGGCATTGAATAAAAAGTCTAAGAAAATAATGAAACAATTTGAGAATCTTAGTACACTTAAAAAAAATTAACTGTTATCAATTACACTTCTTAAAGATGAGTTAAAAGAGCCATTAAAATTGTTGGGTGTAGATGCAAGCTTGAAAAAGTTAAAATCATGTAATGTACAAAAAATTATTATTGACAGTGTTAAGGAAGGTTTTCATTCCATTAGAAAAAAAACTAGATCTATAGATAGGTCCATTTCAAGAAGAGTGATACTGGCATCTATTTTAAATAAAAACATGTCCCAAAGAAGAAGACAATGACATGTTATTTGAAAAGATGAATCAATTTGGATGATACTACATTGGAACGTAATTGGGCACTAATGTGTAGAGCTCCTCAGTCTGATAGGATTAATGAAACAGTTAGGAACTTAGTTACGTCATTTTGGACTGATCATACTCATCCTGCAACAAATACAAGAGACATTATCAAGAAGAGGACTGGGCCTAAGGAATATTTCTAGCACACAAAACATTGGTTGGACACCAAACAACATGAATTGTATCTCACATTTTGTAACTCAAATCCTGACATTAAGATTGGACAAACAATTTTTGAAAGATTAAAGCCATTTTTTGTAAAGATAAATAAGTCTTTTGAAACTTTTTTTTGTCGACATCATATTGAATTTGATCTCTACTATCAAGGGTTTAGAAAGATGATAGAAGAAAGTGGTGGTTCTCAAAATGATTTTCCTAAACATCCAAGCCAATTCATAGCATCAATCTTATGTAACAAATCAATTGATCATGAAATAGCTGAAATAGATTGCATAAGAGAAACTTGTCAAACATGTAGGGATTTGGCTAAATTTCCTTTGAGACTTGAAGATACTGACATGATGAGGATGGGAAAATGTAAGAGATACAAGTACATAAAGTTTGAAACAAAAGTCGAGAAAGAATCAACAAGGTTGGAATTTGTAGAAGATGAGATACCTATTGCAAGATTTATGGAGAATTTTTGTAAATTGATTCAACCATACATACATCATGTTTGTTTTACTAAATGGAAGGCAGAATAGGTCCAAATACTAAAAGAAACTTTTCCAGTTGGAACAATTTTATTGGTTGTTGATTTTGCAGAGTATTACTCCTTTGTTTCTCAAAAACAACTTCAAGCAAAATAATACTATATAGATTATGTCACTATCATGGTACATGTGTCTTATCGACATGCACAATTAGGTTTGGATGGTGTTGAAAGTACATATCAAGCATGGGTCATAAAGAAATAATATCACTTTTACATTAGTGATGATAAAGAGCATGACATACATTTTTTTGAGCATTGCTTTAAGACATTTTTGGGATATTTGGAAAATAAAGGCATCGAAATTGAAAAGAATTTCATCTGCTCAGATGGATGTGTAGCACAATTTAAATCAGCAAGGCCATTTTACGCACTATGTAGATATCATCGATACCAAAAGATACCACATATTTGGAGTTTCTTTGAGAGTGGACTTGGAAAGAGAGAGCATGATGGTGTAGGAGCTTGTATCAAATGTGCTTTAAGAAAGTATCAACTAGACTATAAAGGATATCATATAAATAATGCTCATGATGTAGTTGAGTGGTGCAAGATGCATTTTGTGGTGCCAAATCATGATAACACATCATCACGATCAGATCGAGTCATACTCTTCCAAGTATTATAGGAGATATCAGCTATTAATTTTCAACATCACTTGTTGTCTAGTTATACTTTATGTATGTGTGGTTTAAGTTTATTGATCATTGTTGAGTTAACTGGTCTTCAATTTTTACATGTGTCTCTCTATTGTTTAGGTGTTGATAGAAGATCAATCCATGGATGAAAGAGAGTAGAAAAAAAAAGATCCTTGCATTCAGTTATGAGTATAGATAGTAATGTTTAGTCATTCTACACTAGAGATTACTCATGCTTTTGTTATGACTGCATTTCTAAAAACTATGACGAATGTATCAACCAAAAATGTGGATATGTTAGTGAATGGAATTTAGTTCCACTAGATCTTACAAACACAAATGATGAAGTTCAAAATGAAAGATTTGATGATATTCCATTAATTTCTATAGATTATGACCATATTTCAGGTTTCATCAAAATTGGTACATGTGTGTTTATGTACATGTATATAAATATAAATAAATTTAAAAATGATTCATAAAATCAATTCATAAATAAAGTTTCCTTAATTCATATTTACAAACCTCAAATTAAAAGTTCTCTTTAAATACATGACATATCTTTGTAGTAGTAGTAGAGCCTGGAAATGTGGAAGATGTATACATACACACATATATATACATCTATGTACATATATGTATGTATATATATACATATGTGTAGATATATATATACACACACACACACACACACACACACACACATATAAACACACAAATATATATATATATATATATATATATATATATATATATATATATATATATATATATATATATATATATATATATATATGTGTGTGTGTGTGTGTGTGTGTGTGTGTGTGTGTAAACATATATATACATGTGTGTATATATACATATATACACATATATATACACATGTATATATATATACACACATATGTACATGTATATACATGTACACATATATACATGTATATGTGTACACATATATGCACACACACACACACATGTGTGTGTGTGTATGTGTATGTGTGTGTGTGTGTACACATATATACATACATATATATATGTATGTATATATGTATACATACACATATATACACATGTACATATATATACATGTATACACATGTATATGTAGACACATATGTACATGTATATATACATGTGTACACATATATACATGTATGTTGGCAAGTTGGCTATACTAATGTATATGACTTATTATAGTGTTTTCATTATGGAAACAAAGTCATATAGTAATTTGGAGTCAACACACTTGATGGGAAGATCAAAAATCGGCTAAGTGTTGAAGACTAGATAGTGTACAGAGTACCTAAAGCTTAGAGCATCAACACACATGTGTAAGACCGAGTTATGGTGTGCATCCTAGAAGATAATTTGGTTAGACTATATTCATGCTTATTCTATGAGTGCATGATCAGATATGCAAGTATGCCAAAGTTACAAATAGTTGAAGTTACATAGCCAGTGTGTGCCAGAGATAAATGGAGTAAGCAACCAACTGTTAGCATTTTGATTTGCGATTATATTCTAATGTTGTAAAGGCTATGCACCTATTTTAATTAGGTTTCCAACATGTAAATATTTTTTTTTGTAAACACGCTTGAGCCAATTCAATTAAAGTGTTGTAGGTAATCGGTTAAAGGGCTGACCTAGTTATTTGTTTTGTATGTGCATATAAATATGAGATGCGCCCATTGTAATTGGCATGGTAGTTGGAATAGAGTTTAGATAAGTAGATCAGAAGTGTTTGAAGAGTCTATAAGATGTATTAGAGCTTTGCAATAGGTCAAATCATCAGCACATCAAAGGAACTGATCAGAAAATCAATGTCATAGTAACTATTCATCCAGCAAATATAGTGTGTATCTAAGATCAGAAGGTTGTAGCCTTCACCACTTGAGCAGCAAGCTCTAGGATAGTGCATCCACACCCCTAACATGGTTTATTGTAAAAGACTCCTAATAAGGTCTTACCATTGACAAGTTCTACTGTACTTAATACATTGTAAAGAAAGTTTTAACAGGGTTAAGGATCTTCTAACAATGATCATAAAACACTAGTACAAAATATTAGTGGGTGTCAATTCCCACCAGGATTTTTAACTATTTGGGTTTCCCCATAACCATATTGATGTTATGTGTTGATTTCATGTTTCATGTTTATGTGGATGTTCATTTTAGTACTTAAACATTTAATTTCAATTTAAAGATTAAGTGAAAAGATAAAATGCACTGAACACTAATTCACCCCCTCCCCCTCTTAGTGTTCCCATTCCTAACAATTGGTATCAGAGCTCTGGTCCTTAGCAAAGAATTTTAACCACTTGAGGAGATCATGGACAAAGTAGAAATGAAACATCTGAAAAGAAATCTAGAAGCTTCTCTTGAAGACTTGGACAAATCTGAAAAAGAAATTGAAGAAACTAAAGAAAAACTTAGTGATGCTCAATTAGTTATCAAAAGGCTAAGAAAGGCTAAGAAAGGCTAAGAAAGGCTAAGAAAGGATTTGAAATAATATTCTACCAGTGATTTAGGGATAATGGTCAAGAAGCCGAATGAAGAAAATGTATCCTTAAAAGAATCGCTTGAAGAATTTGATGATAAGCTGATTAACAATCAAGAAGTCTATGAAGAACATGTCAAAGAGAACCTTCAACTCAATGAAGAATTAAGGAAAGAAAGCATGAAAATATTGGAGCTAAGAAACAACAAAGAAATATTGAAATATGAATTGAAAGAAGCAAAGAATCACATTGAAAAATTACACACCAGTTCTGATTTGATAGAATCTCAATTGTATGCAAGAAAAGCTAAAGGAGATACTAGCTACATTGGTTTCAATGAAGCATAAAAATCAAATTGATAAAATGCAAGAAAAAATGAAAGCACCAGAAGGCACCTCAAATGCTAAGAAGACTAGAAGTCAGACTAAGGATCATATTGAACCACCTAAGAATGAGTGCAAGCTAGTAGACCGCACTTGTTATGGATGTAACAAGCATGGATACATAGCGAGGAACTGTACAAAGGTAAGACCTTTTAATGGTTACTATTATTCATGCAATACATTTGGTCATAGAGCTATGAATTGCAAGACAAGTCAGAAGAATAGGGCTTAGTATAATCAAAGAAATCAGAATCAGTCAAATATAAGAAGTTTTCAGAATGTTACATGTCAAATATGTAACTATAATGGTCACTCAGCTAGACAATGTAAAATGGTGACTCATGTCAATGTGCCAAGGAATATAAGGCCTCCAGTCATTTGTCACTCTTGTAACAAGGTTGGACACATCTCAAAGTTTTGTAGATCAAGGACGCAAAGTCAGGAAAGCCCTAAAAATCTTGAAGAACTAGTATTGGATCTCAAAGGAGAAGTCAATTTTGTGAAAGCTTCAATGGATGTGAGCTTGATTTGGTCAGAAGCAAAGAAAGACAAGGTTGATGAGTATGTATTGGATGCATCCATAGTGGATGCACCCTCTACATCTAGATGAATGGCCCTCAGGGTCATAGGGGGAGCTAATTTAGCTCTAGCCCCTTGCACGGCTGATATACTCACTTTCAAAGTATGCGCCTTTGGACTTAAGATTTTGGAGACTTGAAGAACCTATATGCAAGAGCACACTAGCTGATTATCTGTAGAATGAAAGATAGAAAATTTCAAGTGATAGCCTGGTTTATGCAACAAGCATTAATGGTAGATTTTCTACTTTAAAGTACACAAAAGTTACAAGATCTCTCATTGATTTCAAATTTAGAGTGATTGGAGAGCAAAAGAGCCCTAGTAGTTGATTGAGAAGGATTGCAGTTTGATTCATCAAGTGACTTGTGCATTTGATCGGTTGTAGAAACCCTAGTTCATTGCACTGATTCAGAATCTCTTGGAAACCTTTGAGAAATAATTATACAAGTGATGGCTACTCCTAGAGTATTTGATGTTGCAGAGAAGAAAAGATATGTATTTAAGAGGTACCCATTCAAATCCACCTTATATGACCTAGAAGGGGCATTCTCCTACATGCTTATGGGTGTTATGCATGTCGAGGACATTAGGGCATACAATTACTGTAAGAAAGAACCAGTATGATTAGATAGATTAAGGGAACACATGGAAATGATGATGAAACCAGACAAAACCTTCTTGGATGAGTATGTGCAATGGAATAATCACCCTATAGTTGAGTATGCTATGACATATGAGTTCTATGAATCAGAATGGATCAAGATTCTACTGAGCAGAATTCATGATGACCTATTTTGGATAGGTTAAGTACCGGTCAAAATTACTGGTGACCTAATTCATGAGATGATAGACTTCTCTAAGATAGGTTTCATTCTTCCAGTAGGCAATGATGTAAGGAATCTTATTGAGAAAACTTACAAGTCAAGAAGTGATAGGCACAAAATTACCATAGAGCCTATTGAGAAAGATGACATCAAATTGATGTCCATGATACTAGGTTATAGGTTCCAACACACCAACAGGGTGAATAGTGTATCTGCGGACCACAATTCTTGCAGTTGTAAGACTTGTAAAAGAGAATGGAGAGTTCAACTTGTGTGAGATCCTACATGCACAAATGATAGATAACATTAAGACAATCAAGCATGATTAGACCAAGATATTCAGATTTGGTCTTTGATAATTTATATGTACTTCCACATTGTTGGAAAGGTGTCAGATTTATACCTTGATAGGACTATTCCCACTATGCCACAAATATCCTTCAAGGCATCTACTAAGAGAAATCTAAGAGATTACATGACATTGGAGTTGAAAACATTCAGGGATAAGATGCAGATGAGATACAGAATACTAGAGAAAATAGTTGATGAATAAAAAGATACTATTTGCTTCATGGTTGAGATAGACACAACATGCATGGAGGTAGTTGAACCAAGGACAAAGTGGATCCCTAAAGACCCTAATGTGCCAAGATGGGGAGCCTATGAAGAGAAAACAAAAGAAGTTGATGTATTCTTGAATAGTGCAACAACTAAAAGGAAGGTTGCTAAGGTTACCTCAGAGATCTTGAGAATTGATGGAGTGTCTCAAGAAGACCTAGACAAAGAAAGGGAACAAAAGATTGCTTTGGAAATTGAGAGCGCAACAACAAAAAAGACTGAATCAAAAGATCCAAAGCTGAAGAAGGTAAAGATAGAAAATTCTAATATTCAGATGGGTAAAATTGATGTTACTCCTTCTATGCCCAAGGAAACCATTGACCTTACTGCTCCTCTTGAGTATAAGGCAATTCCTAAGAGGAAGAAAGAAATTAGCATTAGTCATCCATCCTCAAGAGTAACAAGGAACAAAAGGAACACTCAAGAACCTTCTAAAGTAAGTTTCAAACCTAGTCTCAGTGTGCTAAGTAAAAGAATTGTTGATGAAGCAAGAATTGATCAAGTAGAAAAGTTTTATGAGAAATACAGTGAGATTGACAAATTAGAGATACATGAAATGATTGTCAAACACATGTTGAAGTTTAAGAAGATAGTCTTAGAACTTAAGACTATGATCCCTAATAATGTATGGAACATCCTAGAGTTCCAAAAGAGACAAGCCATTGAAGAGGATTTAAGAATAAGAGAAAAGATTCTAGATGAAACCCTTCCAATATGTTCTCTTGAGGAGAAATCCTTGTTGTTAGACTTGGTGAAGCCACATCTTAGAACTAAGTCAAGGACCCTACACATAATGGACAAGAACTATGAATTAGTTGCAAAGGAAACAAAGAAATCCTTTGAGAAGGTCTTTATGAATAGGCACATGTATCCATCTACTGTGCCTACAACACAAGTACCCACAATGGTTGCAAAAAGGCCAGAGACCATCAATGTACAATCTATAGGTCCACAAGATTTAGTGCATGCAGTTGATACATCCACAGAGATAGAGAAGACTACACCCATAACAAAGACACCTAAGGATGATTCAATATTTATTGACAATGTAAAAGTTACTATGGTGGCCACAGATATGGATCTGGACAAGTTTTAAGAGGCATTTCTAAGCACTCAAGAGGCCAAGAACTTATGTAGTAACACTCCTCCCAATCAACAAGAAGAAGTATTGATTGAGGATATAAAAGATGAGAAAGAAGAAGAAAAGATGGAAGACAAGAAAGAAGAAGTAAAAGGAAGTGAGAAAAAAGATGAACCATTAGTTGAAAAAATCAAGGTAAAACAAGAAGTGATGGATAGCACTCCTATCACTCCCTCAGAAGCATTGTTGTCAAGTTTGACACCTGACACAAGCAATTTGGACTCTTGGGGAGAAGAAGACCTGATCAAGTTCAACATCTTAGCTATGGATAAAGCCAATCAGAAATAGGTGATGAGAAATCCTCTCCTTGTAGAATCAATAAACATCTTGAACAACTTGTTACTAGTAGACAAGAAAGTGTTTAAGGTACACTCCGTTGATGATGTGAGTATAGTCATTTCACAGTTCAAGAGTAACTTCTCTAGCCTAGAAGAATCTACATCCTTAGTTATCGAAGAGAAATATTTGAAGAAGAGGCTCAGTGAATTGGTTAGAAACTATGCACTTGACCTGAGCTCACTAAAGACTGGTCAAGCATCCTTGAAGGAGTTTGTAGCAAAGGGCAGAAATATTATTGTTGATTGTATGAACCAAGACAAGATGACTACTGATCTATACAAAAAGATACAAGAGGTTGAAGCTATGATATACAACATAAGGAAATCATTGGAAGATCCATTATTTGATGTGAACATGTGCAATAACATCTACCAAGGACAGATAGATAAGATTGAGAAGGCAGAAAAGGAGATATCCAAGATAAGTGTTAGGCAGACTCAGCTAAGGAATGCTCTTTTGCCCTCATTAGACATACTTAATCAGAATATCAAGGAGATCGATGCCACCATGGTGACATATGATCAAGTTCCTAGCATAAATTTGGAGAAGATGGAGAAGCTTTAGTATGCACTATGCGCCCATCTCCAGATAGTAAATTCACTGATCACATTTTGGAAGAAGGAGATACAAAACCTGTAGATAGCATATCTAGATGTTCTATCATAGTAAGTATTTGTAGATACAATTTTGAAGAACCTTTATCATTAATGTCAAAGGGGGAGTATATATCGAATATGGTTATAGATATATATATATATATATATATATATAAGGAGATATAAGCTAGAAAGATATGTATAGGGAGATATAAGACAAAAGTCTTTAATATTAAGGAACAATTAGCAACTTGGCCATATTCCTTTGTTTCCATCAATGAAAAGGGGGAGATTGTTGGAAATTTGGATATACTAATGTATATGACTTAGTATAGTATTTTCATTATGGCAACAAAGTCATATAGTAGTTTGGATTCAGCGCACTTGATGGGAAGATAAAAAATCGGCTAAGTATTGAAGACTAGACAGTGTACAGAGTACCTAAAGCTTAGAGCATCAATGCACATGCGTAAGACCAAGTTATGGTGTGCGCCCTAGAAGATAAATTTGTTAGACAATATTCATGCTTAGTCTATGAGTGCATGATTAGATATGCAAGTATGTTAAAGTTATAGATAGTTGAAGTTACACAGCCAGTGTGTGCCAAAGATAAATGAAGTACGCAGTCGACTGTTAGCATTTTGATTTGGAGTTATATTATAATGTTGTAAAGGCTATGCACCTATTGTAATTAGTTTTATGACATGTAAATATATATTTTTTCAAACACACTTGAGCCAATTCAATTGGAAGCATTGTATGTAATCGGTTAAAGGGCCGACCTAGTTATTTGTTTTATATGCGCATATAAATATGAGATGCACCCATTGTAATTGGCATGGTAGTTGGAATAGAGTTGAGATAAGTAGAGAAGATGTGTGCGAAGAGTCTATAAGATGTATTAGAGCTTTGAAAGAGGTCAAAGCATCAATGCATCAAATGAACTAATTGGACAAGTAGTGTCACAGTAATAGTTCATCCAGCATATATAGTGTGTATTTGAGATTAGAAGGTTGTAGCCTTCACCACTTGAGTAGTGAGCTCTAAGACAGTGCATCCACACCCCTAATAGGGTTTATTGTATGTTAGGGTCAGTTAGAGTCACCATGTTAAAAGTGTCTTCGACCCTTATCTGTTCATTTTATTTAAAGTCTGGTTTGATGTCATCTCCCCATTGTCTTTTCTTCAATAGTTCTCATAATTTGCTGAGCTATCTAATCGTCAAGATAAAGCCTCCGAGATTGTTCCTTAAAATGTCTACTTTCCCTAGTGATTCTTTCTCAAATCCTATGCTACCTATGAACCACTTTGAACCTCTTTGAACTCCAGTTCAAAGTAGTTCAAAGCAGCTCAATAAAGTTTTTATTTCTAATGATTAGTTTATGTAGGTGGACCCCAGTCTACGTCACCTCTTTCTAGTAAACCACTTTGATCCCCTTTGAACTCCAGTGCAAAGTAGTTCAAAGAGGTTCAAGGATAGTTAGTAGGAAGATTGATAAGTGAAGTGACAGATGATGGGATAGATGATGTAAGCTGATAGTGAAGTAATGGTTAAGTTACCAATGTGGACAGTCTTGATTTCATAGGAGCCACAGGGAAAGCCTGAAGTAAAGTTTTGGGTTGCGATTAAGGAAATCTCTAACACAAGAGGGAGATATTCCTTATGGAAATATTAATGATGATTATAAAGAATGCAGATTTCAAGGATGTCTCACTACCAAGTCATTATTACTCACATCATTCAAGATTAATGCTCTTTAAGTTGATCATTCACGACATAATCTTTCAAAATATAAATATCTCTATAAGCTCTCTCTTTCCTATCATAATATCATGGAGTCTTAGCCATGGAAGAGGAAACTAGTTTTTCTTGAGTCTTCAAAAAGCAGGTAGCCACTTAAATCTCTCTTTATTTTCCTGTTCCTGTTTGATTGATATTTGTTGAAGAAAGGGGGGTTTACTTTGGTTAGTATTTCTAGTTAAAAAGGATGAAGTCTAGGGTGCATTTCTTCAGGAATTATAAGAACATGGAGTGTCGTGCCCCAGTCATCATAGACACAAAACTTTTATGGATTGAGGTAGGAGAAATGGTTGTTCACCTTACAGACCATGTTGCAAAAGAGTATAGTCTTGAAATTCTTTCGAGCGGATTGCTTGAAGCTGTGGCTTTCCCCCGTCAGTCATTAGCCTAGAGCCAATTCAATAGTGTATTAGTAGATATGATGTCAAGTCCAAATGCATACTGAATGGTGAGGGTCAAACTTTTTTACCTATGAATAGGGAAACTATGATGTCAACTTTCAAAATACTAGAAGAGTCCTTCACTAGCTTTACCCCGACCCAGTCTTTGTCTCAGTTCTAGGAAAACATAGATAAAAATCATAGTCATATGGCCCAAAAATGGACCCAAAATAATTACAAGGGGGGATCCCAGTTGCTAAAAGTTCTCACCAAAGACCATATGAAGCCACCTATTCATGATGTGATGGTTTTACTTCACCAGGTAAAGGGTTCAGAGTAGGTTGTCCTCTTTGAAGAGTGGATGTTTCACTTCATAGAAATAATTTTGGAAGGGAGAAAACACCTAGATTAGGCAGAAATCATTGGTAGTGCCTTGACGGATCAACTAAAGCAGGATCAAGCAATTAAGAAAGAGTTCTTCATGTCCTCTTATTTGATTTATTGTCTTGCATGCACACAAGATTTGGGAGTGATTCCACATACCCCATGGAATGAAGATTTAACTATTCCTGAGTACTATCATTTGTTGAGAAAAGATAGGGTATTGGGAGATTAAAGGTGAGTCCATGATGTCTTTCTTGGGAAATTGTGTCAATAATTAGTGGGAGACTCAAATCAAAGAATGTCATTGAAAGCTTAGAAGCTAGTCCAAACCTATGGGAGTTTTTATGTTCAATTTCCCTGTTTCACTTATATTCGGATTGGAGGGTTTGATGAAGAACCTATCAGGATCCATAGATTTTCTTTTGATGCTTCATGTTAGTCGAGGTCTATAGGAAATTGTTTGTAGTGATTAAGAATAGTTTTCCAGAAGAAAAATGGGCTCTGATGTTTCAAATTAAATTATGAACTTTGGTTTGCAATAGCATGGTGGATGCATCAGTGATAGGTAGCAATTTGGTGAGTTTCCATATGTAGTTCTATCAACCAAGAAAGGATTTTGATAGTAAAGGCTTTTCTAGATAGATTCTAAGTTTAAGCATTCACCCATCTCCTAGTTCACACCTTGAAGATCTATGGGAAGACCTTAGTGATGAAAAGCTAGTAATGAAAAGAGATTGTTCAAGACTCCAAGTCCCACAAATTGAGTTGCTACAATTAAAATTTGATACAAGTGGGATAGAGGAAGATAATTCTAAAATCACAGTCTTAGAGGTCAATATTTTGAGAATAGAGAATCGTCTGGCTATAGATTGGGCACAAAAAGAAGATGATGATATAAAACTGAGGGCTAGAACTATTTTTAGAATTACAAAAGCTTGGATGACAAAGAAAAGGCAGAAAAGAACAAAGAACCCCCTCCTAAAAAGAGAAATGCAGACTCTATTTCAATAAATATGAACCATGACTTTCCTAATGTGTCTCCTTTGGTTCCTAATGCAGGTAAGATCTCATCTCCTAAGAAAAGGATAGCATCTCATACATCCGATTACATTGATATTGAAATCAATGATGAAGAAATCTCTTTTTCAGTAGAGCAACAAAACAAAGGTCAGGAGGTATCTACAAATAATTAAGAGAATCTTCAAGCTAAGAACACACCTACCAAAACACCTAACAACCAGATGGTTTCTAAGCCAATTCCTCCCTGGCTAACAGATTCAGTAAATAAGAGGAAGAGTTACAAACCAGTTTCATTGCTTGTGAAAGAAATCATCACCAAGTATGTTGTTCGAACTCCTAAAGCTAAAAGGATGAAAAGTGATGCAAGACTTTATACTGATCCCTCTATTAGAAATGTAATAGTAGAAATAGAAACCTTCAATCCTAAAGAAGGAGGCCATGAAACCGAAGCAGAAGACTTTGAGGTTATGAAAATGGAACTAGGGGTTTTGACTAGGGACTCAAAAAATCATATCTTCAAGTTCTTGGCTGATCATATGTTGAACCAGTCACAAAAGGATGGAAGGAAGAAGCGTGAATTGAAACAACTTGTTTTTACTATGGTTGAGTTCATTTATTCCCTCATTGATGTTGGAGCATTGTCACTCACTCAATCCCCACAAAGTTTCAATCCTCACTCAACCAAAAGCAAGAAGTTGGTGAAGCAGATGCAGTAGGGTAAAGCCCTAATAGAAACTATGAAAGCCTAGATAGATGGCATCACTAATGAGGGCTGAACTTTCATAGGGGAGTTTGTGTCCACTTGTATGGATGGTGAGGCTTTACTTGGAAAAGTAAAAACTCTGATTCCTACCTAACAATTGGAAGACAAAAAATGTGCAGTGGTCTATACTCAGATATGGGAGATAGAAACTTATGGGGTAACCCAGTTCCTGACAGAGAATCTTATGAAGCTAGTTGATCCCTGTATGCTATTCAATCTAAAGAAAAACCTTAGCTAGAAAGGTTCATTATTCAAAGCCTCAATTTCACAAATTTGAGAAATAGGAGAAGAGGTAAAGGACATGCATACTAATGCCTTGAAAGACATCAAGATAGTGAGTCCATCAAGTATCCTACAAATTGATGAAGGAAATAGGGATGTTGATGCCATAGTTAAAGTCTTCCTTGATACCATGGGAGCTTTGAAGGAGAATGAAGAGATAATGGTTCAAGACTTAACTAAGATCACCAACATGGAATCCATGTTTCTTTTGAACAAAGGACAGTTTCCTAAGTAGTTACAAAGAATCCAGGAACTAAAATGGGAAAAGAATGCAGTTTGGGAAAAGTTAATGGGGTTAAAGAACTTGCACTTATAGCCGGCATAGGAACTTGTGAATGCTTTCAGAACTTGGAAGTTGGTTAAGACTGCCACATCATAGGATATGTGACCAAAGATGGCATAGTTCTAGGTGATTTTCTAGCTTTTTCTATTCTACAGACATATGTCTTAAAACTTTAGCCTAAATGTGCAACTTGTTATGTTAACTATTTTGTGCTATGTGTCCGAGAGGTAGGGGTTTTCTGGAGGCTCTCTTGGACTTAAAACTATAAATGTTGTGTTGGAATTAGGAGAGATAAGTACTGAGAGGGGAGGGGTGAATCAATGCCTTCAAAACTTTACTTGTAAACCTTTCAGATATATAACTATAAATAGTAATAACTGACCAAAACAACTTGAATCTAACTTCATGTATCAATCATTCATTTAACTTATGAAAGTAAACAATATGAAATCAATATGACAATCACATGACACAAGTATTTTGGTAATGTAGAAACCCTTGTTAGAAGGTAAAAACTATGGTGGGGATGACACCCAAAAATTCTTCACTATTGCAAATAGAAAAGGTTTTCCTGTTAGGGCTACAAGTTTTGATCACTTCTAGTGATATCACCCTGTTGGGAGTGACATGTTAGATCAGCTAGATCTACCTAGCTATATGATTTTAACAACACTAATGAAGTGTGCACTCGGTTAAGAGATTTACATAAGACTGTTAAGTCTACTTTGTTAAGAGATTTTATCCAAAACTCTATTACAATTGTTAGAAAGCAATAGGTAATTATCTGATATTTGACAACTCACTTGTATGATACAGATCTATAAGCTCTGATAAAATATCACCTCACTTGTGATGAATCTCTACTTTGAACTGCTTGGTAGCCTCTTCTGATTCTACTCAATCTGAATTCCTCTATACTCGGTTCTACTCTATTAACTAATAGACTTGAAGTTAGGCAATTGCTTCAAGTGCTCCATGATTGATATATTAGCTCACACCAAAAATGATGCCAACATAGGGTAAAAGTACAAAGTTGTGTCGCATTAGAGGACATTTTTACTATTTTTGACTCAAATGGTTCCAGCCAGAATGGGTCTGGTCAGACCTATTTTGACCGGACATACATGGCACACACGAGGTGCCATGTGGCGGGGGAGTTCTGGCCGGAACCCTTCCATGAAAAACTATATAAACCTAAAAAATGGGTTTGATGGCTCATTCAAAGGACAGTGTTTGGTATTAGGGGGGTTTGGCCAGACTTGGTTTGACAGAACCAGGTCTGACTAGACCTAGTTCGGCTGAACCCCCCTAAGTGGCATCCCATGTGGCAGCCAAATAAGCAAAAAAAGGTGAGTCACAAAAGTTCTCACTTCTGGACCTCAATTCTCTTTCAAAATTTACCTATCTCTAAAATCTAAAAATACCCTTTTGTAGAGCTTGTTGTAGAGCTTAGAGTCAAGATTATGGTCATGTAATTTTTATTATGTTTTGATTTCATATAATATATTATAAGTTGAAAATACTTCAAGTGGGTATTTTACCATTTAAGAACATGCTCGTTTGAAAAATATTAAAAATAAAAAATCATGTCAGAAAAATTGAAACTTTATATTTAACACTAGAGGAGAGAGACTTTTCAAGAATATGTAATTTTTTTTTTTACTGGTGTAGATTTGGTAGGGTAAATTGAACGCGAACAAAAAACTATTTATTTCGGGTAACATCGACTTTGGATAGTTATAACAAACAAAATATATAATGAAATCAAATCTTTGTTTTTTTATGCATTAGCTATACATGCCATCTAAAACATATTATGGAATCAGAGGAAAATAATATTATTTTCATATAGTTTGTTAACGCGAACTAGACCCTAGATTTTCAGCATATTTCAGGAATAAAAAAATGGACTTCAAAAATTTAAAAACTATGTCAATTTTTGTTCAAAATTTTTAAAAAAAATTATAAGCATAAACTTCATCAAATTTTACACATTTCATTACTTTACATCATCTTCAAATTCTAAACACAAATGCCACTTTTATGTTGTTAAAGTTGAAAATTTTGAATGTTGTCGTCCTTTTCCTTTATAAAAGTGTGACACAGGTTTGTACTTTTACCCCACACAAATATAGTGTTCTATTTTTGCTGCTTTAAGAAAATTAGGTTACACAACATAGTCATAACCTGAAGATCTATGGTGTACAATAATGACCTAGATCAACTATTAGAAAAGATATTTATTGCATTTAATGAATATCATCACATTAAATGTTCCTTGATCTTGGTAAAATATTTTATGAACCATTGTAACCGTATGCATAGAAGTATGTGCCCTTTCATATTACTATGTCATTTTCTATGATCCTCAGTAAACACTGTATAAATTGCTCAGTGTATATTGTGATGGTCAGTGTTTATTGTCTGTTGGTGTCGATGTCTGCTGGTGCTCAGTGAACTGTTTGTTGCTCGGTATATATGCTTTACCGACTAGTTTGTCTTGCTTCTAGTTACCGAATAGCTCAATGTAAGTGACCAACTGATATCTTTACAAACCTTTGATGCTAATGACAATGTTAAATGCTCATTAGAGATAACATTCTGGAGCATTAAACAGTTTAAGGGTTAGAAAATACTAATAGAAAAGTAGATAGTTTTAGTAGCCTTTTAAGTTTTTTTATTAAAGAAATAGTTCATGACTTATTTTGGTTAGACTTTGATCCGATCAGATATAAATATACAAATGCATGGTTTGATTTAAATCTTTGAATTGAAATCAGTAATGTATCAGTTACTTTGAGAGTTGGTACATTTTATCTGTGCACGTATTATTTATGTTTAGTCACTTTTGGATTATTTCTAGTTATCTCCCTTTAGTTATTTTATTTACTAAACACCTTTGTTTTAGAAGAAGATTAGTAGATCTTTGTTTCTTTATAGTTTGAATCTATTGTCTGATTATTCTTGAGACCACCTCAATACCTAAGAGTATCTTAGTGGTCCTTCTACACTTTCCAGTTAAAAGTGTATGTATTTAATTTTATGTTAATAATTCATTGAATATCCTACAAGGAAGCTAAACCTTTAAAATTCAGAGGGAAGCAATCTCTAATGCTTATGCAACTGTTGATGAATTGTTTGTCTTCAGAGGCATGGAGTTTTTACTGATTTTATTTTAGAAGAGGAAGACAAATTTTTTCACCAACAAATTTTTGGCGACTCTACTGGGGAGAGTCTAGTATAAAACACTAGGTTCTCAATTGATATAATGCCACAAGATGGTGTTACCACACAATGATGTGTTTCCTATGCTTCAACCTAACCTAGGATTTGAAGACACACTAGAAGACATAATTTCAAGCCTAGCTACAGTAGTGTGGAGATTTAGGTGCCGTAATCAGTAGTTTCATTAAGTCTAAGAAGTACTTGAAAGAGAAGAAGAAATAGCTAAGCGCCTGAGGGGTGTACCAGTTGCTCAAGAAGTAGTTATTATAAATAGACTTACACACACCCACATAAGAAATTAAGCTCAGAACTAATATTGAAGCTGGCAAAAAAACGGTACACCAAAGGTGATCAAAGTAGGGGATTAGTAGATGAAGGCTTTGAAGCCTTGAGAAATCTAAGTTTTGCACTTGATCGGGATACCCCTAAGAAGAAGAAGACCCAAACCTTTATCTGACCTTCATCACCTCTATCCATCCCTGTTGTTCCACCCAGTATCCAAGCTATTGTATCCCCAGGTACTATGGTACCTACTATTCTTAATATCTAGCCTTTGAATTTATAGTTACCTAACATGGCTGCCAATCAACCCTGGGGTCAGAATATCAGCCCACTAAATTTAGGAGCTAAGCCCCCTAGAGATCTGCCTAAAGGTACTAATCAAGTCTTCCCTAAATTCAGTGGAGATGGAAAGATAACCACTGATGATCATCTTAGTGCTTTCCATACTGCATGCGATATTATCAGTGTCCCTACCCAAGAAGTAGCAGTCAGGATTTTCATCAGAACTTTAGTTGACACTGCAGCTGACTGGTTCAGTCATTTACCCAATGGTTCAATCACTAATTGGAATGACATGAGAGTTTCTTTTGAAACAAGATTTAAAACTCCTGATAATGAGATTTCATTATTGCTCCAACTTAGTCAACTTAAGAAAGAAATTCATGAGCCTATGCAAGAATTTGTAGCTAAGTACAATAGAATCTTGCAAAGGATACCAAAAAATTCTACACCAAGTGATGAGAATAAGAAGATCTTCTTCTTAAATTTTGTACCGCCTAATATAAGTTTTCACTTATTAAAAGATGGAGTGGCTGATTTGGTTACTACACAAAGACAAGCTATTCAGCTTGAAGATACATTTATAACGGCTGGTAAATGGAAGAGAGAAGTTTAGGCCTTAGGAAGCTCCTCATCTTCTACCACAATAGATCCTTTGATGCAGAGGTTGATGAATGATATGGCTATGCTCAAGAGACAAAAGAATAAGGTTGGTTCCCCATACCAATCTCCTTACCAAGATGTAAGCTGAAGGCAATATAATCAACCTAATGGCAAAGTTCCTCTCCTGGCGGGTTCACAACCAAAATTGCAAATAGAGTCCACACCAAAGGAAATGATGTGTTCGTTTCACTTAAAAACTAATCATGATGGAGAAACATGTACTGATTGGTTGAGGTGTCTTCAGATAAATGCAACAAAAGATGCCATTGGTATAGAAGAGCTTCATGAAGAGAAAGATTCACCTAATATTGGGCTCTCTAGTTCTATCTTTTTAGAATATGAGCTAGGTTCTAATAGAGGTGGAAGTGCTTTGGCAACTCTACAAGATCCATCTTGTGCTATCCTAACAAGAAATCAAAGAACGCAGAAGTTCACTCCTGGCACTAGTTTTGCTAATGCCTACCCCAAAGGAAAAGATGTTGGATGTGGTGAGGTTCCTACAAATCCGAAGAGTCCAGAGGTGAAGATCTTGCCAAGAGGTAATCCAATTCCTCCCTCTCCTTTTGACTTTTTCAAATTCTGTAAAACAACCACACTCTCCATTTCCCCTTCTGAATACCTCAAAATGAATCCCAAGGAGCTAGACAAATTGGTAAAATATGTTAAAGAAGATTTAGGTTCAAGTCCTCAATTAGATAAACCTCTCATAGGTGAGATGACCATAGTTGAGGAACCCCTTGTCTTTAAGATCCAAGACACTCCATAGATACCAGAAGATTGTCCCTTTGTTAATTCAACTAAAGGTGAAATAGAAGAAAAGAAGCCTAATCCCTTCTATATCTCCTTGCTGTTGAATGGCCAGAAACTCAAGAATTGCATTATCAATTCTAGCGCATCGGATAACATCATGCCTACCTCAATCGAAAGAGCCCTAGGTCTCACCTTGACTAAGACCTTTGGCCATTGTTATTCTATGGATGGGAAACAAGTACCATTAATGGGTCAGGTTAAAGATGCCCAAGCTATTCTTGCTGTGTGCTCTGACAAATGTCTAAAGTTGACTATCTTGGTTGCAAACATTCCATCTAGCTATGGTATGCTGCTCAGTAGAACCTTTTGCAAAGATTTAAGAGGAGACATTAAGATGGATTGGTCAAAAGCCTTAATCCTAGTTGGAAAAAAGAAAGTAAAACTGGAACTCGAGCCTAAAAATAAATATACTGTGATACCCTTAGATAATCCAAAAGCTCAAATACTGTACGAGGAATGTCACTTTGGTAACCATGTCATTTTAGCCGATCCTGGAAATGATGGTGAAGCTTCTTCCCATAAGGAAGAGGATGTATGGAAGATGGAGTTTGATGGTAGCTACTACAATTTAGTTTCAAGTGCGAGGGTAGTTCTTTTCCCTCCTAATGAAGAATGTATTCCTCTTTCTTTCAATTTAGATTTTAAAAATACTAACAATACTGCAGAATATGAAGCTTTATTGCTGGGATTGGAAGAGGCAAAACTAAGGGGAGTTAAGAAATTGGTTGTAAAAGGTGATGTTGAGTTAATCATGAAGCAGGTGAGAGGACAATTCTCTATTAAGAATGAAAGGTTAAAGCACTACAGGAATTTGGTATGGGATGAGCTTGATTTCTTCGATGCTTTCTTCATAGAATTTATACCCAGAAATCAAAACACCAGAGCAGATGCCTTGGTAGTATTGACTTCATTATTGTTGCCTCATCCTGACTTTAAAACTCAAAAATATCAAATTGAGATGATCTACAAGCCATGAATACCTAATAATGTGGAGTATTGGAAAGTATTTGATAGTGACTCCCAGCTTAGAGATTTTCTAGAATGTGCCGCAAGTTTTTCTGATATATATTTTGAAGGATCTACCAATGAGTGCAAAGAATTCTACCAAGATGTTGTAGGCAGTGATGGAGTGATTCAATTGAAAAGAAATAAAATTCCCAAAGGCCTCATCTCCCTAGAACATTTGTTCAGGAGAAAAGATGATAGTACTATTAAAGAGAAGGTATCTCATGTGCATAATTCCAAAGAGTATGACAAGATTGATATAGGAGATCAGTGCGATCTGAAATGGATTTATATTGGTCAGACATGTACTTCATCTAAAAAAGAAGACTTGTAGAGGTTACTTATGGAATACAAAGACATCTTCGATTGAGGGTATGAGGACCTAAAGAATTTCAGAGGAGACCTATTTGAACATCAAATCCCTTTGAAACTTGGTGTTACCCCATTTTGTCAAAAGTTAAGGAACTATAATCTGAAAGTATCTGAAACCATATTGAAGGAAGTCAAAAAATGCTTCAGGCTAGAATTATCTATCCCATTCATCATTCAACTTGGATCGCCAATATAGTTCCTGTGAGAAAAAAGAATGGCAAGATCAGGATCTGTGTTGATTTTTGTAACCTGAACCAGGCAAGTTTGAAGGATAACTATACATTGCTTGTGATGGAACATGTTATTCAAGTTGTATTAGGGTTTGAGGTCATGTCTATTCTAGATGACTATTCTAGGTACAACCAAATTAGTGTGGCAGAAAATGACCAACACAAGATGACTTTTATCACTCCATAGGGAACTTATGCCTATAGTCATATGTCATTTGGGCTCATTAATGTGGGTACAAATTTCCAAAGGGAAATGAATTCTTCTTTCAAGGATATCTGAAACAAAATTATAGTGGTTTATTTAGATGATCTTATAGTATTTTTGAAGAAGAGGAGTCAACATTTAAAGGATCTCAAAAAGGTGCTCCTGAGATGTAGAAGTCACAACATCTCTTTGAACCCCAAGAAATCAATGTTCTTCATGGAGGAAGGTAAATTACTAGGTCATATTATTTTGAAGGATGGTGTCTAGATTGATCCTGAGTGGGTTAAGGTGATCCAACAACTCAGCCTATCATCAAGTAGGAGTGGATTGAAGTCCTTCTTTGGCCAGGTGAATTTCCTGTGTGCATTCATTCCTAAATTTTTAGAGATTACTAGGTGTATGGTTGATATGATGAGTGAGAAAGTTCCTTTTAAGTGGAACAAGAATGGACATAAAG
Organism: Chamaecyparis obtusa; assembly: GCA_027943335.1. NCBI lineage: Eukaryota > Viridiplantae > Streptophyta > Pinopsida > Cupressales > Cupressaceae > Chamaecyparis > Chamaecyparis obtusa. The sequence continues at coordinate 304,481 of BSBK01006673.1, read as the reverse complement.
CCTTCAATGATATTAAAGATGCCATATCTCAGGTGCCTGTGTTAAGGAGTCCTAATTTAAAAAAGGACTTTATTATTTATTGTTATGCCTCCAAGGACACTTTGTCAAGTATTCTGACGCAAAAGAATGAAAAAGGTCAAGAATCTCCCACAGCCTTTATGAGCACACCTCTAAAAAGACACGACCTCAAGTATTCCTAGATGGAAAAACATGCCTTCACTAGAGTAAAAGTGGTGAAATAGTTCAAGTATTATATAATTCATTCCCATTGTATAGTTTACATACCTGAGACTGTAGTGAAAAGTATTTTGACTCAAAAGGAGATTGGTATGAACAATAGAGTAGTCTGGATAGAAAAGATTCAAGAGTATGACCTGATAATCAAGTTGACCAATTTGGTGAGGGGGAGAGGCCTATGTATGTTAATATCAAAGAATGGTGAGCCGTCTAAAAAAATTGATGAAGTGCGCATGGCATTTCTAGTCAGTCTGACCGACCCCTGGTTTTTGAACATGACTTACTTCCTTACATATGGTGAGTGTCTCAGTCACCTAAACCCCAAAGAGAGGCGTAACTTGAAATTGAAGGAAAGTAAATATGTGATATCTCAATAAATTCTATATAAGCGGGGCATAGATGGAACATTTCTTAGGTGCGTAGATGTTGATCAACAAAAAGAGTTATTGAAAGCATTTCATGATGAAGCTTGTGGAGGACAGTACTCCTTGACCATAATAACATTTAAGATTCTATGGAATCACTTTTACTGGCTTGAAATATTCAAGGATGCATACCAATATGTCCGTAATTGTGAAAAATGTTAACTTTTCACTGGGAGACCCCATCTTGCTACCCTACCCCTTAAAATTGTGGTTGTTGACGAACCTTTCAAGCAATGGGGAATAGACTTCATGGGACCTTTGAATCCCCCATCTAGCACTGGGCATGTTTACATTCTCATAGCCACTAATTATTTTACCAAGTGGGTGGAAGCAATCCTCAATAAAAAAACAAACTCCTAGGTTGTGTGTGAGTTCCTTTTAAATTACATTTTTGTCAGGTTCAGTGTACCAATTAAGATAGTAGCAGACAATGCTACGTATTTTTCTTCTAAAGAGATCTTAGCTTTTTGTTATCAACATGGCATATCTTTGGCTCATTCTTTTGATTATTTCCCACAAGGGAATGGCCGAGAAGAATCCAGTAATAAGAACCCGGTGGCAATAATGAAAAAATTAATGGATGACAATCCCTGTGAATGGCATAAGAAGCTGTATGAAGCTTTATGGGAAGATCAAACTACTTTGAAGTGAGCAATTGGGATGGCTCCCTTTGAATTGGTGTATGGAATAGGAGCTCATGTATCTCTTCCTTTGGAACTTTCCACAGCTAAGCTCCAAGCTATCATCGAAGATCAGTACTTTAAAGACCCCATGGAGAAACGTGTCATGCATTTGAGTAGACTAGAAGAAGAAAGAGATGATTTGGTAGATCATATTACAAGGCATCAGCTTAAAGTAAAATAGATTTTTGACATGCAAGCATGGCCTCGTAATTTTATGAAGGGTGATGAAGTACTATTATGGGACAAAAGATGGGCACCCAAAGGGTCTCATGGGAAATTCAAGTCTTTGTGGAAAGGCCTCTTCATCATTTTTGAAGCTCTTGGTTTAAATGCTTTCTAGTTGTCCTACCCAGATGGTGTGAATCTACCTTTTGCTTACAATGGGCAAGACCTCAAGTTATGCAAGCTTTGACAGTTTAACCAATCAACCCCATTATACATATTAGGTACTTTCTCCCAGATTTTTATTTTGGTGTCTTGTTGTGTTTAGTTTTCTCTCCCTTTAGTTGTCTTTTCAGTGAAAATAGTTTTTCAGAGTTCTCTGGACATTTGGCAATATGAAGTCCCTAGATAGAGCCAATGTTAGGGTCAGTTAGAGTCACCATGTTAATGTTAGGAATAAGGTGTCTCAACCTTGGATGATTCCTATTCTTATTATTTGTTTTGTAAAATGTATTTCTTGCAAATAATGTAATTAAGTGTGAGTGTACATGTCTAGTTGGCATGTTGATGTGTCACTCCACTTGATGTGTCGGCATCTTGAATTGTGTGTAAGGAGAAATTGGCTGAAATGGTTATGACAGATTCCTATGACACGTAAGAGCTATGTCTGGAAGATTCAATGATGGGTGAAGACATGTGGCAACTGATAAAGTTGAGTACTTCAGGTTCCTATTTTCTCAGAGAATGCTAAAATCCTAATACGGCTATCTTTGGAAGTTTCCCTAAAAAGGGAAGCGCATGATATAAGCATTTTTTAAGGTTGCGAAGATAGGTGAAGTTTGTGTATTGTTGGAACATTTTTTTATGCTGCCATGGTTTGTCTTCAAGAATTGGAAATCTTCTGAAAGAACTTGCATTGCAAGTGTATTGTGAACTATAATAGTTTTGATTAATACATTGTGCAGGTTTTGGAGTCCTGGGGTTTTTACTAAAAGGTTTTCCCCAGGGTAAATCATTGTGTCATTCTCTATTTTCTGTATGCATGGTATAAGGCTGCAATATCATTGTTAAAGTAGTTAATGAATCTAAAATTGTAAGGATTTAAAAGAATTTTCAGAATACTTTCCTTTAGAGATTAGTGTAGGAAGTTGTTTCAGCACTTGAGTTTCCTTATAGTTAAAAGTGTCTTCGACCCTCGTTTGTTCATTTTATTTAAATTATGGTTCTTTTATTCAATAGTTCTCATAGTTTGTTGAGCCATCTTATCATCAAGATAAAGCCTCCGAGATTGTTCCTTAAAATGTTAGTTTTCCATGGTTGAGTCTTTCTCAAAGCCTGTGCTACCTATCAACCACTTTGAATCTCTTTGAACTCTGGTTCAAAGTAGTTCGAAGCAATTCAATAAAGTTTTTCTTTTGAATAATTGGTTTATGTAGGTGGAACCCAGTCTACGTCACCTCTTGCAGTGAACCACTTTGAATCCCTTTGAGCTCCAGTTCAAAGTAGTTCAAAGAGGTTCAAGGATAGTTAGCGGGCAGATTGATAAGTGAAGTGACAACTGATGGGATAGATGATGTAAGCTAATGGTGAAGTAATGGTTAAGTTACCAATGTGGATAGTCTTGATTTGACGGGAGCCATGGGGAAAGCCTAAAGTAAAGTTTTGGGTTGTGATTAAGGAAATCTCTAACACGAGAGGGTGATATTGCTTATGGAAAGATTAATGATGATTATAAAGAATGCAGATTTTAAGGATGTCTCATTGCCAAGTCATTGTTACTCACATCATTCCAAATTAATGCTCTTGATTAATACTCAATAAGTCGATCCTTCACGACATAATCTTTTAAAATACAAATATCTTTGTAAGCTCTTTCTTTCCTATCATAATCTCGTGGAGTCTCGACTGTGGAAGAGGAAACTAGTTTTTCTTGAGTCTTCAGAAAGTAGGTAGCCACTGAAATCTCTCTTTATTTTCCTGTTCCTATTTGATTGATATTTGTTGAAGAAAGGGGGGGTTACTTTGGATAGTCTTTCCAGTAAAAAGGATGAAGTCTAGCATGCATTTCTTCAGGAATTATAAGAACATGGAGTGTCATGCGCCAGTCATCACAGACACAAACCTTTTAGGGATTAAGGTAGGAGAAATGGTTGTTCACCTTATGAACCATGCTGCAAAAGAGTATAGTCTTGAAATTATTTCAAGTAGATTGCTTGAAGCTGCAACTTTCCCCTGTCAGTCATTAGCCCAAAGCTAATTCAACAGTGTATCAGTTGATATGATGTCAAGTCCAAATGCATATTGAATGCTGAGGGTCAAACTCTATTACCTTTGAATAGGGAAACCATGAAGTCATCTTTTAAAATCCCAAAAGAGTCCTTCACTAGCTTTACCCCGACCCAATCTTTGGCTCAGTTCCAGGAAAACATAGATAAAAATTGTAGTCATATGGCCCAGAAATGGACCCAAACTAATTACAAGGGGGGATCCCGATTGCCAAAAATTCTCACCAAAGACCATATGAAGCCACCTATTCATGATGTGATGGTTTAACTTCACCAGGTAAAGGGTTTAGAGCAGGTTCTCCTCTTTGAAGATTAGATGTTTCACTTCATAGAAATAATTTTGGAAGGGAGACAACACCTGGATTAGGAAAAAATCATTTCCAGTGCCTTGAGGGATCAACTAAAGTAGGCTCAAGCAATTAAGAAAGAGTTCTTCATGTCCTCTTATTTGATTTATTGTCTTGCATGCACAGAAGATTTGGGAGCGATTCCACATACCCCATGGAATGAAGATTTAACTGTTCCCGAGTACTATCCTTTGTTGAGAAAAGATAGGGTTTTGGGAGATTACAGGTGAGTCCATGATGTCTTTCTCAGGAAACTATGTCAATAATTAGTGGGAGACTCAAATCAAAGAATCTCATTGAAATTCTAGTAGCTAGTCCAAACCTATGGGATTTTTTATGTTCAATTTTCACATTTCACTTATATTTGGATTGGAGGGTTTGATGAAGAACCTATCAGGCTCCTTAGATTTTCTTTTGATTGCTTTGTGTTAGCCGAGGTCTATAGGCAATTGTTTGTAGTGATTAAGAATAGTTTGCCAAAAAAAATGGGCTTTGATGTTTCCAATTAAATTAGGAATCTTGGTTTTCAATAGCATGGTGGATGCCTCAGTGATAGGTAGCAATTTGGTGAGTTTCCATATGCAGTTCTATCAACCAAGAAAGGTTTTTGATTTTAAAGGCTTTACTAGACAAATTCTAAGTCTAAGCATTCACCCATCTCCTAGTTCACACCTTGAAGATCTTTGGGAGGACCTCAGTGATGAAAATGTAGTAATGAAAAGGGATTGTTCAAGACTCCAAGTTCCACAAATTGAGTTGCTACAATTAAAATTTGATACAAGTGGGATAGAGGAAGATAATTTTGAAATCACAGTCTCAGAGGTCGATATTTCAGGAACAAAGAATCCCCTGGCTATAGATTGGGCACAAAAAGAAGATGATGATATAAAACTAAGGGCTAGAACTATTTTTAGAACTATAGAAGCTTGGCTGACAAAGAAAAAGTAGAAAAGAACAAAGAACCCCCCTCCTAAAAAGAGAAATATAGACTCTATTTCAATAAATATGAACCATGACTTGCCTAATGTGTCTCCTTTGGTTCCTAATGTAGGTAAGATCTCATCTCTTAAGAAAAGGGTAGAATTCAGTGGACATCCTACAACAATCAGAATAAGAGCCAGAACGAGATCAGAAAGTCGATCTCAGATGGCATCTCCTACATTTGATTACATTGATATTGAAATCAATGATGAAGAAATCTCTTTTTCACTAGAGCAACAAAACAAAGGTCAGGAGGTACCTACCAATAATTCAGAGAATCTTCAAGCTGAGAACACACCTTCCAAAATACCTAACAACCAGATGGTTTCTAATCCAATTCCTCCCTGGCTAACAGATTCAGTAAATAAGAGGAAGAGTTACAAACCAGTTTCATTGCCCGTGAAAGAAATCATCAACAAGTATGTTGTTCAAACTCCTAAAGCTAAAAGGATGAAAATTGATGCAAGACTTTCTACTAATCCCTCTACTGGAAAAGTAACAATAGAAATAGTGACCTTCAAGCCTAAAGAAGGAGGTCGTGAACCTGAAGCAGAAGACTTTGAGGTGACAAAAATGGAACTACGGGTTTTGACTAGGGACTCAAAATGTGAGGCTTCACCCCGAGCCTATCATAGCCATTCAGTTCTGCATTTGAGATAGACATATTTGATGATTATATTTTGATGCTCTATGGATATTACTAATACTTTATGTTATGGTTTATCACCTTGGAGTTTAGCTGCACATTCAGTTATGTTATTTTGATGAAACTGTTATATATATTTGGAACCTTATGTGAAGTTAAGTGGATTTTATGAATGATTATGATAATGAAGTTTAATTTGAAATTAAATTATATAGGTATGCAATTATTATGTTTCTAGTTTAATTTAGTGATGAACTATATATTTCATGATGAGATTTATGTAAGTTATAAATGAATGATTATGCCATGTGAAACTTTGACTTAATTAGGATTAATTTCTTGAGAATTATTTGATTATGAAAGTTATAGAATTTACATGTTATTTCCTTGGACTACTGATATTGGACTTGAGTGTGCAGGGAAATAGGCTATGGTATATTCGGGGAAATATTGTAGAGACCAATGTGAAAATCAGTTTGAGCCAAGGTTGCTTCTAGTGAGAAGCCAAAAACCTCATTGTAATGTATTTAATTCGTAAAAGTATGATGCATGAATGTATTTGATTTATTTGTTAATTGTAAATGTTATTTATGTGAGAATGCCTAAGTGGACATGCCATATGGCTTGTGGTGTGTCATTTTTGTTGTGTCACTTGACACATGTGTGTGTACTTCTGGCTATGACATGTCCACTTGGGGATTGGTTGAACACCAACCTAGGAAGGTGCCCTTTAGGATCCCCATGACAATCCTTGGTTAGGAAGCTTAAGGTTATGTCTAGTCATGGAATTTCGAATTTGAGCTTCACATGGGTTTTTGGGGGGCTTAAAAGGTGTCTAGGGAAGTGTTAGGGTCATTTTTAGTAAGCCCACTTGATATACCTATGGGTAAAGGGAATTTTTAACCATAGGATAACCCCATGTTGACCAAAAGACCCCTGCAAAAGTTAGATTTTCAAAATGGCCGAAAATCCACTTTTGAAGCAAGGTCTTGGGTAGAGTTTCATCCGGTAAGGATACTAGTCTTTGGTCCACTTTTTGGGCAACCTTTTTAGGAATCCATATTTGGAAACCATGTAAGAAGCTTGGGAAGGTCATCTAATTAGAGTGAGATCCTATCCCTAGGAGAGTGTGTGGAGGTCTTTTTAGAGGAGACTCTTCTTTTGGAAGAGTTTGACACCCACTCCCTAGATTTAGAGATTTGCTAATTTGGAGAGGACTTTGGAAAGTGGAAAAGCTCTTCATCAACTTTCTTCCATAAGCTAGGATGAAGGTTGGTGGCATTCTTTATTTTGCTTATTTTTGTTTTCATGTTGAGAGAAAGAGTTCTCATGTATGTTATTGTTTGTATGCAAAAATGTATTTATTGTGTTCTTGTTGTGTTTGTGCTTGGGATCTTGCTATTTTGTGATAGTGGTTGTTATGTGAATCTTGAGCTTGTTGTTGAGCATGATTTCTTAGCATTGTAAATGTGTAGTTTCAGTTATTATTTTTTTAAAGGTTTCTGGTATGTGTTGTAGTGTTTTGTTGAGGGAGTTCTCAAGGCCATACTCACCCTTGGGAGGGAAGAGTAGCCTTGGGGGTGAAGGGAATTGTTGGGACATTCAAGGGTCTAGAGTCTCTCCTTGGATAGGAGAGGGATGAAATATGGAAGTATGGGCTCCATGTAGCCATCTCTATTATATGTTTTGTATATTGGGGGTGATAAAGAGTTTGTTGAGATTGTGTTTGTGGTGAAAGATTCATGGTGGGGAAGCCAAGTGATGGCTTATCTCTTATCATGAGATGTGCTTTCTCCCCTTGAAATGGTTCCACCTTCACCCCTCTTTTTGAGTCATTTTGAGACTCTTTGTTTAGCCTTGGGTGGGAGATTTCATTATGTTTTATGTTGTTGTTATTGTGGGTTTGCTTGATTGTCTCCTTGTCCTTGTGATGGTCCTCCAAGCTCGAGGGTGGCTTCATAGAAGCCTAGGTTGGGAGGTGAGCACTCCTTGGCCTATTTATGTTTATTTGCAAGTTTGGGGACCATTGAAGACTCCATGTATAACTAGAACTCTTCAGAAAATTTTGATGATGTTTCCATTTTTGAGTTGTAATACTTTCTTATTAAGATTATTGTTATTGTAAGGGAATCTTGTGAATCCCATGAGATCAATGTATATGTGTAATGGAGAAATACTCTCCAAGAGTAGTGCTTGTATCATAGTATTGAAATAATTATAATCTTGAGAATGTATTATGTTTTGGATAGATTCGTTTCCTTATGAGATTATTAAAATGCTCAAGTAGAATTTATGTGTATTCTTGATATATTAAATGAGCATGGGCAATGTATTACGTTGCAAGAAAGAAAATAAAGTTCTTGTTGAAGAAGATTTTATTTGTGAATATTTTGTGTAATTTTCCAAAGATAAACTCTATGCCTTCATGTTGATATTCTATAAAGAAGTCAAGTTAATATAGCTTCATTATAGTTTCATTATATAGTTTCTTTTAAATAAAATAAGAAGTTAAGTGAAAAGCAAGGAAAGAATTCAAATACTCTTCCTCTTCCAAGTTAGTTCTAGCTATTGATTTTGATAGCTATGATTAAAACAATAGAAGAGAGACAAGTAAACCAATAAATTAAGTAATGCTAGCCTTAGACTAATGAGAATATTCATTGTGGAATAATGTTAAGCATGTTATTATCTTAATTAGTTAGTGTATTGCAAGCTTAAAATTCTAGAAAGAAAATTCTATTAGAGATGAAACAAAGAGAGTGATATAACAAAACAAACAAATGCAAAGCAAAAAAATTATGTAACTGAGACCTACAGGTCTCTGGAAAATGTATGGGAAAAGTTTCCCATACATTTTCCATTACACAGTCATTATTTTATTGTATTCCTTCATCTATTTGGCATAAATTAAGATTATGATATTATGACATAGGAGGGATAAAGCCTACTCTACCCCTCCTAGAGGTCTAGTCCCTTTGGGCGACCCACTTGGGTCTCCAGCCAAAAAGACTCAAAATAAATAAATTTTTACTACAAACAAATTAACAAATAAATTTGATTGCATGCAAATAAAGTGCAATAAAAAAAAAGGGGAAACAACTTGTCAAATCACAAGTTGTCTCATAAAAGACCTGACAATATATATATATATATATATATATATATATATATATATATATATATATATATATATATATATATATATATATATATATATATATATAATTGCAAAAAGAATAGCATATTTTTCAAAAGGTATGCATGCCCTATTTTTAAAAATATATATATATAAAAATTTAGTATAATTTGAGTTCATATTTATTTGTTCTAAAAAAGAAAATTTTAACAACAATTTTTTTATAAAAAATATATATATATTAAGTGGGGGGTTGGGGGCCCCACACCCCATACCCCCCACCTGCCGCGATAGAGAGCCTACTACAGCAGGCCTGCCGCGCATGGCAGGTCTACTATGACAGACTCCTGTCGGCGGCGTGGCACCTCCTTAAGCGGTGGCCCACGTGGTGGTCCCTGCGGGGACCTTAAACAAAGGGCCACATAAACTTTTTTTAAACTTGTTTTTTTATTTATTAAAATTCATTTTTTTGTTTTATATTTTATTTTATATTAATTAATATTTATAATATTAATTAATATAAATATTATTTAATAATTAATTTAATGCTATTTTATTATTAAATAATATTTATTTTAATTAATATTTTAAATATTAATTATTATAATTATTATTTAATAATTAATTTATTAATTATTTTATATTAATTAATATTTTTAATATTAATTATTATTTAATAATTATGAATATTTATAAGTAATTTTATCTAACAAAATTATTATTTGATAATTAATTTACTTAATTTCATAACAATAATTATATTAATTAGATGATAATAATTATTTAATTATAAGTTAATAAATATTTATTTACTGGTAATTAAGAAAGTTATTATTAGTTAATAATTAATTATTCTTTTATGTCGATATATAATAATTGTATTAATTATTAAATACTAATAATTAATACAATTATTATTTTAAAAAAAAAGAATTTTGTTGTCACTTAATTTTATGAGAAATGGAATGTGTTTAGTTATTATTTAGCTTATTAGATTCCTTTCTTTGATATATAATCTCAATGCCTTATTAAATGAATCTAAGCGACACATTATAGTATAGTGTTGGCTATAGGCTCAACTATCCGGTATTAGTACAACTAAACTTATAAGTTGGTTTCTATCTTAAATGTTAGGTTTACCTCGGTTGTAACTTCACTATCTAGATAAGATCCTTTGATAAAACTAATTTAACTAGTAACCTATATCACCAACATTGTAAAGGAAAGATTGATTTCAACTCTTTTACGAACTTCTATCTTAGTCAACTGTTAGCCCTCAACATAAACTTAGTTTTATAATACCTTTTAAAAAAAAGAAAGTTGGGGTGATTTTGAGTGTTAAATTTATGGGCATGACACTTGGTATTAGAGCCTAGGTTTCAACATTGGAACCTAAAACCCATTGTGTTTCTTAGCTAACCCTTGACCCTTTTGAATTGTTAGGATTCATCCCCTTACACATCAAGCTTGGAGATGTATGAGAGGAAGAGGGGCTAGGTGAGCTCCCTCAGCACGCGAGTAGGTAGAATAAAGGGTTGAGATATCAGCAATTAATCAACCACCACCACCACCACTAGACCCTAATCAGGAGGCCCTATTATCCTTACAGAACCTCATCGGGGTTATACAGGAGAGGTTGCCTCCAGTTAATCCTTAGCCAGAGCACCAGTTGTCTGGGGGACAAAGATCATAGGTTAGAGAGAGGACTAGGAGTCCTCCATGAGATCGAGAGGAAGGGCAGGGGGCACATGAGGAGGATTTGGTTCACATGCCAGAACCACCACCTAGATTTGTTCAGAGGGCACCCCGTGATGTTGGAGACCATATTAGAGATCTCCTATGGTTACAACCACCTTTATATCATGGTTCTACAAAGGGTACAAAAGTCAAGGCATGGCTTTTGAGCTTGGAGAGGTGCTTTGGGTTGCGTCAGTATGATAGCAATGTCAAGACTCATTTTGTAGTACTCCTTTTGAGAGGAGGTGCTTCCACATGGTGGAAATAGGAAGAATATAAGAACAACACTACTATGGACACTATGACTTGGGAGACCTTCTTAGAAAGGTTCAGAGATAGATACCTATTAGAGAACTATAGACAGAGGTGTATTGATGAGTTCCATGAGCTCCAGTAGAGGGGACTCATAGTGGTATAATATGAGACCCGATTCCTTGAGTTGATACCCTATGTAGACTACATGAAGGATGAAAAGCTATGAATCAACCATTTCATTAAGGGACTCAATGATTGGATAGAGGGACAAGTTCGCATGACCTCACCAAAGACCTTTCATGAGGCTGTAGAAATGGCCTTGGTTGTAGAAGAGATTTGGGGTAAGTCTAGAGATGCTCATGATAGGTCTCAGAACTATAACTCCACATCACAGTCACAGGGGCACTAGAAGAGTCACTGGAAGAATAATAATAGGAATTACTCAGGGTCTTTTAACAAGAACCCACAACAACAGACTCAACAAAACTAGAAATAGAACCCACCACAGGGACAACAAGGCTCTAAGCCCAAATAGTGGTAGGCACGGGGACAGAGAAAGGATCATCGACAATAGTATACAGAGGCACCCCTAGCATGGACTCAACAGTCCTCTCGGGGGGGTTTCAGTAGTTCTAGTAGGACTGGTGATCAACAGTTCTCTTGGCCACATGGAGTACAAACTTTCACATGAGGTCCTTGCTATGTATGTGGTGCCAGGGGGAACTTAGCTCATGATTGTCACAGGGTCAGATGTCAAGTAGCGAGCGTGTGGCAGCTTCGAAGCCTACTGTTGGAGACTTTGGAAAGTCTCACAAAGTATTTGTAGTGGTTGATAACCGCCAAGTTGAGCACCAGGCCACAGTGATAGAGGCTGCAGGTATGATCAGCAGTATTAGTGTTACTATATTGTTTGATTTAGGTGATACTGATTCTTTTATATCTCCATTTTTTGTGGAGTATTTTAGGCTTGTGGCAGCAAGACAGGAAGTTAGTTGGGAAGTGGACTTAGCATCAGGGTCTATAGTGTCATTCAACTCTTTAGTGAAGGATAGCCAGGTGCAGATTGGTAATTTCATCACAACTGTGGATCTTCATATCACACCTCTTGGTTCTTATGATATAGTACTTGGCATGGATTGGCTTTATGCCCATAGAGCTAAGTTAGATTGTTGATAGAAGAGAATTGAGTGCCTTTATGATCATGGTACACCCATTGTGATTTGTGGGACTCAGAGAGGCATCTCTCTTTGTATGATCTCATCCATGTAGCTTAAGCGGAGCATGCAGAAGGGATGTCAGCTTTTTGCTATTACCATCAGTGATAGAGAGGATGAGGAGGAAGGGAAACCATCTCTTGATGATTATCCTATACCTCAGGAGTTTTCAGATGTGTTTCCTACTGAGCTTCCAGGCATGCCTCCTCATAGAGCAGTAGATTTCCATATTGATCTTGTGCCAGGAGTTGCTCCAGTTTCGAGGGCACCTTACAGGATGACCACTAATGAGCTTAATGAGCTCAAGATTTAGCTAGAGGAAATTTTGGAGAAGGGTCACATTCATCCTAGTGTTTCACTTTGGGGCACACTTGTTATCTTCGTTAAGAAGAAGGATGGATCCTTACAGTTATGTATGGATAACTGACAGCTTAATAAGCTTACCATCAAGAATCGGTATCCACTCCCTAGGATTGATGATTTGTTTGATTAGCTTAAGGGTGCTAAAGTGTTTTCAAAGATTGATCTTAAGTCAAGATACCACCAGCTACAGATTGTTGATAGTGACATTCCTAAGACTACATTCTATACTAGATATGGACATTATGAGTTCACAGTTGTACCTTTCAAACTCACTAATTCTCTAGCAATTTTCATGAGCCTTATGAATGGGGTATTCCGCACCTTCCTAGGTAAGTTTGTAGTTGTGTTCCTTGATGATATCCTAATTTATTCATGGGATGAAGAGGAGCATGAAGAGCACTTGAGATAGGTCTTGCAGTGTCTTAGAGACAATTAGTTATATGGCAGTTTGTCCAAATGTGCTTTCTATAGGATAGAGATTCATTACCTTGAGCATGCTATTTTAGGAGATGGAATCTTAGTAGATCCATCTAAGATTCAAGCCATCATGGATTGGCCTACACCTACTTTAGTGACCGAGGTTGGGAGCTTTATGGGATTGGTAGGATATTACAGATGTTTTGTAGAGGGATTTTCTAGAGTGGCTCATCCCATCACTTCTCTTCAGTGTAAGGGAAAGAAATTTGATTGGACTAAGAAGTGTGAGAGGGCCTTCTAGGAACTCAAGAAGGCACTTACTAGCGCACCTATTCTAGCAGTGCCTGATCCATTAGCAAATTTTTTTGTTTGCACAAATGCTTCCTTAGATGGTTTGGGAGTAGTTCTTATGTAGAATGGGTGAGCCATTGCATATGAGTCTAGGAAACTTAAGACTCATGAACTCAATTATCCCACTCATGACCTTGAGTTAGCTGCAGTGGTACATGCTTTAGTGAGATGGTGGCATTTTTTTTTGGGACATCGGTTTGAGCTCCATTTAGATCATCAGAGCTTACAGTATATCTTCTCTCAGCCAAACCTAAATGCATGATAACATAGGTGGATGGAACTCCTTTGTGAGTATGATTTTGATGTCCACTACATCAAGGGGAAGGAGAATGTGGTTGTCGATGCTTTGAGTAGGAGATGCCATGGGGCCTACTCTATGATAGTAGGTACTGAGTTGAGGGATCAGATATTGCATCATTTACATGAGGATGCTTGGTATGCAGAGGTTAGTCAGGTCATTCAGTCTCAGATTACCCTTGAGGGTAAATATTCAGACTATTCCCTAGATTCAGATGGGCTTTTATGCCGTAGAGGATGCATCAATGTCCCATCCTCTGGTGACTTATGAGTTTTCATCATGCTAGAGGCTCATAGAGCCCCTTATGCAGCACATCTCAGATTCAAGAAGATGCATGCAGATTTGAGATAGTTATATCATTGGCTAGGGATGAGACAAAATATAGCTAAGATAGTGGCATGATGTCTTGAGTGTCAGAGGGTTAAGGCAGAGCATCATCACCCTGTTGGTTTGCTTCAGCCTCATGAGATACTAGAGTGGAAGTGGGATGTTATATCCATGGACTTCATCATTGGTCTCCCTATGTCATCTCAACACCATGATGCCATCATGGTGATAGTTGACAAGTTGACCAAGGTAGCCCACTTTTCACCCATTCAAACTACTTTCACAGCCCCAACTGTAGCTTAGGTTTTCTTGCAGGATATTGTCAGACTTCACAACATACCTTGTAAGATTATTTAAGACCAAGATTCTCTCTTCACATCATCATTTTGGAGAGGATTACAGATAGCATTGGGCACTAAGCTCAATTTTAGCACTACTTATCACCTAGGGACCGATGGGTAGACAGAGAGGGTAAATTAGGTATTGGAGGATATGCTCCATATGTATGTCATGGATCATCAGACTAGGTGGGAGGAGTACCTTCATTTGGTAGATTTTTCTTACAATAATAGGCATCACACTTCTCTAGGTATGCCACCCTATCAAGAATTATATGGAAGACCATGCAGGACACCATTGAGTTGGGACCGCATTGAGGATAGAGTTTCTTTAGGTCCTGAGTTAGTGTGAGAGTTAGAGTAGTAGGTGACATTGATCAGACAGTGTTTGAAGGAGGTTCAGGATAGGTAGAAGAAGTATGTAGATGCCAAGAGGGAAGACCGTAGTTATCAGGTTGGAGATAGGGTCTTTTTGAAACTGTGACCTCATAAGAGTCCAATCCAATTTGGAAAGGGCTCTAAGCTTGCACCTAGATTTGTTGGCCCCTTTGAGATACTTGAGCAGATAGGTCCTATCACCTATTGTCTTGCCTTGCCACCGACCCTGTCACACATCCATGATGTTTTTCATGTGTCAGTGTTGAGAAAGTATATTTTTTATGAGACTCATATCATAGATTGGGATGCCTTACAGGTGGAGTCAGATGGTCAGTTGGATTTGGAGCCAATCCACATTTTGGCTCGCTAGACACTAGCACTTCGAGGCCTAGAGCTGGACCAAGATAGGGTCCAATGCGATTGCTATGTTGAGGTGATGACATCATGGGAAGACACAGTGCATATGAGATCACAGTATCCCCATCTTTTTGATGAACTCCAGGAGGAAGTTCAAGCCTAGGGGGGGAGGATTTGAGGCCTCACCCCGAGCCTATCATAGCCATTTAGTTCTGCATTTGAGATAGACATATTTCATGATTATATTTTGATGCTCTATGGATTTTACTAATACTTTATGTTATGGTTTATAACCTTGGATTTTAATTGCACATTCAGTTATGTTATTTTGATGAAACTGTTATATCTATTTGGAACCTTATGTGAAATTAAGTAGATTTTATTAATGATTATGATAATGAAGTTTAATTTGCAATTAAATTATATAGGTATGCAATGATTATGTTTCTAGTTTAATTTAGTGATGAATTGTATATTTCATGATGAGATTTATGTAAGTTATAAATGAATGATTATGCCATGTGAAACTTTGACTTAATTAGGATTAATTTCTTCAGAATTATTTGATTGTGAAAGTTATAGAATTTACATGTTATTTCTTTGGACTACTGATATTGGACTTGAGTGTGCAGGGAAATAGGCCATGGTAAATTCAGGGAACCATCGCAGAGACCAATGTGAAAATCAGTTTGAGCCAATGTTGCTTCTAGTGAGAAGCCAAAAACCTCATTGTAATGTATTTAATTCATAAAAGTATGATGCCTAAATGTATTTGATTTATTTTTTAATTGTAAATGTTATTTATGTGAGAATGCCCAAGTGGATATGCCACATGGCTTGTGGTGTGTCATTTTTGTTGTATCACTTGACATGTGTGTGTACTTGTGACCATGACATGTCCACTTGGGGATTGGTTAAACACCAACCTAGGAAGGTACCTTTTAGGATCCCCATGAAAATCCTTGGTTAGGGAGCTTAAGGTTATGTCTTGTCTTAGAATTTCGAATTTGAGCTTCACATGGGTTTTTGGGGGGCTTAAAAGTTGTCTAGGGAAGTGTTAGGGCCATTTTTAGTAAGTCCACTTGATATACCTATGGGTAGGGGGCATTTTTAACCATAGGATAACCTCATGTTGGCCAAAAGACCCTTCCAAAAGTTGGATTTTCAAAATGGCCGAAAATCCACTTTTGAAGCAAGGTTTAGGGTAGAGTTTCATCCAATAAGAATACTAGTCTTTGGTCTACTTTTTGGGCAACCTTTTTAGGAATCCATATTTGGAAACCATGTAAGAAGCTTGGGAAGGTCATCCAATTAGAGTGAGATCCTATCCCTAGGAGAGTGTATGGAGGCCTTTTTAGAGGGGACTCTTCTTTTGGAAGATTTTGACACCCACTCTCTAGATTTATAGATTTGCTAATTTGGAGAAGACTTTGGAAAGTGGAAAAGCTCTTCATCAACTTTCTTCCATAAGCTAGGATCAAGGTTGGTGAAATTCTTCATTTTTCTTATTTTTGTTTTCATGTTGAGAGAAAGAGTTCTCATGTATGTTATTGTTTGTATGAAAAAATGTATTTATTGTGTTCTTGTTGTGTTTGTGCTTGGGATCTTTCTATTTTGTGATAGTACTTGTTATGTGAATCTTGAGCTTGTTGTTGAGCATGATTTCTTAGCATTGTAAATGTGTAGTTTCATTTGTTATTTAAAAAAAAATTTCTTGTATGTGTTGTAGTGTTTTGTTGAGGGAGTTCTCAAGGCAATACTCACCCTTGGGAGGGAAGAGTAGCCTTGGGGGTGAAGGGAATTGTTGGGACATTCAAGGGTGTAGAGTCTCTCCTTGGATAGGAGAGGGATGAAACATGGAAGTATGGGCTCCATGTAGTCATTTCAATTATATGTTTTGTATATTGGAGGTGATGCAGGAGTATCCTGGGTGTAAGAGAAATCTTGCATCACCCAAAAATATTTATAGTTTTTTTTAATAAGGGTTATCTTGTGTAGAGCTACTATTTATGGAAACTTGCTATTTTTAGTAAGTTGGTCATACAATCTTGGAATGTTTTAATTTCACTGTTTGAGGTTCATCTTAGTCATATCAGCCTACTTGTAAAGTTTCATTGCTAGATCAAGTCTGGTTTTGAAGATATTGAAACTTTTTGATTTTGGAAACAAGGTATAGAAACTTTGAACTCAATTTTGAAGACTTTAGAGGCCCCAGATGAGGTCAAATTTTTGGCTGAATGAAGCTTGCTTATTCAAATGTTGTAGAGCTCCTTGTGCTCTTTCTGAAATGGGGTTATAATAGTCAATCGGGTCAATAGGTGATGACTTATGGTCTACGAAAGTTGGGCCACTCGAAATGGCAAAAAATAATTTATCTTCAAAATTTTTGTTCGGGTTTCAAAAGTTATTTTGAGCTGACTATGGTGTAATAAAATATTTCTAAGTTTGGTCAGCCCTTAGGGCTAAATTTTTAGAACCTTCTCGGGTGGTGGAAATTGCCTATATAAGGAAGACTGTAGTTTTGTCTTAGGTAGTTTGAGACAGTTCTGGGTAGTAGATCTAGTTATTGATTCAAGGCTTTGTCCTATAGAATATTGTAAGGGAATGCCCATGTGGCTTTGCATATTGTAATTCTGAAAGTTTGTAATTCCACATTTGTGGAGATAATAAGAAGCCAACTTTTTTGTTCTTGCATATTGTTGTTGTTTCTTTGTTTCAGTTATGTGTTTGCAATATTAAGGGGAGCACCCTTCATCAAATGGTATCAGAGCAGGAGTTCCTGAGTGTGTAAATAGATCACCAATTGTGAGGCAGTTTGTACCAGGACCGTGGGTTAGGGTTTTTGTGTAAATAGATCGCCGATTGTGAGGTAGTTTGCACCAGGGCTATGGTTAGGGTTTTAGCGCACATCATGAAAATGCCTCCACAAAGGGAATGTGGCAAAAGAGCTAGTGTTGTAACACCTAAGGTTAGAGTGCTCCAAAGACAAGTGCGAGCATTGCAAGAAGAGATTCATAGCCGAAGAAGGAAATGATGATCAAGAAGAAGGCAAAATTTTGAATCAAGAAGAAGAAAGGCTTTTCCAAGCCATTTCCAAGATCGGGAAAAGACCTAAGATTGAGGTTCCTACATTTTCAGGAAATCTTAACCCAGAGGAGTTGATCGACTGGATCAATGAATGTGAAGAATATTTTGAGTATGAAGATATTGAAGATCCTAATAGGGTCAAATTTGTGAAGGCCAGACTGAAAGGTCATGCGAAGATTTGGTGGCAAGAGATTCAATTGGAGCAAAATAGAAGAGAGAAAGATAAAATCACAAGATGGGATCGGATGGTGGATAAATTGAAGTGACAGTTCATCCCTATTGATTATGAGCTTGACCAACTGAAGAAAATACAAAATTTGAAGCAAGCGGGATGATTTGTTCAGGAGTATATAGAAGAGTTCTATCGAATCCTCATTAGAATAGGCCATGCAGAAGCTGATAAGGAGACAGTTTCTTGTTACCTGAATGGGTTGAGGCCAAGTATTCAGGACGAGCTAAATCTAGTTTGAATGAATAGTATTGAAGAGGCATACCAGTTTTCCCTAAAAGTAGAGGAAAAGCTGAACAAGAAGTTCAAGAGTAGATAAAATGGAAGAGGTCACAGTGGATGATCTGGTGGACGGTCATATGGAGGCTGAAATGAAAATCCAAAAAAGAAGGGTGAGGCCAGTAGTAGTCAAAATCAAAGAGGAAATAATTCTAATCATTTCCAAGATCAGAATAATAGAGATCAGAGAGGAAGAGGAAGAGGAGGCTTTCGTGGAACATGTTTTCGCTGTGGAGAAGAAGGTCATAGGGCATTTGAATGTCCTCAACTCCAAGGAAGGATGGATAGGAGGAATGAAGGTTAGGCCAGAGTGGCACATGTAGATGAAGATGTCAAATCCTCAAATTCTGAAGATGCTGAAATAGGAGAAATTTTGATCAACAAAAGAGTCCTGTTGTGTAGTGAGAATGAACCTGAGAAAAGGAGGAGCCTGTTTCACACTAGATGCAAGTGTGAGGGTAAATGTTGTGATGTGATTATTGATAGTGGAAGCACTGACAATTTGGTGTCAGAAGAGATGGTGACAAATTTGAAGCTCAAGAGACAGAAAACCCATATCCATATCAGATTGTTTGGGTGCAGGATGACCACAAGGTCATGGTCAGTGAACAGTGCCTAGTAAAGTTCAAGATTGGTAGATACCATGATGAGGTACTATGCAATATCATACCTATGGATGCATGTCACATGTTGTTGGGTAGGCCATGACAGTTTGATAGATGTGTTGTACACGATGGTCATGCGAATACCTATTCCCTGACAAAGGATGGAGTGCAACATAAGCTAAAGCCATTGAAGGAGGCCGAAGAAAAGGTATGTGGTAATGCAAGAATAAATTTTGTTGATGGAAGAAAATTCCTAGATGGTATGAGGCATGAACATGTGTGTTTTTCTTTAATTCCAAAAGCTGGTAAAGAGGAAGTAGAGGATGTACTTGTAGAGGTTGCAAATTTATTGAATGAGTTTTAGGATATTGTATATGATAATGTACTTGATGGATTACCACTGATAAGGAAGATTAGTCATTAGATGGATTTGATTCCAGGAGCTAATTTTCCAAACAAGGTAGCACATAGAATAACACCAGCAGAAAGTGAAGAGTTGAATAGACAAGTACATGAGTTATTGCAAAAGGGGTTGATATGAGAGAGTCTGAGTCCCTGTGCTGTACTAGCGGTATTAGCACCAAAGAAGAGTGGAGAATGGAGGATGTATATAGATTCTAGAGCAATAAACAAGATCACAATCAAGTACCGGTTTTCATTGCCACGAATGGACGATATTATGGACTGTTTGAGTGGGGCTGTGTATTTCTCAAAGATAGATCTAAAGAGTGGATATCACCAGATTCAGATCAGAGAAGGAGATGAATGGAAGACTACCTTCAAGACAAAGGAAGGACAGTATGAGTGGTTAGTCATGCCTTTTGGGCTAACCAATGCACCGAGCACTTTCATGCGGCTCATGAGCGAGGTTCTGAATGAATTTTTGGGTAAGTTTGTCATTGTTTACCTAGATGATATTTTGATCTTTAGCAAGACATTGGAGGAACATATGGTGCATATTCATATGGTGTTTGAGAAGCTGAGAGATGAGAAATTGTTGATTAATTTGAAGAAGTGCAGTTTTGTGAAGTAGGAATTGGTGTATTTGGGATTTGTAGTTTCAGTAGAAGGTCTGAAAATGGACCTAGAGAAAGTACAGGCTATCCTTGAATGGCCTACTCTAAGGAGTGCTACTGAGGTAAGATCTTTTCATGGTTTGGCTAATTTTTACATAAAGTTTATCAAAAATTTTAGCATTATTTGGACCCTTGACTGAAACAATGAGAGGGGATAGAAAAGAGTTCAAGTGGACTAGAGGGGTAGATAAGAGTTTTAAATTGTTGAAATAAAAAGTTACACAATAACCTATTTTAGCACTTCCAGATTTTAATAAGGTGTTTCAAGTAGATTGTGATGCTAGTGGTACTGCAATAGGAGCTATTATGAGCCAAGAAGGTAAACCTATTTCTTATTTCAGTGAGAAGTTGAATGATGCCAAGAGAAAATATTATGTTTATGATCAGGAATTCTATGCTATAGTTTAGGTATTAAAGAAGTGGAGACATTATCTGCTTCCTAAGGAGTTTGTTTTGTATACTGATCATCAAGCTTTGCAATATTTGAATAGTCAAGGAAAGTTGAATCAAAGACATTTGAAATGGGTTGAGTTTTTCTAGAGTTATACATTTGTTTTGAAACACAAAAGTGGAAAGTCTAACAGGGTTGTAGATGTGCTTAGTAGAAGGAAACTATTGCTGATAGAGATGTAGATTGAGGTGGTTGGGTTCAAGGAACTCAAGAATTTGTATCTAGAGGATCCTGATTTTGGTGAAGCTTGAAAAGCTTGTATAGAACCTATTACTCTAGACAGGATGAAGTGGCTGGATTTCATCATTCAAGATGATATGCTATTCAGAGGAAGTCAGTTGTGCATTCCAAGAAGTTCTATGAGCGAGAACCTCATCAAGGAGAAGCATAGCAGAGGATTGGCTGGACATTTTGGTCGTGATAAAATCCTTGCTTTGGTTAGTGAGAATTACTATTGGCCACAGTTGCAGAAAGATGCCAATAAGTTTGTACAGAGTTGCAGAGTATGTCAGATGATGATAGGAGTCAAGTAAAATACTGGGTTGTATCAGCCATTACTTGTACCAGAGAAGCCTTAGGAGGATATCAGTATGGACTTTGTTCTTGGTTTACCGAGGACTCAACAGGGACATGATTCAATCTTTGTGGTGGTTGACATATTTTCAAAGATGACACATTTCATTCCCTGCAAGAAGACTAATGATGATGTTCATGTAGCAGAATTGTTTTTCAGAGAAGTAGTGAGACTGCATGGTTTGCCAAAGAGTATAGTTTCAGATAGGGACACTAAGTTTGTTGGATATTTCTAGCATACCTTGTGGAAGAAGTTGAAGATAGATTTGAAGTTCAGTTCATCACATCATCCACAGACTGATGGACAGACAGAGGTGTTGAATAGGAGTTTGGGGAATTTGCTGAGATGTTTGGTTGGAGATAAGCTAACATGATGGGATCTAATTTTACCACAGGTAGAGTTTGCATACAATAATTCTATCAACATGAGTACTGGTAAATCACCATTCTAGATTGTATATGGAAATAGTCCAAGAAATGCATCTGAGTTGAGAAAGATAGATAAAGGGTAAATAAGTAGTGCTGAAGCTGAGGATTTTGCAGAACACTTGAAGAACATCCATGAGGAGGTAAGGAAGCATATTACCAAGATGAATGCGCAGTATAAGGCTAAGGCAGATGAGAAAAGGAGGCATAAGGAGTTTTAGGTTGGAGATGAAGTCATGGTTCATTTGCGGAAGGAGTGATTTCCAGTTGGTACAAATAGCAAGTTGAAAATGAAGAAGTTTGGGCCATGTAGGATACTGAAAAAGCATGATTCAAGAAATGCCTATGAGGTTGAGTTGCCTACTGAGCTGAATATTTCACCAGTATTTAATATTTCAGGTCTAACAGAGTATCATAAAGGAGGTGTTGAAGATGAGGTTACAAAAACACAGTGGAGTATTCTAGCAACTAGTTCAGATAACAAGGAGATTGAAGACATACTAGATAGTCATGTTGGCAGAAGCACAAGGAATAGGACATATGAAGAATATTTGGTCAAGTGGAAAGGATGATTCATCATGGCTAACAAAGGAGGAGGTTAACCGTCTTGGTTTTCCTCTGCACACCTGAGTCGTGACAGGGTCACTTCTCAAATTACCCCAGGTGTCTAATCCAGGAGCATCCTGGGTGTAAGAGCAATCTTGAAGCACCCAAAAATATTTTTGGTTTCTTTTCAATAAGGGCTATCTTGTGTAGAGTTGCTATTTATGGAAACTTGATATTTTTAGTAAGTTGGTCATACGATCTTAGAATGTTCTAATTTCACAGTTGGAGGTTCATCTTAGTCATATTAGCCTACCTATAAAGTTTCATTACTAGATCAAGTCTGGTTTTGAAGATATTGAAACTTTTCAGTTTTGGAAATAGGGTACAGAAACTTTGAACTCAATTTTGAAGGCTTTAGAGGCCTCGAATGAGGTTGAATTTTTGGCTGAATGAAAATTGCTTAATTCAAGTGTTGTAGAGGTCCTTGTGCCCTTTCCGAAATGGGGTTATAATAGTCAATCGGGTCAGCGGGTGATGACTTATGGTCTCCAGAAGTCAGGCCACCTGAAATGGCAGAAAATAATTTTTCTTCAAAATTTTTGTTCGGGTTTCAAAAGTTATTTTGAGCCGACTATGTTGTAATAAAATATTTCTAAGTTTGGTCGGCCCTTAGGGCTAAATTTTTTGAACCTTCTCGGGTGGTGGAAATTGCCTATATAAGGAAGGCTATAGTGTTGTCTTAGGCAGTTCGAGACAGTTTCAGGTAGTAGATCTGGGTATTGATTTGAGGCTTTGTCCTACAGAATATTGTAAAGGAATGCCCATGTGGCTTGCATATTGTAATTCTGAAAGTTTTTAATTCCACATTTGTGGAGATAATAAGAAGCCAATTTTTTTGTTCTTGCATATTGTTGTTGTTTCTCTGTTTCTATTATGTGTTTGCAGTATTAAGGGTAGCACCCTTCATCAGGGGGTCATAAGGAGTTTGTTGAGATTGTGTTTGTGGTGAAAGATTCATGATGGGGAAGCCAAGTGATGGCTTATCTCTTATCATGAGATGTGCTTTCTCCCCTTGAAATGGTTCCACCTTCACCCCTCTTTTTGAGTCATTTTGAGACTCTTTGTTTAGCCTTGGGAGGGAGATTTCATTGTGTTTTATGTTTTATGTTGTTGTTATTGTGGGTTTTCTTGATTGTCTCCTTGTCCTTGTGATGGTTCCCCAAGCTCAAGGGTGGCTTCATAGAAGCCTAGGTTGGGAGGTGAGCACTCCTTTGCCTATTTATGTTTATTTGTAAGTTTGGAGATCATTGAAGACTCCATGTATAAGTAGAACTCTTGAGGAAATTTTGATGATGTTTCCATTTTTGAGTTGTAACACTTTTGTATTAAGATTATTGTTATTGTAAGGGAATCTTGTGAATCCCATGAGATCAATGTATATGTGTAATAGAGAAATACTCTCCAAGACTAGTGCTTGTATCATAGTATTGAAATAATTATAGTCTTGAGAATGTATTGTGTTTTGGATAGATTCATTTCCTTATGAGATTATTAAAATGCTCAAGTAGAATTTCTGTGTATTCTTGATATATTAAATGAGCCTGGACAATGTATTATGTTGCAAGAAAGAAAATAAAGTTCTTGTTGAAGAAGATTTTATTTGTGAATATTTTGTGTAATTTTCCAAAGATAAACTCTATGCCTTCATGTTGATATTCTATAAAGAAGTCAAGTTAATATAGCTTCATTATAGTTTCATTATATAGTTTCTTTTAAATGAAATAAGAAGTTAGGTGAAAAGCAAGGAAAGAATTCAAATACTCTTCCTCTTCCAAGTTAGTTCTTGCTATTGATTTTGATAGCTATGATGAAAACAATAGAAGAGAGACAAGTAAACCAATAAATTAAGTAATGCTAGCCTTAGACTAATGAGAATATTCATTGTGGAATAATGTTAAGCATGTTATTATCTTAATTAGTTAGTGTATTGCAAGCTTAAAATTCTAGAAAGAAAATTCTATTAGAGATGAAACAAAGAGAGTGAAATAACAAAACAAACAAATGCAAAGCAAAAAAATTGTTTAACTAAGACCTACAAGTTTCTGGAAAATGTATGGGAAAAGTTTCCCATGCATTTTCCATTACACACTCATTATTTTATTGTATTCCTTCATCTACTTGGCATAAATTAACATTATTATATTATGACATAGGAGGGATAAAACCTACTCTACCCCTCCTAGAGGTCTAGTCCCTTTGGGGGACCCACCTAGGTCTCCACCCAAAAAGACTCAATTTTTTTTTTCACTACAAACAAATTAACAAATAAATTTGATTGCATGCAAATAAAGTGCAATAAGAAAAAAGGGGATATATAAT
The DNA here is from genome assembly GCA_027943335.1 of Chamaecyparis obtusa. Taxonomy (NCBI): domain Eukaryota; kingdom Viridiplantae; phylum Streptophyta; class Pinopsida; order Cupressales; family Cupressaceae; genus Chamaecyparis; species Chamaecyparis obtusa. The sequence goes on along the minus strand of BSBK01006673.1, from coordinate 279,893 downwards.
TGCAAAAAGAATAGCATATTTTTAAAAAGGTACGCATGCCCTATTTTTTAAAAAAAGTATATATAAAAATTTAGTATAATTTGAGTTCATATTTATTTGTTCTAAAAAAGAAAATTTTAACAACAATTTTTTTTTTAAAAAAATATATATTAAGTGGGGGGCCGGGGGCCCCACACCCCGTACCCCTCTGCCGTGGAAAAGGGCCTGCTGCAGTAGGCCTGCCGCGCATGGCAGGTCTGCTATGGCAGACTTTTGCTGGTCGCGTGGCACTGCCTTAGGCGGTGGCCCACGCAGTGGTCCCTGTGGGGACGTTAAATAAAGGGCCGCATAAACTTTTTTTAAAACTTTTTTATTTATTTATTAAAATTCATTTTTTTGTTTTATATTTTATATTATATTGATTAATATTTATAATATTAATTAATATAAATATTATTTAATAATTAATTTAATTCTATTTTTTTTATTAAATAATATTTATTTTAATTAATATTTTAAATATTAATTATTATAATTATTATTTAATAATTAATTAATTAATTATTTTATATTAATTATCATTTTTTAATATTAATTATTATTTAATAATTATGAATATTTATAAGTAATTTTATTTAACAAAGTTATTATTTGATAATTAATTTACTTAATTTGATAACAATAATTATATTAATTAGATGATAATAATTAATATAATTATTATTTAATTATAAGTTAATAAATATTTATTTACTAGTAATTAAAAAAGTTATTATCATTTAATAATTAATTATTCTGTTATGTCGATATATAATGATTGTATTAATTATTAAATACTAATAATTAATATAATTATTATTTAAAAAAAAAAGAATTTTGTTGTCACTTAATTATATGAGCAATGGAATGTGTTTAGTTATTATTTAGCTTATTAGATTCCTTTCTTTGATATATAATCTCGATGCCTTATTAAATGAATCTAAGCGACACATTGTAGTATAGCGTTGGCTATAGGCTCAACTATCCGGTATTAGTATAGCTAAACTTATAAGTTGGTTTCTATCTTAAATGTTAGGTTTACCTTAGTTGTAACTTCACTATCTAGATAAGATCCCTTGATAAAACTAATTCAACTAGTAACCTATATCACCAATGTTGTAAAGGAAAGATTGATTTCAACTCTTTGACGAACTTCTATCTTAGTCAAATTTTAGCCCTCAACATAAACTTAGTCTTATAATACCTTTTAAAAAAAAAAAATTGGAGTGATTTTGAGTGTTAAATTTATGGGCATGACACAAAATATCATATCTTCAAGTTCTTGGTTGATCGTATGTTGAACCAGTCACAAAAGGATGGAAGGGAGAAGCATGAACTAAAACAACTTGTTTTCACTATGGCTGAATTCATTTCTTCCCTCACTGATGTTGGAGCATTGCCACTCACTCAATCCCCACAAATTTTTGATCCTCACTTAGCCGAAAGAAAGAAGTCAGTGAAGCAGATGCAGCAGGGTAAATCCCTAATAGAAACTATGAAAGCCTAGATAGATGGCATCACTAATGAGGGCTACACTTTCATACGAGAGTTTGTGTCGACTTGTATGGATGGTGAGGCTTTACTTGGCAAAGTAAAAACTCTGATTCCTACCTGGGAATTGGAAGAGGAAAAATGTGTAGCGGTTTGTACTCAGATACAGGAGATAGAAACTTATGGGGTAACCCAGTTCCTGGTGGAGAATCCTATAAAGCTCGTTGATCCTTTTATGTTGTTCATTCCAAAGCAAAACTTTGGCTGGAAAGGTTCATTATTCAAAGCCTCAATTTCACAAATTCAGGAAATAGGAGAAGAGGTAAAGGACATGCATGCTAATGACTTGAAAGACATCAAGATAGTGAGTTTGTCAGGTATCCTACAAATTGATGAAGGAAATAGGGATGTTGATGCCATAGTTAAAGTCTTCATTGATACCATGGGAGCTTTGAAGGAGAATGAAGAGCTAACGGTTCAAGACTTAACCAATATCGCCAACGTGGAATCCATGTTGTTGTTGAATAGAGGACAACTGCCTAAGTAGTTACAAAGAATTCAGGAACTAAAATGGGAAAAGAAAGCAATTCGGGAAAAGTTAATGGGGTTAAAGAACTTGCACTTACAGTTGGCACAAGAACTTGTGAATGCTTTCAGAACTTGGAATTTGGTTAAGACTGCCATGTCGGAGGATCTGTGAGAGAAGATGGTGTAGTTCCAAGTGATTTTCTAGCTTTTTATGTTCTACGGACATATGTCTTAAAAATTTAGCCTAAATGTGCAACTTGTTATGTTAACTATTTTCTGCTATGTATCCGAGAGGCCGAGTTTTTTTGGAGGCTCTCTCAGACTTAAAACTACAAATGCTGGAGCATTAAATGGTT